>CM053581.1:493972239-494000536 GCA_028627135.1 Pseudochirops cupreus | reverse complement strand
CAAAAGACTCATGATTGAAGGAGGTATCCACATCCAGAGAGAGATGCAAAGTCTGAATGGATTGAAGGAGGTATCCACATCCAGAGAGAGATGCAAAGTCTGAATGCAGATTGAAACAAACTACTTGCTCTGTTTCTTTTTCTTGTTTCATTGTTTCTCTTTGCCACTGATCATTCCATCCGTTACAATCCTTCTTTACAACCTGACTAATGATTAATGGGAAGATATTTGTAGATCATAAATCCGTGTGCATGCTGCCATGATGGGGGGGGGGGGGGAGAAAGGGGGAGAAAATCTGAAACTCAAGGGACTGTGGAACTAAATGTTGTAAACTGAAAGTAAATAAACCAATTTAATTTTTAAAAAAAGAAAGAGAAGGAGAGTTGGATTGTTTGGCCAAAAAGATCCAAACCAATTCCACTACATGGAAAGTACAAGGGTAGATCAGAGCTCCCCGTAAAGAAAAATTTCCAGGGAGGCGAGGTGGTGCAGTGAATAGAGCACTGGCCCTGGAGTCAGGAGGACCTGAGTTCAAATGTGACCTCAGACACTTAACACAACTCTAGCTGTGTGACCTTGGGCAAGGCACTTAACCCCAATTGTCCTACCCTCCCGCCTCCAAAAAGCAAAAAAAAAAAATTTTTTTTTAAAAGAAAAACGTCTAAACAGAGTTAATCCAAAATGAGGCAGGTAATTATGAATTCAGTTAATGACACATTTAATTATAAGGTTATCCTATACATGTAAATCATATTCTAAATTGTATTGAATCATCTGTGAACATGTCTTACCACCCAAACTGGACTATAAGGTCCTAGAGACCAAGTCCTATTTTATTTATAAGTGCATCTCTTCCACAGATACCTTATTATCCTTCTTAGGGATTCTATTCTTCCCATTTCTTGTCGCCCTGATAAATATATACAGTGAGAATCCAATGCTAAATATATCAGTATAAAATACAAAGACCTATGCAGAGAATTCTTAATTCAGTAAAGAATTTTAAAAATCAAGGGACAAAAAATATTAATAAGAACATACTAAGTGCAAGGCACTGTAAGCACTAGGAAAAGAAAGGCAGAAACAAAACTGTCCCTGCCCTCATAGGGTTTATGTTCTACTGGGTGGTTATATATACCCAAGTAAGTAAACACAAAGCATTTGCAAAGTATTACCAAAAGGCAATGGATTAAAAATTGGATAGATTAGGCAAACTCCCTTGTAAGAAGTGGCACTTGTTCTGTGCTTTGAAAGAAACTCAAGATTCTACAAAGCAAAAATGAAGAGGTACATTACGAAGATAGGGCACTGCTAAGGCAGGGTAGTGGGAGATGGGGATTGGTGTACAGGGAATAGATACTGGGATAACTTTATTAGAAGATAATGAAAAGGAGTTATATGAAATAAGAAGAGAA
This sequence comes from Pseudochirops cupreus, assembly GCA_028627135.1. NCBI lineage: Eukaryota > Metazoa > Chordata > Mammalia > Diprotodontia > Pseudocheiridae > Pseudochirops > Pseudochirops cupreus. The sequence goes on along the minus strand of CM053581.1, from coordinate 493,999,121 downwards.
AGGTAAAGTCTGATTTTAAAGGGTTTTAAATGACATTAAAAATTGTGTCTTTTACCTAAAAAGCTAAAGAGAGTTATGAAGAGACATGATTTTTTAGTAGAAGCAGATGGCATGATCATATCTGAAAGACTCAAGAAAGCAAAGTCTCAATCATCTCTCTCTGACTCAGGGTAGAGCAAAAACCACACTTACCTACAATGGGGATCAATCACTCAACTTGGCAAGTCAAAGATGGAGGGGGGGAATATAATATGGCTAGACAGCAAGTACAATGAGTCATAATACTTGTTTTCTTTCAACTCTTAAGGAAGTGACTAAATTGCATTACTTATTAAGACCTCAATTCACTGCCCTAGACCATACGGCATTTTTCCGGGTATAATTCTTACCTTTCTCACTAGAATGTAAACTCCTTGAGGCAAAATTGTTCTATACCTCACCCCATTTTGGGGGCAATTATCCCCCAAAGTCCTTTCCATTACGCCCAGTAGTCACTCAATATTTGCTGACAGTCTTAGGCAAACATTAATAGTAAGAATAAAAAAAATTCTCCTTTATATAAAGTTTTAAGATTTTCAAAGTACTATATTCACCTTATCTCAGTTCATCCTCACTAAAACCCAAAGAAGCTAAGTGTTACTCTTAGTACTCTTTTAGAGATGAAGCTGAGGTTTTTAAGTCCAATTACTTACCCATGGTCACACAAATGTTGTTTTGAAGCAGCATTCAAATCTAGGTTATCCAGACTCCATGTCCAGCACCCTACCAAGTTAAACTGACTTGCATCCTTCAATGAATTCTGTAATTTTTATACTGTTTATCCTATTTTGCCTAATAGAATGGCTGCTGGAAAACAACTGCACAACATGACACCTGAAAATTCCATTCAGTGCCTTCAAATCAGTAGTATGTATCCCTTAATTTAGGATAGTCAAGGGAACACAGTCATCATATGAGATTTAAAGCAATTAATATTCAACTAATTAACCAATAAGATTTCACATGTATACCTAAGATCTCAGATATCAAAGCCCTTATAGAGGAACAGGGATGGGACTGGATCTGTGACTTCCTAAGTAGAGGAAACTTCCTTTACCGATACAAATGGACACCTTTTCTGCAATTTACAATTTTAAGAGCTGCCTAGAACACAGTCAAGTTTAAATGACTTTGTTGTGGTGGTTTAGTTAGTTGCATCAGTCAAGTGTGACTCTTTGCAACCCCTTTTGAGGGTTTTCTTGGCAAAGATACTAGAATGGATTGCCATTTCCATCTCCAGCTCATTTTACAGATGAGGAAACTGAGACAAACAGGGTTAAGTGACTTGCCCAGGGTCACCCAGCTAGTAAGTGTCTGAGGTCACACATGAACTCAGGTCTTCCCGACTCCAAGCCCAACACTCTATCCATTGCACCACCTACCTGACCAGTTAAATGACTTCCCTAGAATCAAACTGCCAATATGTGTCATACAGTCAAAGTTCAAATCCAGAAATTCTTGCCTTTGTAACTATTTTCACATCTTATAAAATGGGTAAAAATGACAGACTTATTTACTGTTCACTCTTCATGTAGGGCTAAGAGTAAACGAGTCTGGAAATGGTACACCAAGAGGATCAGTTCCCTGAAGAAAATAACCTAAAAAGTATGCATGAATTTGTTTACCTAAAGTAATGTTGTTTTGTTGGGGCTATGCTATTTCCTATACAAATTGGTTTTCTGCAGATTTTAAGCCTGCCAAATACTTAGTGATCTCTGTAATATAGTAAACATAAATTGTTCCTATTTTTCACAGTGACAAGAAATTTACAGAGAAACTTACAGTGGGGATAATAATGAAAGTGAGTTCATTTGTCTTTTCTCAGATTCATCATTTTCCTCTAGCTCTCAAAGGCTTAGAAAATCAACAAATAACTCCTACAAATACCTCCTATCTCTTTGCCTGATCCTACACTTACTTACTGATTTTGAGGCACAATTTTCTTAGCAAAAAACAGGGTCAAATATAGAACATCTGAATTCACCAGATGTTCCAAAAGAGAAAGAGATCAATGTAGGAGGAAGAAAGTCAATGTTCCAACATGGATTTTTTAAAATCACAAATAAAAGATATTACTAAAAAGTAGAAAAATATTCCAATATAAAGTTATTTTTTTATGTCAGTCTAAACAAGAAACTAAGACAGCAACAGCATGGGATGAAAGGACAAGCTAATATAGCGTTTTTTAAAAAAGCAAAGAGAGAACAAACACAGAAATTCTTCTGAGTATATTCATTTATTAAAGGGGCATCACAGTTTGCTTTGGGTATCATAGAATACATTATTTTGCTACAAACAACTTAACATGCAAAGTACTTATTGCAACGAGCCACTGGCCTGGTTAAAAGTTTAGCAAAAAATAGTTTCAGGGGAAATTTACCCTCTCAAACAACATAAATTCTCTTCTCAAAAATAATTTACTACAAACATATTTAGTTCACACATATAAAAGGCCTGAGGCTCTCAATTTCTCAAAAGCATTATCCTTACAGTTCAATCATGCAAAGTGGCCCCAGACCACAGGCCAAGAGCCTATAAAAAAGTATGCCAGGGGAAAAATAAATTAATTCTAAAAACTCAACTCTTATCCAATGTATTTATTATCTGCTTGACTTTGAGAAAAATAGTAAAGGCTGATAAAAATCCTGGTCATAAAAACACTCCTACTCTCCACCCACAATACTACCTAACCCTACTGTCCAACAGCTTACAGAAGCTAATATTTCAGTTCTGGTGTCCAATTTTAAAAGTCTAAGAGGAAAAATTCTATGTAAACTCTATAAAATCAGTATCTAGTTTCAATTTTTCAGTCCTAACAAAAATCGAAAAAAGTAGTCAACAGTCTTTCCAAATGGATACACCAAGTCTTTTGTAACTCTGGGAAAGGCAGGGTGACACTAGCAAAACACTAAAAGAATGTGGCCAAGTCAAAACCATTAGAAAGATAATGTGAACTATCTGAAGTACATTTCAAAGGAATGCTTCCCTGAATACTGGTTTCCTAGATAATCCAAGACACAAAAGGTCTTAGAGTAGGAAGTCTCAGTCACGTAAAGGGTAACAGAGTAGGTTTGTCCTCATTTATTCTCACTACAATAATAGCTGAGTTGTCACTAAAATTAATTTCACAAGCCACCTTAGGCACATCTCACTATCTGTTAACCAAGTCTATAGATTCTGATGGTTAGATCAGAATTCTACTATAATAACAGCTGACACTTATATAGTACCTTAAAAATCACAAAGGCCCTATGGCTAAACATTAAAAGCATTATTATTCCATTTTACATATGAGGAAAAGTAAAGTTGAGAGAAATTATTCATAGGAAGGCATGCAGGCATCTCAAAGAAGGGCATATCAGGGTTACAGTCAGGTTACAGTCACAATGACACTGTGCTGCTAGTTTTTCCTCAAATAATACTTTCCAATTACTACAGAAACACCTCTTTAACATTGATCATCCAGTCAGAGTACTTGTTAGTACTCTGAAATTTTAGACCTAAGGGTTAACTGGAAATATCAGGAAAAAGTTTTACAATGTAGTATTTGCACCCAAGAAGTTCAGTCAATTAGTGCTTAACAACAGTGCCAAAATGTCAACATTATCACACTGACATCACAACCGGCCAACACTACACCTCGTAAGGAGCAATCATTCAGTTTGGTTTTCATTTTTAGGGAGTCAGAAGTGGGGTGAGGGAGAAGTCTGGTATCAGGCCTTATCAAAATGTTCTATATTCTCCTAGCAAACTCTGTGTCAGGTTTTACCTACCTTTCAAACTGCTGGTTATGTGCAGACTATAATAAAAAAGTTCTTTAGGTTAAACTTTAAGTCTAGAACTACAGACACTATCTTTTGTTGCTGTTCAGTCATGTCTGATTTTTTGTGACTCCATTTGGGGTTTTCTTGGCAAAGACAAGGGAGTGGTTTGCCATTTCCTTCTCCAGCTCATTTTCCAGATGAGGAAACTAAGTCAAACTGGGTTAAGGGACTTGCCCAGGGTCACACAGCTAGTAAGTGTCTGAGGTCACATTTGAACTCAGGAAAATGAGTCTTCCTAATTCTAGGTCCAGCACTTTATCCACTGAGCCACCTAGCTAACCATAGACAATAACTATCCGTTCATTTTCACTAAGCACAATCTGAAAAACTCACACAAATGAATTAACTTGTGTCCTTCACATAAGGATCAGACAAGGAGACTTATCAGAAAAAGCAAGCAGATAAGAGAGAAAGCCATTTACAGAACAAGCTATTTTCTGAGCTGATGTGACATAATGCTAAGAGGAAAATCTTTCCATCTGACTGATCTCCATCATAAATTTCAGACAATGACCACTTTCAACATTGTGTACCCTCTCTATGACTCCAGTCATGAGATCTTCATAACACAGAAGGTAGCGGAAAATTTCTAGGCTCTGTATAATCAAGTGGCTACATAAATAAAAAATTTCAAGATGAAATTTAATTTCTATCAAAAATTGCTCGAATTACTGTGCAATACAGTAAGAGAAGCTTGATAATTCCTCTAGAGTTAGCTGAAATGGAATTCAACTTATGCTAATAGGAAAAAATGGTGGTGAATCCCCTATTACACACAGTGCTAGTCTGACTTTTATTTCTCTACTCCTGCTCCAGAGGTCGGCAGCCTCTCTAATGCTCAATGGCACAGAAAGAGTTAACCAGTGTCTACTGTTGTAACCATCAGGCTTTCTGACAAGGAAAAAACACAATGACACTGTGCTGCTGGTTTTTCCTCAAATAATACTTTCCAATTACTACAGAAACACCTCTTTAACAATGATCATGCAAATTCTGTACTTCTCTAGCAATGTAAGTGTGTGCATTAGAAAAGACAGGAAATGGATAAGAAGAGAATGCACTAGTTTCTATCTCCTCAGTTCCAGTAAAATGAAGAGAGAACTAATTGAAGCTACTGGATGAAACAGAGGTTGGGAAGCATATATAAACTGAAGTTAACCACACATTCCCATGAATTCTCCAAAGCACACTAGGGGAAACTTACTCATCTGCTGATTTAGAATAATTTTAAATTACACTAAATTTTGTAAAACATAGAAGTAAACAATTCCAGCTTTTGAAATTCAAAAAACAAATTTACATTCTAAATAGTACTTCATTAATTTAAGTAATAGAAGATAAATATTTTTGTAATGCTTTTTAATTTCAACATTTTTAGTAAATATTGATCTCTAAATCCTTACAATATACTTATAAGGTAGATAAGATCATTGAGTTGTCTCCACGTAACAGAAGAGAAAAAGGCAAAGAAAGTCACAAAGTCATAAAAAGGGCACAAGAAACAGATTAGAAATCAAGACTTTTTAAATGCAAGGAAAAGAGGTGAAAGGAAACCCATCCAAAATATAAAAAATTTCAAGAGAAATCTTGCTATTGGTTTCTGGTGAATCTAAAATTCACAAGGTTGGTTAAAGGGCAAAAGCACACATAATTCAGTTCAATTCAGATATCTTAAGTGATTAGTATGTATATATCACCAGGTAATGAAGGAAGGTATAATCCAAAATGGTAAAGGATCTCTTTTTTTAAAATGGACTTTGCACAGAGCCACATCTAACCTCCCTACTTATGATTTTTTTGGTCAAAAACTCAAAAAAGTTAAACTTTAGAAATACCTTTAGAATCATAATGATGAGAAGTACTTGGAGACTTTGAGCCAGATGGAGAAGATTCCTTCATTCGCCCAATAACATTTTCTGAAAGCTGAAAAAAAACCAGCATCCAATAAAATCAGTTAGAAATGAATATAAAATATAAATGACACAAAAAGTCCAAGTCGTATATATATATATACATACATGTGTGTATACATATCTGTCTCCTAAAGCAGGGAGAACAAGTGAAGAGCCAAAGGCAAGCCTGACAACTGTGTTAAACTAAACTAAACTTGAATTTGCACACAGAAAATTATTTCCCTGAATAGAGCATATACCAAGATTTCCTCACATCCACACAAAGCATCTTTGTATTACAAATTACACTATGGAAAACCCACAGCACAAATTTAACACATCATGTTATACACTACTGATCTAAAACTATTTTTTGCCTGACTGCTTCCAGTTTGCTTAGCAGTTCTCAAAGAATAAAGAGTTCTGGCCCTAGAAATTTATGCCGCTGAATTTGTTAAGCATTAGACAACTGTATGCATTTGTTTATAGATTTTACTTATCCAATCAAGTCTATTAATCAACTTTTTCATTTTTATCCAGTACCAGGTCTTTTTTATAATTCTACTTTGTAACACAGCTTCAGTTCTGAGAGCAGCTCTAAGAATTCCTGGTTCCTACTTCATTCCTGTATCTATACCTTGCTATTTTTACCCATGGTATCCATTCCTCCAAGAGAATTTTGTTATTTTTCCTAATTATATAAAATATCCTTTGGTTATATGTGATTGGCACAGTACTAGAACTGTAAAATAAACTGTGAAATATCATTCATTTTTACTATATTTATACAGCTCAGATATGAATGCTAATATTTGTCCAATCATTTAGGCCTTCATTTACCCTGAGTATATCGCTTTAAGTTAACTATTTAATAAATCTCTTCGTTTGAAATAAATTTCTCTTCCTAGCTCTTCCTTAACTTCAGCCTCCTAATTTTATTAGCAATATACAGAAATGCTAATAATTCTATTGATTCATTTTCATATCCTGATATTTTAATAAGGCTTGTCTCAATTAATTTTTTGGTGATTCTCTGGAGTTTGCTAAGTAAGTCATATCACCTGAGAAGAGAGATACAGTACCTAATAAGAACTGCCGGTCTCAGGGCGGCTAGGTGGCACAGTGAATAGAGCACCGGCCCTGGAATCAGGAAGACTTGAGTTCAAATACAGCCTCAGACTCTTAACACTTACTAGCCATGTGACATTGGGCAAGTCACTTAACCCCAACTGCCCTACATTCCCCCCTCCAAAAAAAAAAGAAAAAAAAACTGCCAGTCTCTGATACCGAACTCTTCTTTCTAAGAAGAGTGGTTCCTCTGGGAAGTAAAATGGATAATTTTAATTACATGAAATTAAAAAGCTTTTGCACAAACAAAACTGCAGCTAAACGCAGGCAAAATTAGGAGAAAAAGAGGAAGCTAGGTGAAAAATTTTTAGTAAGTTTCTCTAATAAAGGCCTCAATTCTCAAATATAGGAAACTGAATCATATTTATAAAAATACATGTCATTCTCCAGCTGATAAATGACCAAAGGATATGAAAAAGCAATTTCCAGAGGAAGCAAAGTGACTTAGAGTCATGTAAAAAATGCTCTACATCAATACTAATTTAAAAAATGCACGTTAAAACAACTCTAACAACTCATACCTATAAGATTGGTTATTATGACAGAAAAAGAAACTGACAAATGCTAGAGGGATGTGGAAAAATAGTGACACTAATGTACTACTGGTGGAGTTAGGAACGGGTCCAATCATTCTGGAAAACAACTTGGAACAACACCCAAAGGGCAATAAAACTGAATATAGTTTGGCCTTTGGCCTAGCAATATCCCTACTAGGTCTGTATCTCAAAGAGAACAAAGAAAAGAGAAACAGACCTATAAGTACAATAATGTTTATAGCAGCTCTTTTTGTCGTAGCAAAGAAATTGAGGGGATGCCCATCAACTAGGAAATGAACAAGTTGCAGTACATGATTATTATTCAATACTACTGTGCTGTAAGAAATGCCGAGCAGGATGGTTTCAGAAAAATCTGCGGGGGGAGGGGGCGGCTAGGTGGCACAGTGAATAAAGCGCCAGCCCTGGAGTCAGGAGGACCTGAGTTCAAATCCAGCTTCAGCCACTTAATACAAAAACTAGCCATGTGACCTTGGGCAAGTCACTTAACCCCAATTCTCCCCCTCCAAAAAAAGCCAAAAAAAAAAAAAAACCACAGAAACACCCAGGAAGACTTATATGAACTGTTGCAAAGTGAAATGAGCAGAACCAAGAGCCAATATAGTGGACAAAAAGCAGCAACTCAGTTGAGCTCTCCCTAAAACCCTCCCTTATTTAAAGGTATCTTTAAATAATGCCACAAAACAATTCCTAGAGGAGCAGAACCCACAAAGGACTGGTGAAATAATTTTCCAGTCAAAAACAACTTAGATGGTCAGCAGGAAAGGTCTGTTTGTACCTGGGTAAGAGTGGAGCACAGTTCAGAGCAGAACACACCAGCAAAAACCCAGACCCAACAAACCAGGGACAGGTCTTGGGAGCCACTAAATCAGTAGCAGTTGCTTCCAGAGCTCTCAATCCAAAGACAGCAAAGGAGTGAAAAAACTGTTCAGAAGGAGATTACAAGGGTCTCTTTGCTAGTAATGAAGCAGGACTCTGTTGTTTTCCCCATACTTAGATCCTTATGTCTGTCCTGAGTGGTATTCCCAGGGTAAGGAGGAGCACTACCAGACTAAAGCTTGCTGCTGCAGTGGTGCAGGGATTCAGTTCCAGGGCAGAACACTGCTTGTGGTCGCTCACACACCAGAGCACATTCCAGAAGAGCAGTAAACACACCTCTCCTTAGACCTTGGAAGAACAGAAAACTTACAGGCCCCTAGAAATATCTCTGAAAACAGGTATACAAAAACCCTGAAGGTTAGCTGCACGCACCATCCTGGAAGTAGAACCCTACTTTAACAAAGAGTTAAAAGTAAAATGAGCAAATAATAGAAAAAAATTTCTAACCACAGAAAGTTACTATCAGAAGATAAAAAAAATCAAAGTCTTATATCTAAAACCTCCAAGAAAAATATGAATTGGTCTCAAGTCATGGAAGACCTAAAAAAGGATGTTGAAAATCAAGTAAGAGAGGTAGAAAAGAAATTGGGAAAAGAAATGAGAATGATGCAAGAAAATAATGAAAAACAAGACAACAGCTTCGTAAAGGAGAAACAAAAAAAAAATTGAAGAAAATAACACCTTAAAAAACAGACTAGGCCAAATGGTAAAAGAAGTCCAAAATTTCACAGAAGAAAAAACTCCTTAAAAAGTAGAATTGGCCAAACAGAAAAGGAGGTACAAAAGCTCAATGAAGAAAATAACTCCTTAAAAATTAGAATGGAACAAACAGAAGCTAACGACATTATGAGAAATCGAGAAACAATATAACAAAACCAAAAGAATGACAACGTGAAACATCTCATTGGAAAGACAACTAACCTGGAACACAGATCCAGGAGAGATCATTTTTAAATTATTGGACTACCTAAAAGCCAGGATCAAAAAAAACACAGCCTAGACATCATCTTTGAATAAATTATTTTTTTTAAACTGCCGTGATATTTTAGAACCAGAGGGTAAAACAGAAATTGAAAGAATCTACCAATTACCTCCTGAAAGAGACACCAAAATGAAAACTCCCAGGAATATTATAGCCAAATGCCAGAGCTCCCAGGTCAAAGCAGGAAAGAAACGATTCAAGTATCATGGAGCTACAGTAAGGGTAACACAAGATTTAGCAGCCTCTACATTAAAGGCTCCAAGGGCTTGGAATATGATATTGCAGAGGGCAAAGGAGCCGGGATTACAATCAAGAATCATTTACCCAGCAAAACTGAGTAAATCCTCCAGGGAAAAAAATTGAATATTCAATGAAATAGAGAACTTTCAAGCATTCTTGATGAAAAGACCAGAATTGAATAGGAAATCGGACTTTCAAACACAAGATTCAAGAAAAGCATAAAAAAGTAAACAGGGAAGGGAAATCATAAGGGACTTAATAAGGCTAAACTGTTTACTTTCCTATATGGGAAGATGATACTTGTAACTTATAAGAACTTTCTCATTATTAAGTCAATTAGAATTAGGAGTATATACAGACAGAGGGCACAGGTGTGAGTTGAATATAAAGGGATGATATCTAAAAAAATAAAATTAAGGAATAAAAGAGGAATGCACTGGGGAAAAAAAAGCATGAGGTAGAACGGGGTAAATTATCTCACATAAAAGAGTCAAGAAAAAGCTTTTACAGTGGAGGGGAAAGGGAGGAAGGTAAGGAGGAATGAGTGAACTTTGCTCTCATCAGAACTAACCCAAAGAGGGAACATACACACTCAACTGGATATAGAAATCTATCTTATTCTACAGCAAACTAGAGGGGAAAGGGTTAAAATGGGGAAGGGGTGATAGAAGGGAGGGCAAATTGGGAGAGGGGTTAGTCAGAAACAAAACATTTTTGAGAAGGAGCAGGGTAAAAGGAAAGAGAAAACAGAAGAGAATAGAATAGAATAAACAAGGGGGAGAACAGGATGGAGGGAAATAGTAAGCAACAGTAATTGTGAAAAAAATTTTGAAGTTTCTCTGATAAAGGTCTCATTTCTCAAACATATAGAGAACTGAATCAAATTTAGAAAAATAAGAGTCATTCCCCAATTGATAAATGATAAATATCCCCAAAAGATATGAAGTTTTCAGATGAAGTAATCAAAGCTATCTACAATCATATAAAAATGCTCTAACTCACTACTAACTGAAGAAATGTGAATTAAAACAATTCTGAGGTACTACCTCATACCTACTAAATTGATTAATAGGCCAAAAAAGGCAAGTGACAAATGCTGGAAGGGATGTGGGATAAATGAGACATTAATGCACTGTTGGTGGAGCTGTGAACTGAGTCAACCATTCTCTAGAGCAATTTGGAACTATCCCCAAAGGTCTATAAAACCATGCATATCCTTTGACCTAGCAATATCAGCAGTAGGTCTGTATCCCAAGAGGTTAAAAAAATAAAAAAGGAAAAGGACCTATATGCACAAAAATATTTATAGCAGCAGTTTCCTGGTGGCAAAAATTTGAAAACTGGGAGGATGCCCATCAACTGGGGAATGACTTAATAAATTGCGGAATGTGATAATATTTGAATGCTATTGTGAAATGATGAGCAGGATGCTCTCAGAAAAAACTTGGAAAGATTTACATGAGCTGACACAAAGTGAAACAAACTGCATACAAAGTAACAGCAATATTATAAGATGATCAGCTCTGAATGACTTAGATATTCTGAGCAATACAATGCTCCAAGATAACTCTGAAGAAATCATGATAAAAAATGCTATCCATCCTCAGAGAAAGAACTGATGGCATATGAATACTGTTTGAAGCATACCTTTTTACTTTTGGCTGGGAAGGGGCGGGGGCCTTTTGCAACATGGCTAATGCAGAAATATGTTTTGAATGACTTTACGTGTATAATCAGTATCATACTGCTCGCCTTCTCCCTGGACAATGGAGGGATGGGAAAGAGAATTTGGAACTCTAAATTTATGAATGTTAAAATTTTTTGTATGTAATTGGGAAATATGTAATGAAATAAAAAATTAGAAGATGGAAAAAAAAATGGTTCCTCATGCCAGGTAGTCCTACCTATAAAGAACTGAGCTACACCTTAGAAGTCCACACATTTTAATGGATGTTTTAAGTTCCCCATATTATTTAAAGAGGAATTCCCTAAGTCCTTCAGTAATAAGATACCAGATCTATGACTTACATAAGCATGTTAAGGTTTTCAAAGCACTTTACAAATACTGCATTTTATCCTAACAATCTTGGAGACAGATGCCATTATCTCCGTTTTAAGAAGAGGAAACTATTATGCTAAACAGAAGTTAAATGACTTACTACAAATGAAACTGAGGCTCAGAGCACACCAATAATAAGTTACTGAGGAGGGATTTGAACCCAAGTCTTTCTGATATCAAGTCCAGGATTCTATCTACTATACCATACCATTATGATGACTTTTCTGAATACAGTGAAATATACATTTAGATGCAATTCCTTCCAATTACTAGGATCTCTTTCCCTGCCAACAGTCACAAACCCCAGAAACCACGGAAAGGGAGTAACAATGCTACTTACTCTTTTAATACAAAGGAAAATATGGGTGAAAGAGGGGATGTGTCAAACCAATCAATCAGAAGAGAATGCAATAAATGACTTTGGATTTATCCTTCCTATTTTCCATGACTCCTTAAAACAATCTTTACTAATCAATAAATTATATAGGGACGATGGTCTTCAAATTTTGTTTTTTAAAATCCATTCCTTTTAAGTAGAGTACTCTTCACATACAGCACTATCACAGTTTTTATTTACTCAATAAACTTCACCAACCGATCAGACTATCTGCCCTCCACCATACTATAACCAAGTCTGTCAGTAAAATGAACTCTCTTCCAGAAACATCCAACATCACCATTTCTTCTGGCTATAGGCAGAAACATAAGTGATGGAAATTCCCATTGCTGGTAACTCACATAGCATATATTATGTGTCTCATAACTGATGTCTATTAATTTGCCTTACAACTCTGAAGCCCAGTTGTGTGGAGATTAGGTGATGCTTAGAAAGCATGAAAAGTATTACTTTGAAACCATACTTACTGAATTTGACATTAGCTTTCGGCAAATTCCCTCACATGGCTTTGATGTTCGAGATAAACCTGTGAAAGTCTCTTAACTACCCATACATGCACAGCAGGTGTTTGCAAAAATCCTATTAAGCAAATATAATGTGAGTACTTCCCTGGATCTGCTTTGACAATTTTGTCACTAGAAGTTCATCTTGTGCTGAAGGAAATCCATCCTAAAATACCACACAAAAATGGGTACCTAAGAGATTCCCTTAAGGTACCAGTTTCATGTTAGAATCTAGAAACAGGATGGAAAAGGGATGATGAATGAGAAGGCTGGGGAACACTTTGAGAAGGAAGACCAGTAAATGCTAGGCAGTTAGATGATAAAATGGATAGAACACTGGACCTGGAATCAGGAAGACCGGGATATAGCCTCAGATAATTACCAGTTTTGTGATCCTGGGCAGACTGAATCTGTCTTACTCAGTTTCCTTAACTGTAAAATGGGAATAAAAATAGTATCTACCTCACAGGGTTTAAATGAGATATCTGTAAAGCATTTAACACAGTGCTTAGGACATAGTGAAACTTAATGAACTCTTATTCTTTTACCACCCCTTCCCAAACGTTAGCAGCAGTTCTCAACCTGTGGGTTATGTTCAATTTGTAACAATGAAAATACATCCTACATATCAGATATTTACATTACAATTCATAACAGTAGCAAAAGTACAGTTATGAAGTAGCAATGAAAATAATTTTCTGGTTGGGGGTCACCACAACACAAGCAACTGTATTAAAGGGTGGCGGCATTAGAAAGGTTGAGAACCACTGGTTAAGAGTAAAAGGAAAACGCAAGACCCTGGAAAATTCCATTAAATATTTGCTAAAAGGAGGAAAAAAAAACTAGTTAAAAATGGAAAAAATTCCTCAAAGTGTCAGATGTCAAAAGTGTCTTAGCCAGAAAAATTTGAGAATAGATTCTAAGGTTAAAAAATTCCTACAATAAAAGCTGAAAGCCTTGTGTTCCAGCTGTACCAAAATGCTCTAGTAGTGATACCACTAACTCATTCATTACAACATCAACTTTCAATCTGTTTTCCAGTATCAATGAAGGGTTGTACTAAGCCATGAATATACTCTATTCTCATGTCAGAAGACTGACCAGAACTGAGCCATTTTTCTCCATGCAAAATCTACTGAGTTATTCAAAGTTCAAGGCTAAACTCTGATCATATACACTTTATGCTATAACCAAGAAAGCCAGAAATTTGATATGTAACACTGAATAGTATTCAATATATGCCTCAGATTAAGTGACAACCTCTTTCCAACTATGCCGTGACGACTGTAAAAGCTGATGCCATCCAAAGGGGACTCCACTCAATTCCCCTCCATCCAATTCTTTACTTCTCAGTATCATCAGTCCCTCCTCCTTCTCTTGAGTCACAGAGGAAGAGGTATACCTAATTTTCTATATGGCTAATTCTCTACATTCTTCTTTAATCCTGCCTCCTCTGCAGGACCTTTATTCCAGTAATCATTTCATCTTTCATGTAATTGCAATCTTCCTCCCCTCCCCAGCCCCCTTCTCTCTCTGTCTCTGTCTCTCTCTCCTCCCTCCGTTAGGTGAAAAGTTGGCTAGTTCTACTAAACTACTTTTTTCCTCTTCCTTTCTGACTCTAGCCAACAACAGACAGCTCACTCAGTAGAGGAGTGGGAAGATCCGGATATAATAAAAGAAAATTAAGGAAATGTACAAACAAAAAGATAGTCATAAAAACAAAAAAATTAAAAACCGTCTACATCCAATGCCTCTACTTATCAACCTCTTGCAATCCGTCTTCTGTCTCTAGCATTCTCAAAAGTCATTCAAATGGTGTAGTGGTTACTAGCTGCACCCCTGGGTAAATCACTTAACCTCTCTGGGCCCCACTTTCTTCAACTGTAAAATGAATATCTGATCCTATGGCCTCACAGAAGGGACCACAGCAACCATCTAACCCAACTAGTAGTAAGAAAATCCTATCCAATAACTTTGTCTCCCACAAGGAGAAATCCACTCTCTTCTGAGGCAGCCCTTTTTCACTTTTGGATAGCTCTAACTGCTCCAAAGCTTTGCTTGCATCTAACCTAAGTTTGCCTCTGCAATTCCAGTCACCTGTTCTACCTTCTGGGGCCAAGAGAACAAAGTCTAATCCTTCTTCCAGGTGATAGTCCTTCAAATGCCTTGTCTGAGTATTCTCCAGATTAAATACCCGCAGCTCTGTCAATCAACAAATCTTTATTAAATATTTACTCTGTGCCAGAAGAGTCCCTACCCTACATTCTAACAAGTGAAACAACACATACAGAAAGTAGCATTAGAGGCAAAGGCCCTAGGTGCAGGGACAAGGAAAGTCTCCTAATCACAATGTCCTTTTCTCAGTCTTCATTCTCCTTGACCTCCTTGTAGCATTGGGCACTACTGATTACTATTTCTTTCTGGTTAGTTTCTTCTTTCCTTCACCACAGGCACATCCTCGTCTTCCGATTCTCCTCCCATATATTTAACCATCCCCTCACAGCTTACTATTCCCCTTCCTGAACCCTCAAGTTGAATGTTGCCCAAGGTTTTGAATGTGGCCTTTCCTCTTTCTATACTCTTTAACAATCTCTCACTTGGTCCCTTCCATTTAAGGTGATTTTAGATGATTGTGAAAGTTGTTCTATAAAACTTAAAGTACTTATATGCCAATTTTATTACTAAATCTCATTCCAGTGCTGACCTCTCTTCCAAGTTCCAAGACCACATGACCAAAATCCTATACAGGACACTGCCAGCTGGAAGTCCCCTCAGCAGCTCAAACTGAAAATGTCCAAAAATAAATTTATCTTTTCCCCAAAACCTGTTTTTTTTTCTGGTTTCATTCATGATTTTAGAACATCAATTTCTGTCAGCAATCTTCAGCAGCCCTTCACAACTTAGAGCCTCCTCTCCTATCCAGTCCATCTTATACACAGCTGCCAAAAAGATATTCCTAAAGTATAGGTCTAATCATGGCACTTTCCTGCTCAACAAATTCCCGTGAATCTCTATGATCAAATACAAACATCTCTGCTCAATATTAAAGGCTCCTCACAATTTGCTCCTCACCTATCTTTCCAACCTTATCATACATTACTCCACATTCTTCATACCAATCAAAAGGTACTTTTCACAGGCTTTCTTTTACATACAAGTTTCAATTTACCATCTCCCTGCCTTTGCACAAGCTGTCTCCCTGGAACATGCTCCCCCAATTTGGATGCTTCCTCTAAAGCTCACTCAAATGTCACCTCCCCCATGAGTCCTTCTTGAGCTCTGCAGTCATAAGTGTCACCTTCTCAAGTACCACCTTGAAGTTATTTTATATACATTTGCATATGTACATCTTGTCTATCCCAGTAGCATGTAAGGTCCTCAATGGCAGGAAGTGATTCATGTTCTTCCTTTAACCCCAGCCACAAGCAGAGGATGTGGCATTTTAAATGCCTGTTGATGGACTAAATTAAGTTAATCAAGGAAGGAAATCAGCACTTGCTGAACCAACTTTATGCCAGGACCTGTGCTAGGGATTTTACAAATACTCTATCATCTGATCCTCACAACAACCTGACAAGGTAGATATGATATCCATTTTATAGCTGAAGAAACTGAGACAAGTAGAGGTTAAATGACTTGCCCAAGTTCGAACACAGAGCGAGTCAGTGCCAGGAGTTGGATTTAAACTCAGGTCTTTGCCCGGTCCTCTATCCACTGTGCTACCTGAGCTGCTTCTCAGAGTCTCAGTTTCCTCAACTATAAAATGGGAGATATAAGAGCACTGCATCACAGGATGACTGTGTGGATCAAATGAGAATGTGCCTAAAGCACATGCAAACCTTAAATGGCCACACATCAGGTATTAGCTGGATGAGGAGAGTCTTAAACTTTTTTGTGTTGAGGATTCCTTTGGTGAAGTCTATAGAACCTTTCACAGAACAATATTTTTAAACACATAAAATAAAAAACACAGGACTACAACAGAAACCAATTACAATGAATACAGTAGTCAAAATAGTTTTTAAAACAAGTTTATAAACACCAGGTTAAGAACCCCAATCTAAGACTGGGTAATGTGACAGAAAAGGAAATTGATGAATGTTGGAGGGGATGTGGGAAAACTGGGACACTACTGCCCTGCTGGTGGAGTTGTGAACTGATCCAACCATTCTGGAGAACAATTTGGCGCTATACCCAGAGGGCAATCAAACTGTACATACTCTTTGACCCCAGCAACACCACTACTAGATCTGTATCTCAAAGAGTTGAAAAAGGGGAAAGGACCTATTGGTACAAAAATATTTATAGCAGTTCTTTCTGTGGTGGCTAAGAAGTGGAAATTGAGAGGATGCCCATCAACTGGGGAATGGCTGAACAAGTTTTGGTATATGACTATAATGGAATATTATTGTGCCATAAGAAATAATGAGCAGGATGATTTCAGAAATACCTGGAAAGGCTTTCATAAACTGATACAGAGCGAAGTGAGCAGAACCAAGAGAACATTGTACACAACAGTTAATACTGTACAATGAACAACTGTGAATGACCTGGCTACTCTCAGAAATACAACAATCTAAGACAATGCCAAAGGACTCATGATACAAAATGTCATCTGCCTCCAGAGAAAGAACTGATGGTGTCTGAATACAGACTGAAATATACTATTTTCCACTTTTTTAATTTTATTTGAGCTTCCTTCCACAAAATGACTAATATGGAAATATTTTACAGCAGAAGTATAACCTAAAACAGTTTGCTTACCATCTCAGGGATGGAGTAAAGAGGGAGGAAAGAATAGAATTTTAAACTCAAAACTTAAAAAAAAAAAGTCAAATTGTTTTTACGTGTAATTGGGGAAAAAAATGAGATATCAAAAATGAAAAAATAAAAAGGTCTCTTACACTAAACAGTCCAAAAAATAGAGAGTCCCTGACCTAGGCCCTTTTTTCTCCTCCAACACTGATCACTCTATGTCCTGCTCTGGATCCTCTTCCTCTTCTCTCTCTATACAACTCCCTTTGACAACCTTATTTTACTCCTACAACTTCAACTATTATGTGAAACAGATAAGAACAGTGAAAAGAATACTGTAGACTCTGAATTCAAAGGACCTTGGTTTAAATCCCACCTCTGATATTTATTAGCTGTGTAATCCCGTGCAAGTCACTTAACCTTTGTCTGCTTCAGTTTCTTCAACTATAAAAGGGGTATAATAGCACCTACCTCAGAGAATTGTTGTGGGGATCAAATAAGACAATATTTGTAAAGTGTTCAACACTGTTCCTGGCACATCAAAGCACTTAATAAATGCTTGTTTCCTTCCTTCCTTCCTCTTTTGGTCTCACTTTCCTCATCTTCAAAATGAGGGAAATAATGTAGATGACATCTATCCCTTCTACTCCTAGAAGGAAGATACTTTGAGGTCTATGTAAATGACTTCCCAATAACTTTTTTTCTGATGTTCAAGGGTCTGCTAAACATCTCTGTCTGGATGTCCCAACAAACCCGCAAGCCCAAAATGTCCAAAACTAAAGGAATCACCTTTCCCCCTCTCTTATCCTTCTCCTAATTCTGTCAATGGTGCTCCTAGTTATTCAGGTTCAAAACCTGAGAATCATTTTTGATTCCTCCCTCTTCCTTAAACCCCATGTCATCTGCCCAGTACTTTCAATTCTACTTCTAAAATACTTCTTATATGCTTCTACTCTTTTCCATTTTCACTGCTACCGTCCTAGGTCAAGCTTAATCTCTTTTAATGGGACTGTTGCAATAGCGTTCTACTTGATTCCTCCTACTCTGAGCTCTCCTCCTACACACTTGCCATTAACTAAATCATTCTGATGTACACCTCTGATTAGCCCATCTCTCCCCTGCTCAAATCTTTTTTAATACTATGGTTTTCCCTGCTAGGCCCTCCACATTCTAATAGAGTTTTCAGAAAAACAATTAAATAAAACCCATAAGCAGGCACCTGTGACTGGATATGAAACAATTCACACCCAACCTTTTAAACCTTTTACACTTTTCCCTGAATAAACCTGAGGAAATTCCCACCTCCAAACTTTTGATCACTCCAACCTGTATTTACAATGTAACCTCCCAGCTCCCTTCTTGAAGCCTCATAATCAACCTGTTGAAATTCCACCTATCCCTCAAGCTCACTGATCCTTACCCCCAAGGACAGAAGTCATTTCTCCCTGCTTAGATCTTCCACAGAACTTAACTTCTATGCCTCCTATTCACTTAGCTACAACAGAAAATAAACTAATAGATTATGAGCTCCTTGAAGGCAGACATTGTATCTAATTCATCTCTGTGTCACAAACAATGAAGCACAGCACTTTCGCACATAATACATGATTAATAAATGTTTACCGAATGAATAGATGCCAAGAGACTAAA
Source organism: Pseudochirops cupreus (assembly GCA_028627135.1). NCBI lineage: Eukaryota > Metazoa > Chordata > Mammalia > Diprotodontia > Pseudocheiridae > Pseudochirops > Pseudochirops cupreus. The sequence goes on along the minus strand of CM053581.1, from coordinate 493,980,219 downwards.
ACACAATAACTCAAAACAATAACCTCAAACTGTAATACAAAGCTTGATATTATCATCGATATCATGAAAAAGAAAGTAGATCACAGATAAAAAGTTGAGCTCAACAGGCATAAATAGATAGCAGTTATTCTTTTCTTTTTTGCTTTTTTTTTTGGAGGGGGGAAGGCAGGGCAGTTGGGGTTAAGTGACTTGCCCAAGGTTACACAGCTACCAAGTGTTAAGTATCTGAGTCCAGATTTGAACTCAGGTCCTTCTGACTCCAGGGCCAGTGCTCTATTCACAGCACCACCTAGCTGTCCCAACAACAGTTATTCTAAAAATAATCTGGAGGTCTCAGTAGACTGCAAGTTCAAAAAGAGTCAGCATTGGTGTGTGCACCAAAAAAGCTAATAGGATCCTGGGGCCTAGCTTCCAGGTATAAGGAGATGATAGTTTCACTATATTCTGACCTCAAACATCATCTTGAGTACTGTGTTCACTTTACAAGCACCATGTTTAAGCAGGATATTGATAAACTGTAGTGTCCAAGGGAGGAGAGAATCAGGTTGTGAAGAGCCTTGAGTTCATGGCATATGAGGATTAATTGAAGGACCTGGTCACATTTAACCTAGAGAAGGGAAGATTCAAGAAGAATATGATTGCTGTCTTTATTTAGAGGACTGTTGGGTGAAGAAGGAATTAGTATGTTCCATTTGAATCTGGAGGGCCAAATCAGGAGCAATAGGTGGAATCTGCGAAGAAGTAAATTTAGGCTTATTAACTATAAAAACTTTCCAACTTGACACGCCTAAAACATCCAACAGAGAAATAACCTCCTTAGAGAAGTGGCAGGGTTCCCCTCCTTGGGGATCTTCAAACCAACTATGTTATAGTGGGATTCCTTCTGTGTATAATTTCAACTAGATGGCTGCCAAGGTCACTTGTTCTCTCAAAATTTGTGATTTCATGATTCTGTTCATTTAATATGGCAACACATTCAAAGTATAAAACTTATAATTATCTAACTACTATGTAGCTCATTTTCTGGTAATAATTACTGAAAGATAACATTTTATTAAATCTGGCTAATTGTGCAACAACAATAAATAAGGGTGTGTTAATGTGTATAGTTTTTATTATAACATTCTTTAAAAATAATTTCATTTATTACTTTTAGACATCCTACTTCCGAAAACAAGTGAGATGGACAATGCATGGAGTTAGCAAGGATATACCAATCCTAAGGGACTGGGACAGGAACCCTGTTTACCTTCATGCAAGAATAATACAAATACCATTCTAACACTTATCTTAAGCTGATTCAATCTTTTTTATATAAATTTATTCCTTGTTTATTTTTAACATTCATTTTTAAAAACTGAGTTCTAAATTCTTTCCCCTTCTCCCCTCCCCCGGCCCACTGAGGAGGCCAAAAATGTGGTATCAATTATAATGATGAAATCACGCAAAACATATGTCCACATTAAGTTGATTCAGTCCTACACTAGGCTAACAGGCACTTGTTCACTACCACTGCCTGGGTTTCTTAGAGTGATTAAAAAAAAAGATAGGGGAAGGAGGTTGAACTAGCTGGTCAGGTTATAAAGGTCACTGGAACAGGAATCAAAAGGTAGGTACCAGTCCAGATCTGCCACCTGTGGAATTTAGACAAGTCACTTCAATAAATATGGACCTGTTTTTCTCCTCTAAATACGGGAGTAAAAGTAAAATAAGAGAGTTGGACCAACAGGACGTGATCTCTAGGTTCGTTTCCAACTCCAAAGTTCTTAAGACTAAAAAGGAGGCGTTCTATACGAGAGGCAGAAAAAACCAGAACCTCCAACCCACAAACACGCAGGCACAAAGTAGCACACAAAAGGGAGGCACGTGGTGCCAAGGACCCTGGTGACCTAGAGGAGCCGGAGCAGGGCGGGAAGCGCGGAGCCATCCCGCAAGTGCAGAGGGCCAGGCTGGCAAAGTCAAGGTCTCAGGACTCGGTGCCTCTCAGAGGGGGCACCCAGAGCTCTGGTGGCTCAGCCACGACCAAGAGAAGTTAGTGGCAGGAGGGGGCTCGGACAAGTCATCTGCCCTCTCTGAGCCTCAGTTTCCTCATCTGTTAAGGGTGGTTACTTGAGGTCTAAAGATCCTTCCAGCTCAAACTCTGTAAGTCCCCAGCTCCACCCGGGCCTCCTCGGCCACACTTACGGGGACTGGGCTTGGGCCTCGGTCCAGAGACGCAAGCCCAGGCACGCGACCCCGCCGTCCCCTCACTCACCCGGATGCCCTTCACCACAGTGATGTTCTCATTCTCGTCCGCCTCGAAGGTGACCCGTCGGGTGCTGGACGTCCCGCCCATGGCTCCCTTTCGCACTGCGGCCCTACACCAGCCGAGCGGTCCCGATCCCCGTCCGGTGCGCACGCACCCCCTCCGCTGGGGAGCAGAGGCCGCCCGATCTCCCTTGCCCTTGTTCCTTCCCCGCGGGTGAGACGCGGGCCGGACAGCGGCAAGGAGACAGCGCCGGCTCTCTCCTCAGGATCCTTCCGGTCATGCTCAGTAGCAAATAGATACCCTATTGGTCTGCATGGCCAAAGACCCGCCTCAGCTCCTCTCACGGCCCCGCGTAGTTGGCCCTGGACTTGGATGCTATGACATCTCGTCAGAGATGAAAAGTTTCCGGAACCAGTGGGTGTGACGGGATTTGTAGTTTGGCAAGGAGCGATTGGTATTCCGGCCTCCTTAGACTTAAACGGGAGAAGAGCCAGGTGGGGCACGGAATTCTGGGATTTGTAGTCTTAAAGAACCAGAAGTTAACGCACACCGGCAAGAGGGGCTCCTCATTCTTAAAGAGCTGCAGACTGAATAGCAGCACTTCGTTTAGATTTTTTTGTTCACTCGTTTCAGTCGTGTCTGACTCTTCGTTCCCCCGCCCCTCATTTGGGGTTTTCTTGGCAAAGGTTACTGGAGTGCTTTGCCATTTCCTTCTCCAGCTCATTTGACAGATGAGGAAACTGAGACAAAAAGGGTTAAGTGACTTGCCCAGGGTCACATAGCTAGTAAGTGTCTGAGACTGGATTTGAACTCCTCTTCCTCGCTCTAGGTCCGCCACTCTATCCTCTAGTCCACCTAGCTGTGCCATTGCCCTTGTTTACCTGGCGTCTTATTTACCTTAATATACTATACATTGCTTTCCTCCTTTCAGTACTTTAATTCATTCAGTTCATTAGTTCGTTGAGCGAGCATTCTTAAGCCTATAATAATAAAGATGTTGATTCCTCCTGTTTTCGGGCTTAGCCCGTAAAGAACAGAGATTGGTGCGGCCCCTATGAGCTTAGCCCAGATAGGAAAGGAAGGGAAATGAGCATTTGTGTGGTGCATACTGCATACTGTACTAAACGCTTTCACAAATATTATCTCATGTGATTCTCACCACAACCCTGGAAGGTAAATGCTGTTACCCCCCATTTTGCAGTTAAGAAAACTGAAGCAGAGGTTAAGCTACTACCACATTGTCTCATTTTCTCTAAAGAAAAACCTAGAATGTGCTTAGTCACTGAGCTAGAGTCTGGGGATTCAAAACAGAGAAAGAAACAGTTACAGAACTCAAAAAATTTACATTGTATTGGAAAGTGCAACATATAGACAGAGAAGTTAATGCAAAATATGCAAACTAATTGTGACTGGATGGTGTAGTATGGCATTAACAACTAGGTAGTTCTATTCAGTTGTAGGAAAGGCATTGTTCTAGGCTGTGGAGATAACCAAGACCAAAAAGAAAACAAAACCCAATTCCCGCTCTTAAATAGCTTACATTCTGTTGCAGGAGATACAACAGCTCTACAAAGTATGCCTAAAATTATACAAAGTGACTTCAAGAAGTCTATGAGGATAAGGAAAGACCTACAGTAGGAATGGACACCTAAGTTGGGCTTTGTACAAAAGCTGGGAATTCTAAAAGGCAGAAATGAGCATTCCTGATAACAGAAACCACCTGGAGAAAGACAGGGCAGGCACAATGTCTGCTACAGGAAACAGCCAATCATCTTGATGGAAATAGTGCAAAAAGAGGAAGAAAGTGAAGTCACTAGCAAGGTAGATGGGAGCCAGATTGTATAAAACTGTAAATGTTACCTAAATACATGATTGTATTTAGTACAATAATAAGCACGTAATTGTAATGTAAGCTTATGGCGAGTAAGGATTTTTAAAATTCATTGCATTTGTATCTCTAGCACTTTTATGGCGAGTAAGGATTTTTTAAATTCATTGCATTTGTATCTCTAGCACTTAGCATAGTGCTGTATTGGTTGGTTGGTTGTTGTCCTTTGTTGTTGAAGAGGAACAAAATGACATCACTATGCTAGAGTCAAACTTCAGTGTGTTATACTGTGGCTGATCAGACCAATATGAGCTCAGGTGCTTAAAAAAATTCTTAGCGGGTGATTGATTGATGTTTTTCTAGGATGGCATGGACAAGTAAAGAATTTTTAAGAATGTAGGAAACTAGGGCAGCTAGGTGACAAAATGGATAGAGCACAGGCCTACGAATCAGGAGGACCAAAGCCAAATCGAATCCAACCTCAGACACTTACTAGCTGTGTAACCCTGGGCAAGTCACTTATGCCCAATTGCCTCCAAAGGAAAAAAAATGTGGAAGCCTTGGTACTTTTTGTGAGGAAAAGAGAAGGAGCAAATGGATATGGACAAATTAAAATGATAGGGCAAGAGGGAATGAATAGGAAGGCAAGATATCATAGGGAAACAAAAGGAATAAGTAATTATATAGTACCTATTATGCTAAATATTTTACAAATGTTATCTCATTTGATCCTTACAAGGTAGGTGCTTTTATTATTCCCCCTTTTTAACACTTGAGAAACTGAAGCAGAGGTTAAGTGACTTACCTAGGGTCACACAGCTAGTATCAGAAATCAGGTTTTAACTTCCTGACTCCAAGCCCAACGCTTTTTCCACTTTGCTACCTATAGCTGCCTAACAGGCAATTAGAAGGAATAGGATTAAAAAGACCAATGGAGAGGTTGACCTTGGCAAAGGAAAGGGCTACCTCTTCATCAGAGACCAGAACATAGGAAAGAAAATGATTGATGATGTATCAATCAACCAACAATGATTTATGAAGACCCTTTCTGTGCCAAGCTCTATGGTAGAAGTTGGGGAAAAGAGTAAGCCCTTAAATGATGACCTCTTATTTTTTTCAGTAAAATTTTTTTTCCAAGAAATTTTTCCAATTTTTTTAAAATCTGCTATGAAGGAGATGAGAGGAGGTATAGGAGTTTTGAGGTGGAAAAAGGCTATGTAGAATGCCAGTGTAGAGAAAGTGATCAAGAATCAATCAGGGAAGAGTAAAAGGATTTCCAGGCAGCAGTAATGACACCGTTGAGATTAATTATCATACATTTGTAGTGATGCCAATCAGGGTGGTTGTATGTGTTTTTTCTGGAACTTACAGTAGCACATGAGTAGAAGAGAAGCTAGATGGTGGGTATGACCCAGAGTTGAGTTTTTACAAGACATAACTAGTGATAGGAGGGCAAGGAATCCAAGAGTAACTGGCTGAAATGGTCAACTGTGGGGTCTATACTGAATTTAGAGAAGTGAGGCTAAGTAGGAATAACAGACTGGGAGAATAGGCAGGGATGGTTGAGACCGAAGGGCATGAGGAAAACAAACAATAGTTTTATCAGGAGTAAGGCAGGGATTAGAGAAAGGAATTTCAGAGTTCTGGGTCACAGAGGTGGATAACCATCAGACCAAACATATCACTATCCCTATATATGAATGCAATGGAATGAAAATGAAAAATAGGAGATTTTAGGAGACTAGTTAAATAGGAGGCCAGTGGTTAGAAGGAAGATGAACAGATTCAGGATAAGGGGAATTTGTTAATAACAACACGGTGCTATGGAAAGAACCCTAAACCTAAAGTCACAGGATCTGATTGTGGATCCCATCTTACTACCTATGTGACCTTGAGCCACTCACAACTTCCATGGGTCTTAGTTTTCTTATTTGTGAAGTAAGGAGTTTGGATTAGATAATCTGTAGGGTCTCTTCTAGCTTTAGATCTTTGATCCAAATGGATGTGATTTATGAATGGAGCCAGGATTCTAAAGTTTGCAATGGAACAGAAGGGTGGAAGAGAAGACTACGGAGGGATAGAGTTAAATGGGAAATGGAGGAGAGTACACAGAGAGAAAGGATGGGATGGGAGGAGTTTTGCTTCAGTGGATGCTGCCTCTAAATCATAGGAAATAAGAGAAAAGGAAACCAGAAATTTTGTCAGCCTGAGTATAGAGAATAATCAATGGAGAGAGGCAGTCAGACCTCTAAGATCCAGCTAGGTGATGCAGTGGAAAGAGCACTGGGCTGGGAGTCAGGAAGACTTGAATTCAAATCTAACCTCAGACACTTACTAGCTATATAACCTTAGGCAAGTTGCTTAACCTCTGTTTGCCTCAGTTTCCTCAACTGTAAATTGGGGATAATAATAACACCCACTTCCCAGGGTTGCTGTGAGGATCAAATGAGATAATAATTGTAAAGCACTTAGTACACTGCCTGCACATAGTTAGTGCTATTATTGTTGTTGAATGATTATTTAGTCAAATATTAGATAAGTCTTAGAGAGTTGCCTGAGGTTCAGAGAGAATAAAAGATTTCTCCATGATAAGCCCAAATCTAATAAGTGTTAGAGGTAAGATTTCAACCCAGGTCTTTCTGAACCCCAGTCCAGCATTATTCCATGCTACCAGCCCCCTATCCGGTATTCCAGCTTATTTGTGTCCATATCACCCCATTCCACCCTATCCTTCTCTCTGATAAGATTGGTGAATTTTATTGGTAAAAAAAAAAGTGTCGACACAATTGAAATCATGATTCTGTGAAAATATTAGTATCTTTGAATTGGAGAGCTCATTATATACAATCACATTTCCCCAGACTCTTTATTTTTTTTTAAGTTTTACTGATGCTTTTTTGTTTTTGTTTTTGCAGTGCTGTCCAACCACCTCCCCTTAAACTATTCCAAATAACAAAGAATCATAACTAGGCAAAACACAGAAATATATCAGTGAATATCTTTCAGCATTCTGCACCATAATCTACTGCCTTTCTACAAAAAAGAGGTATGTTTGATCATCATTCTTCTGGAATTAAGATTGATAATTGCATATATCTGAGTTCTGATTCCTTTTAGTGCAGATCATTCATCCATATATCAAATCTATTAAATTTCATTAACATGACATCCGAAATCATCCAGAATCTGACAACTCTCTACCTTTCTTTTCTTGCCTGATATGATTCCCCTCCACAAACTCTACATTCCAGACAAATTAGGCTATTCTCTGTGCTTCTAACATGCCCTGTACTTTCATACTTCCAGGATGAATGGGAAGCTCTCAAGAATGACAATCTGAAGGAATAAAGAGAAACAATACTGATGAGGATGAAAAGGGAAAGTTGTCAAAAAAGATCAATGTGGGTACACAAAGAACTCATGAGCCATCTGAGATTTTTACAAGATGTGTAGAAGATGAAAGTAAGGACAGTAGTGCGGGACAAATAGAAAAGCATGGCATGGCTCTGCAATAAAATTGTCAGGAATGCTAAAGCTAGGAATGATATGAGCCTGACAATGAAAGTTAAGAACAATATAAAGGATTTGGGGAGGGGGACTATATTGGGAAAGTGGGGGGAGGATCGAACATGCCCACTGAAAGGATGACTAAAACAGACGGGAAAAAGCAGACAGTGTTTAACTAATTTTTTTTTGCTTCTTTTTGGCTAACTTTTTTCCCTCTCTATTTCTCTGCCCAGGAGAATGTTGTTTTTTTTTTTCAATGACTTGTTTATTTACTTTTAGTTTACAAGATTCAGTTCCACAATCACTTGAGTTTCAGATTTTCTCCCCTCCCTTCACGGCCCCCCCCCGCCATGGTGGCGTGCAATCATATATAGGATCTGTAAATACTTTCACATTG
>CM053581.1:493911550-493965650 GCA_028627135.1 Pseudochirops cupreus | reverse complement strand
AAGCAGGGGATCATACATATTTTACAGAATAAAGGAAGGGGGTTGGTCTAGATGACCTCTCTAGATCCCCTCCAGCCTAAGGATTCTTTGTTAGAATTTTTGTTGTTTCTGTTTTTTTTTTTTTTTAACTCTTTCTATTGCTTTGATATTTAATAAAGATTCATGGTTAACTTCTCCCCCCTCCCCCCCCCAAAAAAAGAAAAAAAGAAATAGCATGTGCCCTGAGAGGGGACAGGCAGCTAGGAAGCACATTGGGTAGAAGACCTGAGTTTAAATTCGGCTCCAGACACTTACTCTCTGCGTGACCCAAGTCATTTAGCTGTGTTTGCTTCAGTTCTCATTTGGAGAAGGAAATGGCAAAACTGCTCCAGTATCTTTGCCAAGAAAACCCCAAATGGGATAATGGAAAGCCAGATGCTGCTCTACAGCAGCTGGGAGGATGCTCAAAGACTAGCCTTTCTTTAGCATCTTCCTTTTAAAATACCTTTGTCATGGAGAAGCACAGAGTGATTGGCCAGCTGTGCAAAGGCAGGAGCCATGGTGTTGCCCTGCTCTTTTTTCTTCATCTTTGGCACATCTTTCTCCTGATCTAAGACCTCTTCTCTATTCTTCTCTGTAGGTATTGGTTTTACTTAGGTACAGGCAGTTGATCAGAAGTTGCTAAGAGCTGAAGCCTCATTCCAGCCCTGTCACTATTCTTCATATTTTTCTTTACTCTCTTGTTATTTCACCATTTTATTGTCTTACCATCATGGTTCTGTTTTTTTCCCCTTTATTTTTTGATACTCCCTTTTTATTTTCCATTGCTTTTCCCATAAAACTTGAACTTTATTAGAATTTAGAAAAGACCAACTAAAAAAAAACATTAGGTTTCCATGATTGTATCTGTTATACATGTTGATCTTGTCTTTGCTGTCTATAACTTTAGGTTTTAAGTAAAAACTTGGGAAAAATCCCCCTCACCCCTTCTTTTAAAGAGTTTACTGTGGGCAGATAGATGGCCTAGTGAATATAGCAGCAGGGCTAGCACTCTATCCACTGGACCTCCAAGCTGCCCCAATTTATTTATTTTTTTTCCCCAAAACTTTATTTTAAACTCAAATGCCAGAACACAAATAGAGAATAAAAAAAAGAAACAAAAACATATCATCAACTTAAATATTGGAACTTAAAATACAAAGTTAGAAAGAAATAAAAGCATGTGCATAGCAGAACATGAGAGGATTCAAGATATGTAACAATAGATTTTCATTTCAAGAAAGCATATATGGTAAATAATACTCATTATGTTGAGAATTGTCCATCTTTGCTTCCTTATGAGTTTTCTTTTGTTCTCTGCTGTGCACTTTTTTACTTGGTTCTTTTTTCTCCTCCCCCCAACCCTGCACAGAAGACCACAATAAAGTTTAGATATATTTCTCCATAACTATAGATATAGACATGTACATTCCTGAACCTATTCTACTCCTGATCTTTGTTTTTATGTATATGCATATCTCTTGTTTCCTATCCCTCCTGCCTTCTCTATTTTATTTTTACCTATTACCTTGCCCTCCTAAGACTTGCCTACCCCCTCCAAGGATCCTTCCCCTGTCCTCTCATTCTTATAAATTTAAACACCCTTCTATACTCCTATTTACTTGTTCACTCACTCTTCACTCTAAAGATCCTTCCCTTGTCCTCTCCCCCCTCCCTGTGCCCCTACCATTTTATTTCTTCTGAATTTATAAGACTTCTGTACTCTTCTAAATATATATGTATTGTTTCCTCTTACACCCATTCCCGATGAAAGTAGGTTGCCAGTATTACCCTCTTCCCCCATCTAATTCCTGTGTATCAGTTCTTCGTCTTGCATCTCATTTGTATAAAAGTATTACTCTTTTTAGCTGTTCCTAAATGGTTTTACTTTTTAAATTGATATCATGCCCAGGTTCTCCCCAGTCTTTCTTATGAATTACCCAATTATTAATAAGAATCTTAGACATAAATTTTACATTTTACATATGTAAAAAGTAAACCGTCCTTATGGATCCCTTATAATCAGTCTTTGTTATGTACCTTTATTTATATTGGTTCTTATATGTTGAATTGTCTAATAAGTTAAGGGGTTTTTTTAAACGAAGTTTTGAAAGTCTGAAAGTTTATCAAATGTCCTTTTTTTTTTTGTTCAAGATAATAGTTAACTTTGCAGGGTATGATGTTTTTGGATGGAGCCTCAGTTCTTTTGCTCTTTGATATATTGTCATCCAAGATCTGCGGTCCTTTAATGTTTCTGCTGCTAGGTCTTGTGTAATTCTAGTTGTGGCACCATCATATTTAAATTGTTTTAATCTTGATTTTTTAATAATTTTTCCTTGAGCTGGGGGTTTCAGAATGACTGATATTCCTATGAGTTTTCCTCCTAGGACCTATTTTAAGTGATGATCAATGGATTTTTTCTGTTTCTACTTTCCCCCCTTGTTTTAATGCTTCAGGACAATATTATTTAATTATAAGGTCTTCTATAAATTCTTTTTGGGAAGGTAACTATTTAACGTTACACTTTGGGGGTTTCTTTACTTCAGTTTCCTCCTCTGAAGATGAACCCTGGTCATCTCTATTTCCAAAATAGGTTTCTATAGTTGGAATCTTTTTCCTTTTCCTGTGCTGGTTTTTTCTTTTTTTTTTTTGGTGATAGCTTAGTTATTTGTAGTTAGTGACCTCTCACCCTGCAGTATGGGGAAAGGTGCCACTTGTCCAAGGTCTTCAATTCTTCCCTTTGGCCTGAAGCCAAAGCCAAACGTCATCCTCCTGTAAATACCCACAGCCATGAGCTTTCTGCCCCACTGCTTCTGCACTCACCAGGCATGTGCTGGTTCCTTCTCACACCTACTCTCTTCTCAGCACAGCTGGGTCTGTCATTCCTGGTTAGCAGAGGTTCCCTTGATCTTCCCGGGTTTAAACACCCAACTCCCCTCACTATCCCTGGGGTAAAAGTTACAGTGACTGGGGCCTAGCCAGCATCTCAACCCACTAACCCCAAGGAATACCACTTGTTGTTTAAAGGGCTAGCTGCTTGCTGTTTAAGCGGAACCTAGCCTGGAGGTGTTTAGTCTTCACTGGGACCAAACTTCATCCTGGGATTTTTCTTTCTGATATTCTCAAATTGTTCCAGGAGGACCTCAGTTATGCCCCTATTCTTATCTCCACCCACACTTTGCTCACCTAAGGTGCTATTTTATACTTCTTTTGTGGGGGAAGATCCCTAGAACTTGGAATTTTCTGACCTCCACCGCCATCTTCCCAGAATCCTCCAGGATTTTTCCCTTTTGGCATACCTTGTATATTTATTTAGCTCTTGGTATATACTAGTCACTTAACCTGTCTGAACTTCAGTTTCCTAATCTACAGAATGGGAATCACATGTACACTGCCTACTTCTCAGTTTTGTGAAGGTCAGATCAGAGTGTTTGAAAATGTTTTGTAAACTATAAAGCATTGTAGAACTCTTATTTTGAACTACTTTTAAAAACAATATCAGTACTCAATAAACCCTTGACAGATTGCACTAGCTACTGTTAGGAATAATTGGAGGATGTTAACTTAGCTGGTGTTTGGACTTGAGAGAAACTGGTATAAAAACATAGACTAAATGAATTTAAGTGAATTTACACAGAATTAAAAAAAAAACATTCATTGAGATATATAGGTTAGGCATATACACATAAATAACAAACATTGAAATTTAGTGGTGGTTTAAGAATATCCTAGAATGATGCAGTAATATTGCAGTTATTTCCTAAAGTAAACTCTATAAGTATGAACTCAAAAGTGGGACTTGATAAAAATGACCAAAATGCATTTTATATAGAAAATTCTAGTTTGCGATATTTTTCAGTAGGTTAGGATAAAATACTATACATCAAGAAAAAGTATGAATTGAGGTATGTATTTAGGGCATGCCATAGAAAGTAGCCCAAATTTTGCCTCTTTTCCTTATTAGGGTTATCTTGAGCAAATTAATTCATCTCAGTGGGCCTCAGTTTCCTCATTTGCTATATGAAGTTGGGCTTGAACTCTGTTGTGAGTTCTACCCTTCTAACTCTAGTTTTATCATGCTATTATCCTTTCAACTTCATTGTCAAGAATAATTGGTAGGATGTTCCATTTCACATTTTGTCCTCAAGTTCTAACTTTAATGCAAAAGACAGAATAATTGCATTTAGTAAGAAATATGCTGGAGAATTTGGATCATTAATAATCATAGTACTGGAATGCTCTTGGACCAACTAGAAATCTCATGCTTATATATTATAAATACTTTATTTGGGGGTAGAATCTGAAGGGCCTGGACATGGGAGTGGGGAATGAAATAACATTTTAAAAATGAATTTCATTTTATTTCAGTAAATGGGAAATGACTTATTACTTATTTGGGGTATCATCCCTGAATCACCTATTTGTGTGCAAACTATTGACTTCTTAGAGTAATGATCAAAATTAGTTAGAAAGATTAAAAATGAGAAGATAAAGCAATTTCATCCTGACCTATGTAAAACAAGTTGATGAAGAAAATATGGAAGGAAGGATACAGAGATAACAGTAATTCCATATAGAAGTCACTTGCTATTGCAAAGAAACCAAAGATTTTATAAGGAAGTACCTTAGTCAGCAGACACTAGACTTCTTTGCTAAGTGGATTTAGTTGTCAGCCAAGCATTGCTCACTAGTTTAGAAGATGCATTCATTTGTATAATCTTACAAAGAAGGATAATTGCACATCATGAACAGTACCACCTTATGGTTGACTCAGAGAAAGCTTGGTAATGCAGTGGATAGAGCACTGGGCCTGGAATCTGGAAGACCTGGGTTCAAATTCAACATCAGACACCTATTGATTGTGTGACCCTGGGGAAATCACTTAACCTTTCTCTACCTTATATAGCTCAACTGTAAAATGAGACTAGAATTAGCAGCCCCTCCCAGGGTTGTTGTAAAGATATAAATGAGATATTCGTTAAGTGCCTTGTACATAGTAGGCACTTAATATATGGTTGGTTGCTTCCTTCCTTCCTTCCTTCCATACAGGCAGTGAGTGGAGGGGTAAAACTAGTTTTTACAAACTTTGCCCAGAGATATCCACTTCAAGAGCATCATCCTGAGGGATTTTAAGAATGAAAATGGTAGGACAGCAAATAAAAGAAAAATAGAAAAGATGTACAGAGATTTTTATACAAACTTTTATTTTTAACCATCACAAGTTGCAGAATTACCTCACTTGGATATGTTTGTAGAGCTGATAGAACTTATACCAAAGGGAATAAAAATAGGCAGAGGAGCTGGATAAGAGCAGGTGTATGCAGAAATGAGAGCAACCAGGTGGTGCAGTCTGCTGGAGTGCTGGACTTAGAGTCAGGAAGACTCCTCTTCCTGAGTTCACATTTGGCCTTAGACACTAGAATGTGTGACCCTAAGCAAGTCACTTAACCCTGTTTGCTTCAGTTTCCTCATCTGTAAAATGAACTGGAGAAGGAAATGAGAAACCATTCCAGTATCCTTGCCAAGAAAATCCCAAATAGAGTCATGAAGAATTAGACATGACTGAAAAATGACTCAACAGCAACATAGAGATAATCAATCAGTGCTGAATTTGACAAAACTTTAAGGGTATTGAATGACCAGTTCACAAGTATCCAAAGGATGGGAAGAAAACAAAAATAGGACAACACTCCTACCCCTTATTAAGGCCCCCACCCCAAAAAAGGGGTAACTGAGAGAACAGCAACTATGTTCCTTGTTTCTCAGCTTCTTAAAATTATTAGCATCATATACCCATGCATTAAGAAGATCCTTGATCAGACTATTAGTAGGGAACAGTCAAGGTTTCTGAAGTCATATTTCATAGTAGACCATGTATTTACCATCATATGTTGTGTTGTGGAGAATACAAAATACAACTGTGCTTATTGTTTGTTGATTTATAAGAAGCATTTGATTCAATAGAGCAAAATACCAGCTGTTAGAGATATAACAGAGAGAGCTCTATATGACCTTTTGATTGTTTAAGTTAGGTGAAGCGCAAAAGGGGACAGGGAGACATATGCTAAACAAAGGTATTTGCCACTTTTATGGAGGTCATTGAGAAAAGAAACAACATTTAGGAGGGATTACTTTTGAATCTTGTGGTTTCCAGATATTTCTGTTCATTAATAACATTGTGCTATTGGAAGAAATCCTAATTGTCCACATAGGTAAAATCAAATGGATAAAGAATGCCTAATTTCCAGATTATGACATGTATTTAGGCAGTAACCAATAGGACTCATCCATTTATGTGTATATCTTGGATGGAGAGTATAAGCAGATGATGAATGGAGTCTACAATTAAATAGGAGAAGTAAGGATCAGTCTTGGTTGACTTCAGGAAATTGCAAAGCTCCCTTCTCTGAACTCTGAGAAATAATTCCAACTTTTAAAATACATTACTCTGCCAATGTTGATCATTGAAACTCATGAAACACTATAATCTGTAAAGAATTAAAAATTATTATCTTTAGAGTGCAACAGAGAGATACATGGTAGAGGTAGAAGCAAGCAACAGATAAGAAAGGAAATTTGAAGACAAGACTGGTGGAAAATTTGATGGACTCATCAAGTGGTGAGAATGAGGAATAAACAGTGGTCTAGCTAGAGTTCTCCTCTAGTGTCATTGTACTGTAAGTAGAAAATGAGGAAGACACCCTTTATATTTTGTAACCCTTCTATGGCTATAATCTCACAACCATTTTAGTGTTAGTGTAATTAAGAATCTTTTCAAAAAATTGTTTTTAGTAATCATTGTAGTATTCTATGGCGGCAGCTAGGTGGCATAGTAGATAGAGTGCTGGACCTGGAGTCAAGAAGACTCATCTTATTGAGTTCAAATTTGGCCTGAGGCACTTACTAGCTGTATGACCTTGGGCAGGTCACTTAACCCTGTTTGCCTCAATTTATTCATTGGTATGATGAACTAGAGAAGGAAATGGCAAACCACTCTGGTTTCTGTGCCAAGAAAACCCCAAATGGGGAAACAGAAAAGTCAGATATGACTAAAACGACTCAACCACATTATGAGGAAATCCTTTTTTTTTTTTTTTGGTCAGATCCTCAAATTAGTGAAGAGCAGTCTCTGAAAATAATACAGTTAACTTCTGATTTATTTTTGTCATTTTCTATCTTTGTGATTTTGGGCAAATCACATAATTTCTTTAGGGCTTAATTTCTTCTTTAAAATGAGGGGATTAGGTTAAATGATCTCTAATACCTTTTTGAACTTTAACATTCTGTGATTTTATTATTTGACCTTTTTGGTCATTTAATTGTTAGTCTTTTCTCCCCTTCTAAAGGGAACGAACCCTGAGGTTTGCATATGCTTTACATTTAAGTCACTGAATTAATTAGCTTTTCAGAAATGTGATGAAATACCAGAGGTATGCTTCATGGTCCTTATTTGATTAAATATTTAATTCATTTTTCATCTGTTTTTCTGTTATATTTTAAGGTGTGCCTTTTCTTTAGTAGATTAGTATCTCCATTTCCCATTCCATTTGACATGCGTTTTTCTTCTTTAGTGGTACCTTTATTTACATTTTTGTAGTTTTTTGTAAGTTATTTTTTTGTTGCTCTCTTTGCTTATAATAGGCAAAATACAAAGATATGGACCGAGTGAATTGAACATGCAGTTAGGGAAAAAAAGAATACCAGCAAGTCTAAAAACAAACCAAAGAAAAGCAGAAAAGATGGAGTTTTGAAAATGAAAGGAAGAATAAAATTGAGATCAAGAAGATTTTTAATTGAAAAACTAAAACACAAAGACTTCCAAAACAGGAAAAATAATTATTTTCAATCAAACTATCATAATTAAAAAAAAAAGATGAAAAACTAAATGTCAGAATATCAAAGAATCAAGTTAAAAAGATAAGAATGGGAATTCACAGTGAATAACTGAAATAAATAAAACATCAGAAAGTCTTGTCTGTCTGAATTCCAACAAAAGTCTAAATTTAAGTAAAAGGGATGAGCAAACACAGATATTTGAAATACTTAATGGAATAGGCAATAGAGAATCCAAAACACTTAGTCTCAGAAAGAGAAATTGAGCAAGCCATAAATGAACTTCCTAGGTGTATATTAAGGGAAGCTTTGTCTAGTTGAATTTGTAAGTGAATTATATAAAATATTTAAAGATTAAATAGTCCCTATGTTGCATAAATTGTTTATAAAAATATGAAAAGGAGGTGCGTTACCAAATTCTACAATAGACACAGTTCTAATGCCCAGACCTAGTCAAGATAAAGTAGAAAAAGATTATAGACAGCTATCAGTAATGAATAATTGTAAAAATGTAAATAAAATATAAGGAAATAGCTATAGCAATATACTTAAAAATTATTCATTATGACCAAATTGAATTTTTACAAGGGACCCATGGACCATTTAACATTAGGAAACTTATTAGCATGATTAATCATTTTAATAACAACAGGGACAAAAGTCATTAAATTAGATCAGTAGATGGAAAAAGTAAGCCTTTAACAATATAGCAGTCTTTTAAGAAAACTGAGAAGAAAAAATGAATGAGTGAATAAATAAAACATTTGTTTAGTACATACTATGTAAAAACTACTTCCCTAAACCATGGGAATAAGAGTAGGGGGAAAAAAGATAATTCCCTACTGCCCAGGAGTTTATATTCATTAGGAGAAGATAACACATATGGAAGGTTTCAGGTACAAGTCAGATTGAAAGGTCCCATGGTGTTTATGGTACGTCAGCAAAGTAGATAGTAATACCTGTTAATATATTTTATTTCTATTTTAAGTGTAATTTTTCTAATAAAAAAACAGGAAAATGAGATAGGAATTCTGATTTCTGATGTGGAGCCATTTGACAGAACGTAGGATTTGGTGGCAATAAACTCTTTTGGATCTTAAATAGGTGTGACCTGTAATATCTTACAGCAGTGGTCAGCCTGCCTCTCCAGGCCGTGGAAACTAGAAAGTATTGCCATTGCCAGATGGTTCCAGGGTGCTTTGCTGTTTAAGGTAGGCTGTCTTGCCTGCCCTGTGAATGGCAAGTTGACTGTTAGTGGAAATGGATGGTGCTTTCTCCGCACCACTTGCTTCCCCCACATAAATGGCTGTAAAGGCTCATCTGGAAGGCGGACTGGTGATTTGGGGAGTAGGCTGCTGCCACTCTCAGTTCTCTCGTACCCGTCCAGCTTTTTGGTAGCAGTTGGTGAGCAATTGTTGCAGGTTGTGATGAGGAAGGTGGACTGTGTTTCATGATGACTTGGTCTTTCTACGGTGGCTTCAGGAGATAGGCTGGAATCACGCCCCTTGGTTTGGGGGACATTCCAAAACAAATAGGAATAAAAAGACCTCTCTTAAAGCTGTTCAAAGCATTTATCTAAAAACAGAGCTAACCAGCATGCTTATTTGTGGTGACACCAGAAGTGTTTGCCTTAAGTTCCAGGTATTTCAAGAGATAATGCGTATACATACGGAGCCTTGTAAAACTTAAAGCCATGTATAAATATGATCTGTTTATTGTCATTGTCATTACTTATGCTGTTGTTCACATAATGCTATACATGATAGCCTCAGCAAATGACAAGCAAAATGAAAAATTATAAAAGGGTGCAGAATTGTCTTGTTTGTGGGAAGAATAAATGTTTGCTTAGAGAGCAGCAGAGAATCAACAAAAACATTTAATGAAAGTAGGTTTTGTGAAGTGGAAGGGTAAAACCTAAGCCCACACAATTTATCACAATTCCTACCTCATTTTCTGTTTTTTTAATTAGAAAAATCACATTTAAAATAAAAATAAAATATATCCACTGTCAGGGTGCTGACCTATCAGGTTATACATAGGATTGAGAGCACTATATAACTGTAAAAAAGTTTTTGCAAAAATACAAAAGACCTAAATAATTGAAGAAAAAGTGTATTATAGGGGGGAGGGTGGCTAGGTGGTGCAGTAAATAGAGCACTAGCCCTTGAGTCCAGAAGACTTAAGTTCAAGTCTAGCCTCAGACACGTTACATAAAACTAGCCATGTGACGTTAGACAAATTACTTAAACCCAACTGCCTCACTTTCTCACCTCAAAAAAAAAAGGCAAAAAGAAAAAGTACATTATTGTTTATGTTGTCAGTAACTTCAGATTCTCTGATCTTAATGAGCAGTGCATTTATGAAACTTTATTATTATAAAATAAATAGCATTGGGTAAAATATACTTAATACAGCAATCTGTGTAAACGAGTTTCTTCCCATTTACCTTTTGACCTACATTAGACTTTATCATTCTCTTATAGATCTTACCAGAGCACTTAAAAGTAATAATCTTGTTCTTGTCACATATAATTTAACTTTTATTCTTATCAGCTTTATTAAATAGTCTCAGTTGCGCCTGCTTTGCTACTTGGAAGTTCCATTCTTCTCTAATTGATAATTTGTAATAATTATCTAAAGTTGCTATTCCAGATTTTGTCAGTTCTCCTCAAGTCTCCGGTGCCATATGCTCACCCTCTTCTCATCAGAAGACCCCTCCTTCTACTTCACTGGGAAAATAGATAATCCATCATAGTCTCCTTTTCCCTAAAACTATGACTCAAAATCTCTGTATATCATTCCTCACCGTCTCCTTTGTCCTATTCTCTGAAGACATGATTTTACTTCCTTCCAAGGCCCATTTCTCTACTTTTGTTCTTGATCTCATTTCTACCTTCTTCATTATATAAAACCCATGTAATAAATCACTTCAAATGTGTATCTTTGAATTTGAACAATACTGAAACAGTTTGAATTTTCAGGGATATGGTAGCTTGTTTTGTATGGGTTATACTGATAAAGACATAGGTTTGTTGGTGTTACATACTTGCATATTTCTCTTTAAAAAATTTAATAGCAAAGTAAATAATTTATTTTCTTGAGAATAACATGGTGTTGTGTGAATTAATTGGGACAAGTGATAATTTTAATATGTTTAATTTTGTGATAACACTGGCCGTATATGTATGCTTCTGCTGATACTTGGCTAACTCATGATGTTTATTCTTGACCAGATAAAGCTGAATTGATTTGATTTTCCTATCTTTAGTTAATTCTTTATCACTTGAGTGCTAGATTTCATGATACAAATGTGTATTTCATTGTTCTGTTTTGTTGTGTTTTTAATTCTTAAAAAGGGATATTACTCAAAAGATATGCAAAAGTTGTAGTTCTTAAAGATTATATTTCAATAAATTTTAGAGATATGGCAACAGCCATTGGTGTGAGAAAGTCACATGTTTTCAGGATTATTTAAGTCCATAATGGATCTAATTCTGTTTTCACTTATACTTAAAGGAATGTGGTCAGAAATGGAAACAAAACAGAAACACCAAGAACTGATAAACTATTGCTATGAAATAGCTTAATTGATCATCAGAAAATGAGAAAAGATCTGAAGGACCTCATAGCAGGAGAGGTTGTTATTAATTCTTTTTTTTTTTTCTGGCTTTTTGGAGGAGGGAAGGTAGGGCAGTTGGGGTTAAGTGACTTCCGCAAAGTCACACGGCTAGTAAGTGTCAAGTGTCTGAGGGCGGATTTGAACTCAGGTCCTCCTGACTCCAGGGCTGGTGTTCTTTTCACTGCACCACCTAGCCGCCCCAGTTATTATTGATTTAGAGAGTAGAATGTGGATGAACATAGTGATAACAAGTAAAAATTAGTTGCTAACCTTTCATAAAGGAAAAAAAAAACATGGGCATGGTAATATAAATACTGGCATATTGAATATTGGGAAGAAAAGTCACTTTAACTTATGAAATTCACTTTGCCATTCATGGCTGTACCAGAATGATTATCAGCAGAAGTCCAGGTAGATGTGTAAGACTTGGTTATTCTAATCAAACTGTAAAATATCCACCCAATCATATTTTTTTTTGAAGCTTAATGTTGTCTTGGAAATCTTGTACTTTGTGATGCAATGAAGAACTTTGATAAAGATTTTGATACATTGAGAAGCAGAGATGTTCTCGAATTACAGAAATTCTCGAGTGGAGATGCAGTACTGCAGTATGACCTTGTATCATGCCACAAAACTTGAAAAGTTAAGAAATTTATCTAAGAGATGGAGATAAGAATACTTCTCTGGCCTGCAAAATCTCCTAATTTAAAATCCATTGAAAACTTGTGGGATAAGAAGCAATGTCAAGGAAGAGTGAGAGGAAGCATTTTTGCTTATTTCCCTCAGCCTTTACAGCAAGCTAGAAAATGAACCAGAAGTAATTTTGTGGGAAAGTCAAGAAAATGTCCCAGTGAGCACTTTTTCCAGCATAGGGTGCCTTAGGAAAACAGAGGTCTGAAGACACCAGGGCTGCTTGATTAGACATATTTTTAGTAGGTTTTGCTTTTCTTGTGTTTTTTTTTTAAATATTCAGAGCCAAAAGTTAAAAAAAAAAATTTTTTTTTAAACTTTTATTATCTGCCTCTCCTTTCCCTGCTACTTGCCACACATTTCCCCCTTCACCTACTCTTCACTCCCCATGCTTGCTACTTCCACACCCCCCTCCCCCCTATACCTTCCAACATACACACAAGAGATTATAGCCTTTGGGCTGTTATCAATGCTAGACTTGGACAAAAGGACTCTTATGCTACATTTAATATAGTGTTATAAAATGTAAAATGGACAATATTTAAATATTTAGAATAATTAAAGATTGTCATTTTAAGTTCAGTGCCAAATCATGTAAAACAAGGTATTGCAGCAAAAAGAGGACATATTACACATTATAAGATGTAAGAAATTAGGTTTATTGTGTAAATCAGTATGTTTAATTATTTTAGCATGTGTAAGCTAATTTGTACAACACTATATACCAAAAAGCATTAATTAAAAAGAAAACAACAACAACATTATAACCCTACTTTAAAAAGTAAATAGATTTTTGGTAGGGTTTTTTTTTAAGTTCCTTTGTTTGACTGCTATGTATTCCATAAAGTACTTCATAATCTTTCCTGAAGTTGTTTCTAAGGATGTTTGATTTGCTGATCCTATTCAGTACTCACAGAGATTTGAACCTTTTTTTCCTTTTGCCATAAATTAGTTGACGTGTTTTGTTCTTTTTAAAATAACAACAAAAAAGATATTAAACCTTTGCCCGTGACAAGATGGTTGTAAGGCCATATATTTAGAGATGGCAGGGACTTTAGAGGTTATATAGTCTAATTCCCTCTCCAAACCATCCCCCCAACCCCAAATCATTTTCTAGATGAGAGACTAGGGAGGCATCCTGAAAGAGAAGTAGAATATCAAGCGATAAGTCAAAGAGGCAGAGATGATAAGGCTACAGAGATGACATGTGAGGTCTACAGCAGAGCAGCCAATTTCACTCAGTGCATGAGGGAGGCTAATGTGAAGTGTTGAAAGGTAGTTTGGAGTCTGGTTGTGAAGAACTTCATATGCAAAAAAAGGAGTTTCTGACATTTGATAAATATTTGATTTATCCAGGATACTTTAGGAAGCAACTCAATATTCTTGAACACGGGAGTGGCATGTTCAGATCCATTCTTTATGATGATTATTTAGGCAGCTATGTGTAGGGTGGATTGGAAGGAGAGATGTTTCGAAGTAGGGAAGACAAAGTTGGAGGCCTGAATAATAAATGGTGAGTGAAGTATGAGAATCCCAAAATAAGGTAGTGGTCATATAAATGAGTAGCAGGATACAGATGGGAAAGAGGATGTAGTAACATGTACAAATTGTAGAGAAACAGATTCAGGCTTGATATAGGTAGAAAATTCCTAATTGTTAGAACTAACAAATTAAGCAGAGACTGGATGACCATTTGTCAGTTATATTGTAGAAGAGATTCTGTTAAGGTACTGTTAAGAATATATTCACTTAAATCCAGCAAGCATTTATTAAATACTTACTGTATGTATGGCATTGTATTTGGTAGGAATTGCTGATACAAAAAAACCCCAAAACCCCAAAAAACCCAACCTCTGCCCTGAAGAAATTTGCATTCTGTTGGAGCATAAAATGTGTGAAACAGACAAGTCAATATAAGATAATTTGAGAAAAATGAGGGTACTAGGGGCATTAGATACGGTTTTCTTGAAGTCCCTTTCCGTTTTGAGTTTTTATGTATTTGGGCAAAATAGGTACTGTTTAATAACAAAACGATGCTGGCAAGGAAGTCTTTGAAATGACTTATTCTTAGACAGAGTTGGCAAATGAAACAATAAGGAGTTGATGGACTTGAGAGTAAGGTGCAGCTAAGATATTGGAAATTGAGATGAGCAGAATAGATGCAGTAGGATGGGAGGTCATGGTCTAAGGGAGTTTCAGTGTTCTTTGTCTTGACAGTGGAATAATCTGAATAAGAGGATTCCTGTATGTCCAGTTCTTTGGGTGGTTGAAGTGGAGTAAAGAATAAGTCATTGGAACTTCAGAGAAACTGAAATATCCAGATGTTCAAAGCAATCAGTTTTCAACTTTGTATATGACTAATTGGAAATAATTAACTCTGGTTTTAATGTTGTTTATGTGACTTGTAGATCTGTAAGAAGAAAGCTTTCACACCTTGTTCATATCACACATGAAATGCTCAGCAAATCTTTGAATGAGTAATTGATTAATGCTTCCATTTGTAACATGAGTGATAGTACAGCAGTGAGAAGAATTGGAAATGGCTGATAGTTTTTCTTTTTGTTAGTTTAAAAGCAATCACAGTATGTCCTGACTATTCAGTAGACTTGTAATGACAGTAAACCAGTCCCTCAGCCTTACCAGTGTCCCCTCACCCCTAACCCCTTGTATACTTGCATTAGCCTGCCATTCTCTGGACCATTGATAAGAATTGTTAACACACACCTCCCTCAATACTGTTGTTATTCTCTTTTTGTGCACATAGCACCAGGTTAATTTAAAATGATTGAAGCAGTATGGGCAAAGTGCTTATCTACTTGGCTAATATCTCTTATAAAATGCAAATGCAGATTGGGAGATGGGAATTGAAACTCATTTTCATACTTTTCATACCTTTTCATTTCAAACTAGTAATATTAAAATACCTTTAAGGATTTCTTTAAAGTATTTTCCCTACATCTCTGGAGGGCTTGTCATACTTAACCAACTTTCAGAAAGGCCTGTTCTGGTATTTTCTTAGAGATTTTTAAGTTTTGGGGATTGCTTTTGAATGAGGCAGAACTCACTTGGGATCATGTTTGCAAGTTCCCTACCCTTAGGCTCAGATTAGTAGGAGGAACTAAATTTGACATAGATTCCTTCAGGCACATTTCTTTGCCCCAAATAAGGGGACAGGTTGTTTTATGAGCCTGCTATTCTTTGACGAAATGAAGATTGGTCAACTTGACTTTGGGTCTTTCTGTTGAATTTGCTTATCCCATTAAAAAGGTCTTAATCTTGGTTTAGTTGTTCTCCCTCCTCAGACTTCATTTTTTCCTTTCTTAGCTCTGATGCAAATGGGTGAACTTCTAATGATATAAAAATCCTGAAAAATCAAACGAGTATGTGGTTCCATCCCATGAATAATTATTATTACTAGAATTTTAGTAGGTGAAGCATCAATTTCACACCTGAGACTATAGCTTAGAGTTTAGGTTAAAGGTTTTCTTACAGTCTGTAGCTTTATTCTCAAGCCCCATGACAACTGCAGTGATTCCAAAACCACATTTTTCTTCTGCATCAAATCCAAGCAGCACTGAGTCATTAAATATTAAACCTTGTATTCAGGAACATTATTCACTCATTAATATTTCATTGAGGCCTTAACTGCATTGTTCAAAACATTTTAGGATGTTATGCAAGTTTGTCAAAATACATTAACAAACTCACTCATGTTGAACTAAGCAAAAAATGACAAACTGTTTGCACCACAAATGTGTTGTGCTTAAGTTTTTGTACAGTGTAAGCATTTCAAGTTGAGGAAATGTTAACATTTAGAAACCCCAGAAAAAAGAGGCTGGGAGGAGATGGCAGCAGCAGCCAGATGGAATGAAGATTCATGCTCTACATAACATCTGCTATACCTCTTCATGAAATTCACAATAATTCTTACTGCACTTTCTTTTTTCATAATTAAGAGTAAACTGAGAGTCAAACCTGATCTGTGCAAAATTATGAAAACTGTGTCTATGAAACTATAGTGTCACTTACAGGGACCATTTTCAAATCTCCTTGTCTCTCATCTTGATATTTGAGTTCATATAGGACTCCCATTAGCTGCAGTGTAGCAGGGAAGCATTTGCTATTTGTCAGAGTATGAGAAAGTAACAGAGTTAAAGCCTTGTACTTTGTATAAAGATTTTTACTGAGTTGCTGTGAACGTATCTAATTCCTTGATGCTTTTACCTCCCTGTTAGCTGTCGTAGAAGGCCATAAAATTATTTCTGTGTAAAAGTAATGTAATAAATGTTTTGAGTCTAAAATATATTTATTGAAAAAAATTTGTTGTTTTGATAAAAAAAATCATGTAGTTGAAAGTTATAAAAATGTTGGTAGTTAATGTGGGGATATATGCAATGTGTTGGTAATTACTGATTTCTAAGAGTTTGGAATATTTTAAAGCAGACCAGAAGGATAACGTAGGTAGGGTTGTACATTCTTGATCATCTAGACTACTTCAAATGTAGGATAGATTAATTTTTGTTATGATGAGTGGATTCAGAGTTTCAAGAAAGACAGAAATGGATATTATGAAGTAAATAATGAAGGTGGTAGAGTGAATCCCTGCTGACTGAGAGCTAAATTATTCATTTTGTTAGTTTAGCTAACATGGTTCGTGCTGTGTGGGATTTCAACACTGAGTCAATGACTAATATTGCATAATTAAAAATCCTTGATTCTTTAGCCCAGTAATGCAGTTGAAATTTAGAAAGAAGTATTAGCCACTTGGAAATAGAATTTCAGGAGCTTAAGATCATGTTGGATACTATCTGTCCCGTTGTTTTTAGGTTTTTACATCATGAAATCAGTTGCACAAGTGATGAGCCATATGCCTGGTATATTTTTATAGAGAACCTTTCAGTTCTGGTCTTTGTGCTGCTTGAAACTAAACAATACCATCCTTACTAGAAATGCTGTTTTATAGTCATGGCCTGTTTCTCAGATGAGCTGTGTTCCCAGTACTTAGCCATCTCACGTCAGACTTGTTTATTAAACAGCTGCTGTGCACCCCAAACAATGTAATGGGGAAACCACATGAAAACAGTTAGGTTCAAATAAGATAGGAAGGTTCTGGAGATCATATATGTCTCATATATATGAGATGTGCGTGTGCATGTGCGTGTGTGTGTGTGTGTGTGTGTGTGTGTGCGAAAAGGAAGAAGAATGGAGGGAGATTATTAGCCCAGGACAGGCACTAGTATTAAGGGAGAGCCACAAAGGTTTCTTGTCAGAGTTGAAACTTTAGCTGAGACTTGAAGGTATCAGGGGAAGCCAAGAGATGGATGTGAGGAAGAAGAAAATTTCAGGAATGGAGAAATAGCTAGTAAAAATCCTTGGAGTCTGGAGATGGAGTATTTGGTTTGAGTGTAGTAGGAAGGCCAGTGTCACTGGATTGAAGAGTATGGAATACTCTGTGTGTGTGTGTGTGTGTGTGTGTGTGTGTGTGTGTGTGTGTGTGTGTGTGTGTGTGTGTAAAGCATGTTCCAGATCTGTGTTTTAGGAAGATTAATTTGACAGCAAAGTTGGAGTGGGGAGAGACTTGAGGCTGAGAGACCAACTAGCAGGCTATTATAATTTTCCAGGCAAGAAGTGGTGAAGGCCAAATGGTGACAATGTCAGTGGAGAATTTTCAAAACTCCCCTGCTTTAATGACCCTCTTTTTTAGAATCTTTTTTGCTTCCCTTACTTCTGAAACTCCTTTTCCCAAAAAAGAGACCATTTTAAAAAATCCTGTAATAAATAAAAATAGTTAAATAAAATTGATTGACTCAGTGACCATAACCAAAAATGTGACTTTCTGTCTGTACCTCTGCTCTTTTTTCATAGGCATTGGCAAGTGTGCCT
Organism: Pseudochirops cupreus; assembly: GCA_028627135.1. Lineage (NCBI taxonomy): Eukaryota > Metazoa > Chordata > Mammalia > Diprotodontia > Pseudocheiridae > Pseudochirops > Pseudochirops cupreus. The sequence goes on along the minus strand of CM053581.1, from coordinate 493,947,607 downwards.
TACCATAGTTGCTCTGGCAATATTGTTTTTCATTGCATTAAACAGAGTTCTTCTTAAGTCTTTTGAAGTTGTTTTTCTTTTCATTACTTTTGGCCTTTTTTGGATTGTTCTCAGGGTTCTGTTCCCTTTCATGTGAACTGCATCATTTCATATTACCTAGGATGCTCCAAAATTTTATTTTTGTTATATCTTATGGTGAATATTATTTCATTACATTCACATAACACATTTTGTTGTCTAAGAAGCAGTCTAAGGCACTCCCTTAGATTATAGTCCTGGCTTCCCCCCAACACTCCCTCCCAACCTTCCATCTCCTCTTCAGGATCAGTAATATTCTTTTGCTTATGACTCTTTCCCCCTTTAACCTCTACCCATTCCCCATCCCTAATCCCCAGTTGTCCTGTTGAGTTAGATGAATTTCTGTACCAAACTATGGGTCTTTCAGATAGGAGTGGGAAGGGAAGGGAATAAGAATTTATATGGAACCTACTATATTCCAAATATTGTGCTAAGTGCTTTACACATATTCTTTCATTTGATCCTTACAGACAGGGAGTTTGTGTGCTTATCATCCCCATTTTTAGTTGAGGAAACTGAGGCAGTGACTTGCCCAGGGTCACAGAGCTAGTAAGTATCAGAGACTGGATTTAAATATAGCCTTAGTGACTTCAGGTGCATTGCTCTAGTCCAGTCTGCTTAGTTGCCTAGATAGGGGTGAGGTTCTTCTGCTACATTCATATGTACAGTAAAATCTACCCCTTCTTCTTTTTTACATTACATTATATTTCTCCTTTTACCTCTCTTCTTTCCCCTCTTAAAACACTCAAAATGGAAGCACACTCCTCTCCCTAAATATCTGCTTTTCCTCAGTGTCTTCAAAAAGTTTTATTTTCTCCCAATCAAAATGTTAGCACTACTTCAACTCATAACCTCCTTCCAGATACTTCAATAAATTTATCTTTCAGGTCAGCTAGGTGGCGCAGTGAATAGAGCTCTGGCCCTGGAGTCAGGAGGACCTGAGTTCCAAATTCGGCCTCCGACATTTAACACTTAGTGGCCCTGTGACCTTGGGCAAGTCACTTAACCCCAATTGCCTTACAAAAAAAAAGGCAATAAATTTACCTTTCTAGATTTTTCTGGACTCTTCTGTTTGTATTTTAGAGTTCCTACTGTTTTCATCAGAAATATTGGGAAGGCATCTGTTCCATTTAAAATGTTTGTTTTTCCACCGGTACGGCAAGTTATTCTTGGTTGTAAGTATGATCTCTTCTACCTTTTTTGAATATTTTCGAATATTCCAAGATTACCTCTCATTTATGGTGCCATGTCTTATTTGATCCTGGTTATAGTTCCTTGATACTTGAATTACTTTTCTCTGCAATATTTTTTCTTTGACATAGAAGCTCTGGATTTTGCTTATGACATTTCTAAGACTTTTCCTTTTTGGATTCCTTTCAGGAGATGATTAGTGAATTTTTTCCATCTTGATTTTGCCCTCTGGTTCTGATAACTCTGGGCAGTTTTCATTTATGATTTCTTGAAATGTAATGGTCAGACTTATTTTGTTTTTTAATATGGTTTTCAGGGCATCCAGTGATTGTTAAATTATTTCTCCTTGACCTGTTTTCCAGGTCAGTTGGTTTTTCTTACATTAAAAAATTTTTTTTCTGATTTTGTTCTGACATTTCTTGTTGTGTTATGAAGTCATTGAATTCTTTTTGATCTCTTCTAGGGTTCAGCAAGTTCGTTTCTTAGGTGAAGTTTATAATTTTCTCTTTTCAGCTATGTAGTCTTCATTTCTCTAGAGCTTTTATTTCAACTTTTATCTCTTGCTTCATTTCATCTAGGTGTTCATGAGGTTTTGTGGAAAATTCTTTTTTTCTTTCTTCGAGTTCCTGCACTTGTTACAGAGTTAATTTCCTTTTGGGGGAAAGAATATTTATATTTGCACTAATTTTTGAAACTAGTTGATGCTTTCTTTTATTTGGTCACTTTTCTTCCTTTAGTTATTGAATCAAGGATTTCTGTTGGGGTAATTTCCATTCTGTTGCTTTTTGGGTGGAATGGTTGGCCTTGCTTGGTCTTTTCCCCTGAGTCCCCTGGGTTCATATGATGACCTTTACCTTTTCTTGCTAGCCTCTTCCCCATTACGATCTTGGAGGTTCAGGGAACTGAATCTTTAGACCCCTCTTTGATATCTCAGGACAGAGTTAGGGCATTTACAAATGAGGCCTGAGTGCTCGTAGGCTGAAGGTTTCTTCACTGCTTTGCTTTCTGCCCCATGGCTTTTCCCCCAGTATCTGAGCCTCCCTGGAGCTTTTTGAGGGATAGTTCCTCTTTCTTATTGCCCCTGCACACTAGATGGGACTAGATGGGAATCTAGACCAGAGAATCCCTGATCTATCTCTTATTCTTTTAGGAGGCTGTCTTCTGCAGAAACTGGCTTTTCTTGGTGCTTTATTTTGTATCAGTGATCTCTTGCAATTCTGGGGTGAAAGAAGTCACTAGGTGTAGTTTCATATTAGATTTCTTGAAAATTATATAGTCTGCTGTAAACTTGATGGATTTGTTGGAATAGGTGTGTGCCAGCTGGGAGGTCTGCCTGCCTAGGTAGCTATCTTGGCTGGAAATCTCAATTTAGCTAAGTAATCAAATCGTTACCTTCTGAAAATATTGGTATTAAATTGAAATAATAGTTACACATTTTATTGCAAGATACCACATGAAAGTTTACATTTTCGTATTTATTATTTAACAGATTTTAAATGTGTTTTTAAGAAAAATATTTTCCTATTAAAAAAACCACATATTTAATGTTTTATCCTTAGGTTATGTTTATATAAATGGAATTCTCTTTAGATAACATTGAATAGGATAATGAAAATTTGTTTTCCATTGAGAGATTGGTTGATTATTACTCATTGAAAGAAATGGGGTGCAAAGTATGTTATTCCATTGGAATTAAAATGAAACAAAAGTTATAATGGTACAGAATGGACTGAGACCTTGCATGGCAGGATTTCCTAATTTTACATTAAATTACTGAGGTTTTGTGTTTGCTTGAATTTTGTGTAATTGATGAAAAGCCAGCTAATGGGAGAAAAATTCAATAATAATATCATATTTTATTTTTCTATGAAAACTTTAATATTTACGGCATACTTTATTTCTTTTAGTCCTCAAAACAATGTCAGGTAGGTAGTGGAAGGAGTCTATTTTAAGGATAAGAAACAGAATTTAAGATAATTTAAGCAACTTGTCAATTGCTCTGTAACTGACAATACCTTGATTTCCAGGGGAGGTCTACTGATTCTAAAGGAAGTTTTCTTTCCAATGTATATTGCTTCTTGGCTTAGGAATAGAGATATTTGGGAAAAGTTTATAGTTTTGGGGACTCTTGAATTTGAGTAATAGTAGTGAGGATGATTCCAGGTAAGAAGTATCAGGAAATAACCTCTATTTTTAAAAAAGGATAAGTAATGGGGTGATGCAAAATTAGAGGAAAGAATTCATAAAGAAGAAAAATTAGAAGATGGAGGTAACAGTGACTTGGCAGGGACAAAGGCTACATATGTATTACACTTGTGGCAATAATTCTCTAATTGTCCTTTTGTTTACCTTGTTGAAAGGGCATGAATAATTTGTGCTAAATCAAGATAGAAAAGTTATTTTGAGCTAACTTTTACCATGTACTAGACATTATGGTACAGTGAATGGAAAGAACTTTGGATTTGGAAGTAAGAAACCAGAGTTCATCTCTTTGTTCTCCCTTTTATCACCTTTGTAGAACTTGGACAGGTCACTTGACCTCATTGGACCTTATTTCATCCTTTGTAAAAGGAGAGGGTTGTACTTGATTACCTCTGTCTTGCAACTCTATATCCATGATCTGTGGCCTCTTAGGGCTCTTGTTGTGGGAGATAAGAACATTTTCAGGGTGAATGTTAAGTGGGGACTTACATTTTCCCCTTCTTAATAGTATTTTGTATTTTCCAATTACTTGTAAAGATAGTTTTCAACATTCACTTTTATAAGATTTTCAGTTCCAAATTTTCCCCTATCTTCAAGAGAGAGAGAGAGAGCAAGCAATCTAATACAGGTTATACATGTACAATTCTATTAAACATATTTCTGTATTAATCATGTTGTGAAAGAAGAATCAGAAAAAAGGGAAAAATCACGAGAAAGAAAAAAAATTTTTAAAAAGAGAAAATAGTATACTTCCATCAGTATTCAGACTCCATAGTTCTTTCTCTGGATGTGGATAGCATTTTCTATCATGAGTCTTTTGGAATTGTCTTAGATCATTGTATTACTGAGAAAAGCTAAGTCTATCATAGTTGACCATTACACATTGTTGTTGTTACTGTGGGTATGATGTTCTCCTGGTTCTGCTCCCCTCACTCAGCATTAGTTCATAAAAGTCTTTTCCAGGTGTCTCTGAAGTCCGCCTGTTTATCATTTCTTGTAGCACAGTAATAGTCCATTACATTCATATATCACAATGTGTTCAGCCAATCCCCACTTGATGGTCATCCCCTCAATTTCCATTTTTTGGCCACCACAAAAGGAGCTATTATAAATATTTTCGTACATGTGAGTTCTTTCCCATTTTTTTATGATCTTGTTTTGATCCAGAACTAGTAGTGGATCCTGGATCCTGGATCAAAGGGTATACACAGCTTTATAGCCGTTTGGGTATAGTTCCAAATTGCTCTCCAGAATGGTTGGATCAGTTCACAACTCCACCAATACTAGTGTTCCAGTTTTCCCACATCTTCTCCAATATTTGTCATTTTCCTTTTCTGTCATATTAGCCAGTCTCAGGTGTGAAATGGTACCTTAGAATGGTTTCAATTTCAATTTCTCTTATCAGTAGTGATTTAGAGTGTTTTTTCATATTATACAGATAACTTTAATTTCTTTATCTGAAAACTGCCTGTTTATGTCTTTTGACCATTTATCAATTGGGGAATGACTTGTATTCTTATAAATTTGACTCAGTTCTCTATATTTTTGATAATTGAGGCCTTTATCAGAAACACTGGTTATAAAAATTGTTTGCCAGCTTTCTGCTTCCCTTTTAATCTTGGTTGTATTGGCTTTGTTTGTGCAAAATCTTTTTAATTTAGCATGATCAAAATCATCCATTTTGCATTTCATAATGTTCTTTATCTCTTTGGTGTAGCACCTATGCAGTATTAACAGGGCCCAAGATCACGATAAAGACTGTGGCTATAAATATTGCATGATGTTCGATCCCAAAATATACCAGATTCTCTATCTCCTGAGCGTCCTTTTCCCCCAGAGTCTGGCTAGCTCTGTACCAGCTTCCTGTAGGCTGTGCTTCCCTGTAGCAAAACTCCTCCCACCACAGACTCCATGTGACTATATTTAGCCTGTTAGGGGATAGAGTTTATCTTCACGGCAGGGAAGCTTCCTGTGGGCTCTGTTGCACTCTTCATCACATTCCCTCTATCACAGGCTCCATTTGATTACATTCAGTCTATTAGGGGGCAGAGTTTACTTTCAGAGCAGGACAGGTCTGCAAACTCTCATCTAGGTCTGTTATGAGGCAGGAAGATCTTTAAATTCCCAGTCTCATTATATTTGGTTACAGATTGTTCCCTTTTCCAGAGCTCTGACAGATCTAAATAATTCCTTCCTTTTCTCATTTGCTTGTGGCATCCCCCTTTACGTCTAAATCACGTACCAATTTTGCCCTTATGTTGGTATATGGTGAGAGGTGTTGCTCCATGCCTAATTTCTGCCATGCTATTTTCTAGTGTTTCCAGCAATTTCTGTCAAATAGCGAATTGTTGTCTTCGAAGCTAGAGTCTTTGGGTTTATCCCACAGGAGATTAGCACAGTCATTTACGCTGTGTGTCTTGTGCGCCTGACCTGCCGTGCTGTTTCTTCCTTGGTGCTCGCCGCCTCGTGATCTAGTTTTAGGCTTGCTAAGGCTAGGTCCCCTTGCTTCGCATTTGTTTCCCATGAATTTCCGTGATATTCTTGATGTTTTGTTCTCCTAGATGAGTTTTGTTATTTTTCTAGCTCTGTAAGTTTTTGATAATTTGATTGGTACGGCCCTGAATAAGTAAGTTAATTTAGGTAGAGTTGTCGTTTTTATTACACTCGCTCCGCCTACCTCGCAGCAATTAATATTTTCTTGATTGTTTAGATCTGACTTCATTTGTGTAAAAAATGTTTTGTAATTGTGTTCACGTAGTTCCCGGGTTTGTCTTGGTATCTAGATTCCTAAATATTTTGTACTGTCTGCATTTATTTCTTTCTATCTCTTGCTGCCGGCCTTTGTTAATATTATACAGAAATGCTGATGATTTGTGTGGGTTTATTTTATATCCTGAAACTTTGCTTAAAGTTGTTAATCATTTCTAGTAGTTTTTTAGTTGATTCTCTAAATATACCGTCATGTCATCTGCAAAGAGTGATAGTTTTGCTTCCTCACTGTCTAATTCATTTTCTTTTTTTGCTAAAGCTAACATTTCTAGTACATTATTGAATAATAGTGGTGATAATGGTCATCCTTGTTTCATCTCGATCCTATTAGGAAAACTTCTAGCTTATCCACATTACATATAAAGCTTGCTGATGGTTTTAGATACTACTAACCATTTTAAGGAAAACTCCATTTTTCCCTGTGCTTAATGTTTTTAATAGCAATGGGTGCTGTATTTTCTCAAAAGCCTTTTCTGCATCCTTTGAGATAATCATATGATTTCTATTAGCTTTGTTAGTGATATAGTTGATTATGCTGATAGTTTTCCTAATACTCACCTAATTTCCTAATATTGTAAATATTCATCCATTTCACCTAGATTGTCAGATTTATTGGCATACGGTTAGGCAAAATAGCTTTTAATTATTGTTTTAATTTCCTCTTCTTTGGTGATGAATTCATTCTTTTTCATTTTTTGTACTGATAATTTGGTTTTCTTTTTTGTTTTAATCAAATTAACCAAAAGTTTATCTATTTTCCAGCTTTTAGTTTTAGTTATTAGTTCAATAATTTTCCTATTTTGAATTTTATTAATCTCTTTTTTGATTTTTTCCGAATTTCAGTTTGGTGCTTAATTGAGGATTTTTAATTTGTTGTTCTAACTTTTTTAGTTGCATGCCCAATTCATTGATCTTTCTCTATTTTATTCATGTAAGCATTTAAGTGATATAAAATTTCTCCTAAGAGCTGCTTGCTGCATCTCATATGTTTTGGTATGTTGCCTCATTAATTGTCATTCTTTTTGATGAAATTATTGATTGTTTCTATGATTTGATGTTTGACCCACTCATTCTTTAGGATTAAATTATCTCATTTCCAGTTAATCTTTATCTGTCTTTCCATGGCCCTTTATTTCTTTTTATTGCATCATGATCTAAAAAGTATGCATTTATTATATCTGCCTTTCTGCATTTGATTGTGAGGTTTTTCTCCAGAGATCTGTGATATCTAAACTTTTCTAAAATTCTATTTACCTCCCTTTTTTTTGGTGGTTAGATTCAACTAGTTCTGTGAATTACATTTTAAATAAAGAATTGAAATGATGAAAATTAGGGCCTTATTGATAATATTAGTGGGTGAATAATTGTTATTGCTTTAATTCGTTTGGCTTATTACAAAATATTAAATTTCTAGGTAGCATTATTATTACTTTATTTAAAGTTTTTTTCCTGAATATAAATTTAGTTTCTTAGGTTTTAAATGAAGCAACCTAATTTTCTATGAGCTGTTTGAGAATGTAAATATGTTTTCTTATATTTCTGAATATCAATCAGTTCACAGGAATTTCCTTTAGTACTTTACAGTATTTTTGAAACTGCTTTAGGACAGAAGTGTTAGTCTTGCTTTTTTTTTTCTGAAGTGAGTAATATAAGTTGAAAGTTTTACATTTGTTCAATCAGTATTTTTTAATAGTCTAAAATAGTTAGTGAATTACCCCATGTTAGCTTTTCTGATTTAAAATATGTAGCAAACACTATTTTGATTGCTAGTTCAGCATTTGTTCCAACGAAATACAACATATTAAATTAAAACTTGTCATTAGCATTACAATGACCCAAGATTTTATAGTCATTCATTTTTCTTTTGGGGTACTTGAAGTTTTCTCTGGTCATTAGACAGTTTGTGCTTGGTCATCTGCCTCCATGATAATCTGTGCTCCCTGCTAGTGTGCTGGGAAAATATTAATGTATTTTGAAAAAATGATGCAGAGGTAGTTGACTCTACAATTCTTGATTTAATCTTAAATCATTTAAGCCAATAACCTTATCTCTTGGAGCAACAGTTTCCCACTTATTCCCTTCCATGAAATGGAGAGATTATCAATTTTCCTTTCTGTTGTACTTTAGAATTATGAAATTCCAAAACATTGGTTTCTGAATAATAATTTGTGGGTTACGTACCTTTCCAATTCATGGTCTTACACAGTTGTTGATGGTATAGCTATTGTGCAGATGGACCACTGTATCTGAGAATGACCTGTTAAATACTGTTCAGTACTTAAAGCAATCCAGAACAAAAGTGATTGACACACAGTTCACGGTAATCATATTAGCTCTAACCTTAGCTCAAATGTATCTGAGATCTAGCTTATCTGGATATTGCCTCCAGTGATACAAATTGAATCCCATCCATTGCATGCTCATCCTGTGTGACCTCTTATAAAGTTGTGGAGGAAAGACAGATGACCCAATATACTGAAGGTCTTTCTTGCTTTCTTTCTACATTAAGAAGATAGCACTGTCCCTCTGTATTTCCACTTACTCTGCATATGATTAGCTCATTCTCTTCCTAGCATGCATTTCCTGATGACATTTTCCTTCTATAAAAACTAAGAATAATAAATTAAAAAGAACCCAACCCCCCCCCCCCCCCCACAAACCCCAAACCTCCCTAACGCCTGTAATGTTCTTCTAAGTCAAATTACTATGGAATCAGGTAAAGGCACCTCTTTCCCTCCTTGGCTGGGGTTTGTTATTTTGGCTTAGCCCAATTAAAGCCCTCCAGAAAAATCTGCTAAACATTGTTCTTGATTTAGAATACCTCTAAAGGGTTCATGATGGGAAATTTTTGCCATTGAGGAAAGAAGCATATATAACTTGGTCTGCCTCCTTAAATGACCATAGGAGATCTATGTCAGTGACCAGTTTATTCCTTTCTCTTTAATTTGACAGGTTATTTATTACATTTATTATTGGAGACAATTTATATTTAAGAATTTATTTTGCTAGCATATAAAGGTATGCCTCTCACTTGAATGAGAATGTGATGAGGAAAAAAAGTTGTTTCAAAAGAGCTTGAGATACAAGGGCAAACCTGACTTTTGTTGTTTGTTTTCATTAAGCTTAGTCAAGCCACCCAATTACATTTTGCAAATAAGAAAATCTTACACTAAACTCCTACTGCTTTACTTAAAACTCTAGAGAATTTAAATGAGGAAGGATATGTGTTTAAAAGAGGAAAAATTAAATGAAATTTGTATCAGGAGCTTAATGTGAGAATGATGTTAGAACAAGAAGTCTAAAATAATGTTTCCTTTCCTCTCCCTTACATAAACTCTCTTATTACTTCGAAAAATACCAAAAAAGTACCAAACTTCTCAAGAGATATCTTTAATCTTGGGGAACCCTTGTTAATAATAACAAAAATCCTACTTATTTTATGATGTGACTTTTCTTATTAGAAAACTGCCTTTGTATATAAGATGTTGCTTCTAATGCCATTTCAATGATATGGCTACATAAAATCAGAGCTTATCTTCTTCCCTTAAGGCTGTGCTACCCTCCAATTTTTGCCAGATTCTTTTTTTCACCAAATCAACCTGATATCCAGTTTTGGAAACTCAGCCATCAGGATACTGTAGTCTTACTAGTATGGTTTAGGGAGATAGTGAAAGCAAAGACATATTCCTTGGTGGTAGATTATTGGTACAAGATACAGAGAATTTAGGTGGTCTCACTGAAGTCGATATATCTAACATGGCAATTAAAAACAATAGTGAAAACTGACATTATTTTATTAAGAGGATAGGATTTTGATACTAGGAGGGGATAAACTCCCTCCCCACTGCTGCTCTCTGTCATGAGGAAGAGGAGATTATGTAGTGATTTCCTAGAGATACGTAGCATTCCAAAATGATGAAGGAAATGCTAAATGAGTTGGGCTACAAGTATAGAAACCATAGGACCTGAGCATCAGCCTTAAGTCTAGACTCAAAGGAATGATCAGCATCAAAATTTAGCAATTTTTTTTTTGTGTAGAATGTTATCTGATACATGATCAACAGGAGCAGCTAAGCAAAGGAAAATGATAAGAAGAAAATGCCACATTGAATGATTTGTTAGCTTTTTCACAATCATTCTTGATATTTCTGGTATGCTGCTTTTACTTCTATACCTTCCTTGTGCATTGGATTAAAAAGGTACAGTGATTCTAATTCTCTGGTGATCATATTTTCTTTTTTCTAGCCAGAATCTACTAGAACATAATCCTGTGTGTAGAAATGAGCAGAAAAATCTCTTGGCAAGTGATATAGAATGAGTAAAGCCCTGCACTGAAATCATGTATTTTCTATGAAAGAAGGGGTCTTTTGACCCTTATTCAGAGTTTCCTTTTATTTAACATATTCTTATTACTTATTATGAGGAAAAGAAAAAAGAAGAGAGGGAATGAGCCTGGAAATTATAAGGCACGGGTAGGAGTAGAAAATAGAGATAAAGAGGTCACAGAACAATTTGGAACAAAATAGTAGATTCACCAAAATTCACTCTAAAATTGTGTGTGAGAGAGAAAGCATGTGTGTGTGTATATACACATACACACAAATACGTGCACATAAGCACATATACACCCTTATTGATGGAATGAAACATTGGAAATATTTGCATGTGGAGGATAAATAGGCCAGCATAACTCGAAAATCCAAGAACCTTTCTGTGTTTCAGAGCTACCGCTATTTTTCTAAGAAGGAAGGAGCGTATTTCAGTGCTTCTTGACTTAATGGGCGTATTCTTGTTGGCTTTGGTTTTAGATGTCTGGATTTGTTTCTCTCCTTCTGACTAGGCCTCCAAGCACTGGGAGAGGAAAGGGCAGTGCTATTAGCCTCCATTTTTTTCTTGTAGATTAGAAACAAGTAGTTTATTGTCCTTAATGAAAAAGTCTGAGTCATTTGAAAAAATAATTGGAAAAAAATTATCTTTTTCTGTGGCAAAGTTCTACAACAGAGCCAAAAACAAATTATTTTTTTTGAAAAGTAAGAATATAAATTTAATTGATTTGTGAATATTTAAATGTTTTAGCTTTGTTAATATTATTTTCATAGCTTATAGAATTTAACATTGAACTCCTACAAACCTGCTGCTTTGTTGCAAAATGACTTACCCGCTTGAGCAGTAAGGTGAGTTCTGTAGGATTTGAAAATTGATCGTATTTCCTACTAGAAGTATGTTATTGCGAAATGTGTACGTTATGTAACAATATTTAGAGCTAATCATTAAACTTTTCCCTCCTCTCACTTATGGAAGCAATGAACATGAACTTGAACAGGTCCCACGAGATAGTATAGAATAGAGGGCCGGCATGCTGTGGTCCATGGGGTCATGAAGAATTGGGTACTACTGAACAGCAACTCCATTCCCCACCCATATTCCTTAAAAACAGGACTAGGACTAAATTCTAGAATATTGATTTTCTTTTTGACGAAAACAATAACTTACTGTAAAGGGAAAGAAAAATTACTCATAAATATTGATAAAATAAATTATATGTCTAGTAAGAAAAAAAAATCCCTTTTCTGTAGTGTTTTAGGGTCTATCAAACATATTCCTCTCAATAGCTTTGAGAAGTAGGTTTTGAAAATATTATTATTCCCATTTTTCAGAGGAAGGGATTAAAAGTAAGAGATTAGATAAGTAGGTAATCACACAATGCAGTAGGAATAGTATTTATTTTACAGTAAGTTAGGATGGTTTCCTATTAAGGAAGTAGGGTTGCTGTCTTTGAGACTTGCTGTGTCCAGAAGACAAAAAAGCTCCGGTTTTGTGAAATTTCTAGAGGTTGGCCAGAGATCTTCCTGATGTGCAGGATATCTTTCTTGTTTGGTATTGATGTCATAGCAAATAGAGGTGGAATAGAGGAGAACAACTTCTGCTGTTAGTAAAATATTCTTTTTGGTTGTAAGGAAAGTATTTCATTGCTTTTCAACCCTGAGCCAGAATCACTGTACTTGCCTGAACTAGACCCGACCCAGAATTACTGAGCTGGTGTCTAAACTGGCATTTGACCCACGTTCTCTTAAATTGAGTCCAAGTACCCTACCTACAATGACGTGCGACATACATGAGAAAGATGTTGGCAAACAGTGAAAATGATTCTTTCTCTTATACCTGTCCTTGAAATTGAACTGCTGTTTGTCTCTGTAAAATTATGATTATCAAAAGGCCGCCCATTTAATATGCTCATTAGTTAAACCAAATTTTAAAAGATAGACGCCTTTTATCTTTAAATGAGTCATTTCTCATATTGTTCCAGATTTGTAACAAAGAAATATAAATTAAGCCAAAAAAGCCCTAAAATAGTGACTATATTTCACCTCGTATGTAGTATTCTGTCCATCTAGTCTCCTTTGCCTCTGCCATCAGGGAGGAAGTGTTTCATTATCTTTTCTCAAGGACCTTCACATGTTTTTGATTGCGCAGACCTGGATTTTGTTTTAAGGAACTTTTCATTTACTTTCTTGTAGTTACTGTGCTTATTGCTTTCTTTGCTTTCTTTCTCTCTACATTAGTGCATAGATTTAAGAACTGGAAGAAATCTTTGAAGTCATCTAGGCCAAATCGCTTATCTTTGAATCTGAGGCCATCAGAACTTATTTGCCCTAGGCATTGAGCTCAGAGTATTTGGTTTCAGATCTTCAAATCTATTGCTTTTACAGTGTTTTATGAAGTGGTATCTTAGAGTTATTTTAATTAGCATTTTTAAAATTTTGATTTTGAACCAGCTGTTAAAATGGTTGTTGATAGACCACATTTTATCTTTTGAGTACATAAATCAACAGATGGGTGGCACTGTGGATAGATATACTCCTGGATTTGGAGTTGGGGTGATCTGAATTTTAATTTTTTATATTTTTCTGGATTTTTATAATACTTGTTTTCATAATATTACAGGTACTTGTATTTCTAGTCAAAATCTAAGTTGGTCATCTTATATAATTTTGTTAATGTATTGATATAACCTCCTTGCTAATATTTTATTTGATGCTTTTGTGCCAATACTCATTAAGGACATTGGTCCTTAGTTTTCTTTCTGTTCTTTCTTCCTGATTTAGGTATCAGGGCCATATGTATCTGCATAGGTATCTTCCCGATGCTGCGTAGAGATATGGGAGACTAATTGGACAGAATATTACATACATTGTCAAGTATAGACAGTATTTTGGATGTTTTTGCTTATTTTCCTTTGTTCCAAGGGAGACTTCATTCTGGAAGAACATTAGTAGCACCTTTTCTTTCCTTGTTTTTGTAAACTATTTTACGTCAGAACTAACTTTTCTTTGAATGTTTGATAGAGTTCACTTGTAAATCCATATTGGTTTGGGTTTTTCTTTTTACTTTCATTTTTAATTTATGGCTTGCTTAAGTAGTTTTTCTAAGAATGAGTTATTTAAATTCTTTATTTCTATTAACCTGTATTATTTTTTATTTTTGTAAACATTAATCCATTTCATTTGTTAGTTTGCATTATATAACTGGATGAGATAGTTTCTAAAATTTCCTTCCCCCTCCTCCTTTTTTTGTGTGAATTTTCTTTGCATTTCCAATGGCATTCCATCACCATTGGAAATTTGGTTTTCTGTTCTTAAAACCATCATTAATTTTGTTCATTAAAGGGAGCCAGTTCTCAATTTTGTCGATTTATGTTTTCTATTTTTTGCTTAGATTTGTTTTTTGATTCATTGCCTTTCCAGGTTTTAAAAAGTTGTACGTTCATTTCATTTCTCTGTTCTTTTTCTCTTGTCCATTTCTCATAATAACTACTTTGGTATGTTATCTTTGTATTTCAGAGTTTTTCTTCAGCTATCAGTCAGTCAGCAGATAGTTATCAAATGCTTACTAAGCCCTATGAATCAGGCCCCATGCTAAGTGCTAGAGATACCCCCCCCCCAAAAAAACACCCCAGCCCATGTCCTCACAGTCTAATGGGGGAGAAAACAAGCCAACAAACATGTACATATAAGCCATATGGAGACTAAATAGGAAATAATTAAAAGAGGGAAAGCACTAGAATTTTTTTAGTTATTAAATTGGTTTATTTACTTTTAGTTTACAACATTCAGTTCCATAGTCCCTTGAGTTTTAGATTTTCTCCCTTTCCCTTCCCCCCCCCCCCCCTTCATGGCGGCATGCATATGAATATAGGATCTACAAATATCTTCCCATTAGAGGAAAAAAACAAAACAAGAAAAAAAAACAGGGCAAGTAGTTTGTTTCAATCTGCGCTCAGACTCTGCATCTCGCATCTTCTTCTCTGGATGTGGATATCTCCTTCACTCATGAGTCTTTTGGAGTTGTCCTATAACCTTGTATTGCTGAGAAGAGCCCAGTCTATTGAAGTTCGTCATCACACATATGTTGTGTCTGTGATTGTGTACAAAATTCTCCTGGTTCTGCCCTTCTCTCTCAGCATCAGTTTATGTAAGCCTCTCTAGGTTATTATGAAGTCCGTCTGCTCCTCATTTTTTATAGCACAGTAGTATTCCATTACATTTACATACCACAACTTGTTCAGCCATTCCTCAATTGATGGGCATCCCCTTGTTTTCCAATTTTTCACCACAAAAAGAGCTGCTATAAATATAATTTTTGTCCATCTGGGTCCTCTTCCCACTTCTCTGATCTCTTTGGGATATAACCCTAGAAATGGTCTTGCTGGGTCAAAGGGCATACACTTAATTATAGCCCTTTGGGCATAGTTCCAGATTGTTTTCCAGAATGGCTGGATCAGTTCACAGCTCCACCACAATGCATTAGTGTTCCGATTTTTCCACATCCTCTCCAGCATTTATCATTTTGCTATTTTGCCATCTTAGCGAGTCTGGCCAGTGAGATGTGGTACCTCTGAGCTGTTTTGATTTGCATTTCTCTACTCACTGGTGATTTGGAACATTTTTTCACATCCTTATAGATGTCTTTAATTTCAACTTCTGAAAACTGCCTGTTCATATCCTTTGACCATTTATCCACTGGGGAGTGGCTTGTATTCTTATAAATTTGACTCAATTCTTTGTATATTTTAGAAATGAGGCCTTTATCAGAAACACTGGCTGTAAAAATTCTTTCCCAATTTTCCACTTCCCTTTTAATCTTGGTCACATTGGCTTTGTTTGTACAGAAGCGTTTCAATTTAATATGGTCAAAATTATCCGTTTTGCATTTTGTAATGCTCTCTATCTAACTCTTGTTTCATCATGAAATTTTCCCTGCTTCATAGATCGAACAGGTAAACTATCCCTTGCTCTCCCAGACTGAGTACAGTATCAACATTTATACCTAGATCATGCACCCATTTCGACTTTATTTTGGTGTACGGTGTTAGACATCGGTCTGTGCCCAATTCTGCCATACTATGTTCCAGTTTTCTCAGCAGTTTTTGTCACATAGTGCGTTCTTATCCCAAAAACTGGGGTCTTTGGGTTTATCGAACAGTGGATTACTATAGTCATTGGCTGCTGAGTCTCCTGTACCCAATCTGTTCCATTGATCCACTGCTCTATTCCTCAGCCAGTACCAAGTAGTTTTGATGACTGCTGGAAAGCACTAGAATTAAGAGGAATTGGGAAAGGCTTCTTGTAGAAGTTGTAATTTCAGTTTAAACTTTTTTTTTCTTTTTTGAGGGGGGAAGGCAGGGCAATTGGCGTTAAGTAATTTGCCTAAGATCGCATAGCTAGTAAGTGTTTAGTGTCTGAGGCCACATTTGAACTCAAGTTCTCCTGACTTCAGGGCCTGTGCTCTAATCACTGCACCACCTAGCCATCCCTAGAAGTTGTGATTTTAGTTGGGACTTTTAAAGGAGCCAGAGGCAGTGGGGAAAACATTCCAGACATGGAGGACAGAAAGAGAAAATGCCCAGGGCCAACTGATGTAATGTTATGTTGGTGGGACAGCCAGGAGAGGCCAGTGTTACTGGATTGAAGAGTATGTGTTGGGGAGAAAGGTGTTAAATAGACTGGACAGGTAGAACAACCTAGGTTATGAAAGACTTTCAATACCAAACAGAGGATGAAGCTCTGGTCTTTCTGTCATGAATCTTTTCAGATCTTTTGTTGTATTCTTTTCATTTTTTTTTCCCCTGTAAGGATCACATTCATTTTTACAGAGCAAAATTTTCTTGGTTATAAATGTTTTTCTTTTACTTTTTGGAATATCATTCTAATATGTCGTCTTTTTCATAATAGGTCCTGTCCAGTTTTCTTGTGATCCTGACTCTGGTTTGTTGGAACTTGAACTTTTTCTTTCTAGTTGCTTACACTATATTTTTTTTTAACCTTGAAGCCTTCAACTTTGTCTGTGATGTTCCTGCCAGTTTTATTTTTGAGTTTTATTTCAGGAGTTGATTGATAGATTTTTTCCCCTGTTTTTCCCCTCACTTTGCTCTCTCCTTCAAATTGACCTGAGTATTTTGCATTCATGAGTTCTTTAAATATTCTGTCCAGGTTTTTTTTTTTTTGGTTATAGTTTTCAGGGAATTCAGTGAGTTTTAAATTATCTTTCCTTGTCCAGTGTCCTGGTCAGTCATTTTGGGTAGTAGATATCCTAATTTTCATCTTTTTTTTTTTTGTTGCAGTATTTGTTGTGGAGTCATTGGCTTCCATTTGCTGCTTAATATTATTTTAGGGACAAAGTTTTTTTAGGGCAAAGTTTTTTAATTCCTCTTCTAATCTAATTAATCTCCCAATTTTTTTCCTTCAGAGATCACATTTTCCTTGTAATTCATTTTTTATTTATTTTGGGTACTTTTGTAACCCTTGTACAAAATTCATTTTCTCCTCTGTGAGGCTCTCTACTTTTAATATTTGCACAGTTATGTTTTCTTGAATTTGTCTCTTAGATGTTTCTTGATTTATAATATTTTTCCTAATATTTTTTTTCTTTTTACTTATTTCTCTACCCTTAGTTCCTTATCTGAGACTTTGTGCAAGGCTCAGGTTCTTCTGTCACCCATACTCTTCCATAGGGTCCTCAGGTCTTGTTTAGTCCTAACCTTACTTTCCTGGGGACTTGACCTCGGCTTTCACTTGCTTTGATCAGTCTTTCCCCAGAACATTGCTGGTTTTAGAGTTCCCTTCATTAGTTAGACGGTTGATAAGCATTTACTAAGCACCTACTCTGTATCAGTTATGACCTACTGTTGCTCAAGTGCTGCAAATGCCAGTAAAGGCAAAAGATAGTCTTTCCTCTAAGAGCTCACAGTGTTACGAGGGAGACAGCATGCAGACGACTATGGACAAAAAAAGTTACATAGAAAATAAATGGAAGATAATCAATAAAGAGGAAGGCATTGTCTTTTAAGGTGTTTAGGAAAAGTTCTTGTTGGAGGTGGTATTTTAGCTGATGTTTGAAGGAATTCAAGGAAGCCAGTAAAAATGGCTGGAGTTGGTCCTGAGAGCCCCTGAAGTCTTGGGCAGTAGACTTATGGCAGTGTGCTGCCTGTTTGGGAGCCTTGTCTTTGATTCGAGAATTATGGGTTTCCCATCTGGAACTTCTCTGTAAGAATGCTTTAGACCCTGACCCCCAGAAAGGATGTGCTGCAGGCTTCAAGTGTACCTGTAGCTTTTTCTGCCTTGAGCACTGGCAGCCTCCTGGCTTCTTTATCTGCACTTTTACTCTCTTTCCTGGCTCAACCACCTTGCCATTGCCTGTAGGCTTCTGGCTATCTTTTTGTGCATTCTTGTGTTGGATGAAGAATCTTCCTTTTTTTTCTCCTCTTAGCTTCCTTGATCTTCATTATTCACTCTGGCACTCTTTTTCGATATTTATAGTTAGGTATACTGGAGAGGTTCCCTCATCAGTTTTTTGCTGCTCCAGCCTTACTTAGGGAAGGGTAAATATTTTAGGTATCCCCCCACCAAGACTTTGATGGTTTCACACAGTTCGGTGACTAAGTAGCAATGGGCACAGAAAAAAAATAAAAGCAACATAGATTGTATTTTGTGTTCAAATATAGTACAGTATAACAATGACCTTGTTTCAGCAAGAGAAGATATATTTAGTCACTTTTGTTTAAGAATGTATCGAAGTTTATGTTTTAGAAATATTCCCACAAACATTTTAAAATTTATTTTCTTACTTGATTGGCGAAATCACAATTTTATGGGAAATTTACTATTTTGAATGCTTAATTGCTTGATGATAGATGAGATACTACTCTGATATGATTTCTCCTGTGGCATCTTAAATAGATTTCTGTATTGCAGAGAGAAAACATTGAGAACAGATATTCTTAGTCTTTTTTTTTCAATAGACCCCTTTGGCAATCTGGTGCAGTTGATTGTTCCCTTCTCAAAATAATATTTTTAAATAC
This sequence comes from Pseudochirops cupreus, assembly GCA_028627135.1. Taxonomy (NCBI): domain Eukaryota; kingdom Metazoa; phylum Chordata; class Mammalia; order Diprotodontia; family Pseudocheiridae; genus Pseudochirops; species Pseudochirops cupreus. Next base: position 493,929,009 of record CM053581.1, on the reverse strand, counting down.
ACAAAATAAAATACCTAAAGTTTCAAAGGAAATCAAATTATATTGAATTGTAGTCATCAAAATATTAAAAATCAAGTTTAGGAATTGTAGGTTAAGGACTCCTACAGTAGAGAGAAAGCAAAAGTATACATATTGACTGCTGGTGATCTTTAAAACTCTTCCAGTGCTTATGTTTATTCATTAAATGCTTAGTAAATTGAATTGAATTCTTACTAGGGTTGATACATTCATGCTATTGCATTAGTTGTAGGTTTCTTGGGAAATAATTTAGTTGGATTTCAGTTGTATTGGCATAATTATTCTTGTTTAACAAATTAATCATTCTGCTCATTTTAAAAATAGTTTCATTTGTTTACTATGTATTTGAGAGGTTAATGTTTTATATTTCTTCTCTCTGGAGCCAACCTGTCATTTGATCTTTTTTTGTCACATAATAGAATATCAAATACTTGAAGACTGTTGTCAGTTAGTAACAGTCAACAAGTATTTATTAAGTGTCTTCTATAAGCCAAGTAATGTGCTGAGCCCTGGGGTAATTTAAAGAAGGCCCAAGACCGGTCCTCCCTGCTCTTTAGGAGTTGCCTAATATAAGGTTAAGTGATTTCCAGTGTAACACATTGGCTGTCAGAAGCAGAACTTGATTTCAGGTCTTCTGAGTTTGAGGTCCATTTACTATATACTGTGACACATTGCCTCTGTACAAAATTAAACGTTTCACCCAGCATTTGACTGTAACCAATTTTAATAATTTTATGCTATTCTTTTTCACGTACTCTTTTGTTGTTGTCTTTGGAGGCAAATGGGAGTAAGTGACTTGTGCCCAGTGTCTGCTAGTAAGTGGTCCCATTTGAACTCAGGTCCTCCTGACTGGAGACTGGTGTTCTGTTCCCTGTACTACCTAACGGCACCTTCTTTCATGTACTTTTTATGTCCTTGTTGTCTCCTTTTCTCCTTGTGATCCTTCTTCAGAATTCAGTATCTTTATTCATACAATATTACATTCCTGGAACTAACTCTGTCTTCCTCTACCCTGCTCTATCCTGCTCTTTAATGTATATTCCTTTCTTGAGGACCCAGCATAGGTGGTACCTCCACCATGAATCTTTCCTCACTCACATTCCTCCCACACAGTTGAAAGAGATCCTTCTCATGGCATTTTCATCTGTTATCAACTTGTGTGACAAGTGAAATCTGAAATAACTGAGGAAACAAAGGTTCAAGCTTCTGAGCATATTGAAGCATTAAGCAGTACATGCTAATTGCATAACAACTTCGGACCAAACCTCCTCAACTTGGCATTGGACCTGAGACATAGAGGGAGACAGATTTTTATACATTAAAAGACAACAGAGGTGTTTCCCCCATCAAGTGTCTGTATTCAATCAAAGAAACAGTAACTGACTGACTAGTATAGGACCAGTTTCCATTAAGACATAGGTTGTTTGATATGTACAATTGTGAGATTTTGCTATTAGACCAAATGCCACAATTGCATCAATCTTTGTATCTGACTGAGTTTCTGGTAAACCTAACCCTAGGTCATTATTTAGGGGTCTTTAAGCAACAGGTTGAGGTGGTCCAGTTTACCAGCCATCCAGGACTAGGTTTAAACCATGCAATATAATTTTCTCACAGTTCCTATCATTGAAAAAAAATTTCTCACAAGACAAAAATTGGATTAGACCCACAATCAAATTAAAAGGGAACTGAGTGTGTTTCTCTAGAATCGTGTCATAAGATGGAGACAGTGTGGTTCACTCAGTTCCCACAATTCCCTCACCTGGAATAGGGCTCTATACTAGATCTTTTCCAGTTCAACATTATTTGTTTAGGAATGATTTTGATGGTAGACCTAACAAATCTGAAAATCATACAAAACTGGAAAACATAGATAGTACATCATATTAAAGGATGGAGGTTAAAAAAAGTTGCTGACATTCTAGAGCTAGTAAGATGAAATTTAAGAGTGATACATAGAAAGCTTTTGTAAGTTAAAAAAAATCAACCAAGTATAGCTTTGGGAAAAGTGCTTAACAAAATAACAACAACAAAAAATAGTTCATTTGGGGTGGTGAGGAGCCTTTAGAGCAGTGGTTCTCAACCTTCCTAATGCCATGACCCTTTAATACTCATATGTGGGCGTGTCTGCATGTAGGCGGACCTGCTTGGAGATGGATAGAGGAGCAGTGTCTCGGTTCCTAAGACCATCGGAAATATGTGTTTTCTGATGGTCTTAGGCAACCCCTGTGATCCCTGTGAAAGGGTCGTTCGACCCCCAGATTGAGAACTGCTGCTTTAGAGTTTTAGTTTTGCATGGATCCTAGACAGCCCTTATAACTTAAGGGAAAAATACATGGATACATATAACTGTGATTTTGTTGACTCCAAAATCATTGTGAGCCAATAGTAGGTGAAGAGTTGATGAAATTTAGCATGAGTTAAAAGTATAGAATCCATGACCATTGTGTGTATTCTTTTGTGGTCATGTCACTTCTGGAATATTTTGTTTGGTTTTGAGCTCTGCTTTCTTAGAGAAGTAATGTGACAAGCTTTCAGAGGTGGGTAAGAAGCCTCGTAGAAAGGTTTGGAATGATTGAAGTAATTGGGTGGGAAATTTAAGTTTGTAGAAGACATTATTTTTTTTTTCAAATGCTTGAGTTTTGTTGAATTGGATAGATTTATTATATGTAGTTTCATAAGCAGAAAATGTTTTGATTTAGCTTATAGAAGAAAAAGTCACAATTAACATTTTCCATTATTAGAATGTACTCCTGTCTGAGGTAGTAGATAGATTATTCAAGCAATGCTTGAATGACCATCTTGTAGTGATGGGAAAGAAAGGGAAGCTAGAATATATGACACCTAAAGTCCTGTATGATTCTCTTTTCCCATTAACATTTCATATTTGTTTGATTTCAGTACTTCAGTGTATGGAATATATTTTATCTAATTAGTATTGCTTTTAATCTTGTTGACATCATACATATACTGTCTTATTTGGTGACTTTGAACATCATCTTGGTTACCACTACTAAAGAAGATAGGAATTAGTAATTTAAATGCTTAAAATCTAATTTACTAACTGTTGAAATTAACATTTAAGTAAAGAAGAAATTATTTTTACATTATGCCTTTTCTTTCTTTGTAGAGTAAAGCATGGAAAAATCCAGGCACGTGAGGATATCAACAAACTTCTAGAAAGAGAGAGAGCTCTCACCAATGAGCAGTTAACTAGAGCCATTCTTCGAGAGAGAGCATCAAGTGAAGAGGAAAAGTCTAAGATGAAGCATTTGGTGAGTATTGTAGATTTTCTGTAAATTTGCCAGCTTTTAAAGTTTTTAATGTTTATTTTTCCAGTTATTTTCCTCATTTTCATGTCTTATAACTAAATTTCTGTGATTAAACAAATTGGTTCAAGACTATTATATCCCCATGTTAGAACTGTTAAGCCCTTTTTGCTATTAGACCAAATGCCGCAAGCTCCTCACCTTGCCTAAAATAAGTATGTTTGTTGTTTTCCCCCACTGCTTAGGTTCTTTTATGCTTAAAATCTGACCAACAGCTTGCTTTGTGTCTCTTGTAATAATCTGTTGTTATTCCCTGCTAACATAAGCATCAATCAATGGGTTTGATAAGTCACTTCTGCACTTGGGAGAGGGAAGAACCAAGAGCAGATGGGGGGGACGGGACCCTAAGAGATGAGCAGTAAATATTTGATTTTTACTTTTGTCATAGGAAACAAAAGGTAGAGGTGAAGGAAGGCGTTGTGAAAAATATTTTTAAACTAGTGATAGAACTAATAATCAGTTCCCCTATTTATCCTTGTGCATACTATTTTATGGTTAAAAGGACCTGTCCATATTCAGAGAACTATTCAATCATGATCATTTAGCACCATTAGAATTCTTAGATTTTTACCTAAGCTCAATCAAATAAAAATACCTCCAGTGGAGTGGAAAGCAACCTTTTTCTTTGTGTCTCAAAGACCTAAAAAATAACCTGTCCTGTTAAAGCTTTCATTGTCTTGTTCTTTTGCTTATCCAAAATGAGTTTCTACTTAACAGTTGCATTGTCAAATATCCTTTTTTCAAAGTGTCCTGAATGTTTAATTTTGTTTGAATGACTTAAAAGGTTTGGTTTTTTTTAAGTAGGAAAAGTTCTATCTGACTATACTTAGATAAGATCACAATTCTTTCTAAATGATATTTTAATAAAGGTGTTAATATATCTAGTACCTTCTTTTATATCGCTACCCTTTTAGAAAAAAGAATGATGACTCAAATATAATGCCCCAACTATTTGTTGAATTACATTTGCGATCTTTAATGTGTCCTAAAACTATTTAAGTATTTAAGTATCTTAGTGCATAGGGGAAATAAGTTTGGGAAAGATGGGTAATAATATCTCCATGACAGCCCCCACCTGATAATCTGACCATTGGTTTTACCATATAGAATACCAGTTTTCTTTTCTGAAGATCCTTTTTGTTTGATACTTGAGTCATTTGTTGTTCTGGAAGTCTTGACTACTTCCCCTCTCTGCTTTCAGTGAGAATGAACTTCACTCTAAGAATGGATAGCTGTAAATTGGGTAGTCACTGCTCTTGGAAGAGGAAGAAGAAATAAAACTAAATTCCTCTTGACCTTCCACATATGGGAAATGTGCCACAGAATTTGTAAGCCATTTTTTGTAGGAAGAGAACTTGCTTCTTCTTTAATAATATAGTTTGAAATATCCTCATAGTGTTCTTTTATGCCCTTTGTACACATTTGTATCCATCTCTTCCAAAAGTTTAACATATTGCTTACCTCAGAAGAGGCTTTAGGAGATACACATCCATTTCAACATAGCAACCCATTCAGTTTAATATAATCACAGATTTGCAAAATAAATAAATAAATGTGTGTGTGTGTGTGTGTGTGTGTGTGTGTGTGTGTGTGTGTATGTATATATATAAAATGATAGTTGGGGCAGGTCTTAGGAATTTTTTGGGAGGGGGAGGTAATTGGTAGGGATGAGATTGAGTAGTAGGAGAAAGTAGCTGGTAGATTTCGTTTATTGGGTTAGAGTGCGTAACAGTAACAGGCAAGCATGGTGAGAAAGTATAGCCAGGAATGAGCAAAGCCCTTACATAATACACACAGTTGACAGAGGCATAGGGCTATAGGTCACAGAGCAAAGGGGACCCCTAAATCTCTGGCCAGAGTAAGGAAAACCAGCAAACCTTTGAAATTCCAGAAGAACCATCACGGAAGCTAATTAAACATAACATATGTAAAGATGCCTTTTTAAATGTCAGAAAACTAGAAATGACACCTCTCTTGTCCTTTATAATAGTAAATAAATTATGACTCTGGATATTATTATGCATCCTAAAAAATATGAAATGAAGTTGAAAATTGAAAGACATTCTTTTACCTTGCAGTATGAAAAAAGATGAATTTGTCAGTGTTTGTTTGGCACTTGTTGTCATGTTAAAAGATTTTTATTGATTGTGTGGAAGGTTTTGAACTATTGATTCTGCAAGCAATGCTATGATGGAAAAGACCTAGATCTATTCTTTAGACAAAAATATCTCTTGAGCAAGATACTTAATTGTTTTATGTACCTGTTTTGTGGTCTAGTGAAAGTTATGGACCCTTTCTCAGAATAATGTTTTAAATGAAATACATAGGAATAAAATAGAAACCAATTATATTGAAATACAATTAGTTATCAAAATATGTATTTTTAAAAAACTCGAGATCACAGATCCCAGTTAAAGACCTCTGTTCTAGAGGAACAAGAGACCATTTAGTACAATAGCTTGACAGAAATTTTCCTTAAAAGTACCTAATTCCAATTGAGTACATTATCTGGTTACTTTCCTATTATCTTTTCTCAAATTTGGTTTCTTAAAGGTGAGTCTACCTACTTGTAAAGGTGTATTTTTAGTGACTTGCGGAGATGATTGGTCCCAATTCTTAAGTCCAGGTGTATTTTAATTTCTCATTAGTAAATTGGCACTCTGATTTATCAGTCAGTCTCTTAAGAGTTATATTAGTGTCAATCGATAACTTTTGGCATTCTGTTCACTTTTAATTGAACTGATGCATTCTTGAGATCACAAGTTTAAGGCCCTTTGCTGGAAGAAGGTGAAGCCACTGAATTCCATCTAAAGACAGAATGTCATGCCATGACATCACAGCAGTACATTACTTATACGTTGGTAGGACTCTGAGAGTATGAAGGTATCTTGTGAACTTAAATTCCATAGAGTAGGTGGGAGGGAGCCAAGAGAGAGAGAGAAATGGAAAAATAGTTTTATCTGTATTACAAGGTTACTATGTAGATCAAATGTGATAATATAAACATAATGTACTTTGTGAAATTTAACCAGCATGTAAATGGGAGCTGTTAATACTGTTATTATTTTAGGGTGAAGAAGGAAGGCCTATGTCTAAGGAAAAGCTGCACAGGGTGGTGAGAAAGCAGTAGCATTTTATCGATACTTATATTGTGAGGTTAAGGATATATTATCATAATATTGATAATGATATAAAGTACTTTTATTATACGATTAATAAAAGATTATTAATATTATCATATTTTGAAGCAATATAGTTTACTGGAAAGAACTCTGGATTGGGAGTCAAGAGAATTAATCTCTGTGTGACCTTGAACAAGTCACCTTAAGTCTCCATGTATCAGTTTGCATCTGGTAAAATAAAAAGGGTGGATTAGATAAGTAACTGCTAAGGTTCCTTTTTAATCAGTGATCCTGTGATCTTGTTTTTGAGTAAAGAAGAATGCAAATCATCTTAAAATATATACTTAAGAATTTGTAGTGAAAGCATCTTATTTACTGAAGGTTAATTTCTTAGACAGTTATGTTTGACTCAAATTTTAATTGGCTACCTACTCTCTGTGAGGGTAAGGACTCAAAATAATTTTGAATTCCTTCCTTAAGTGATCATGGTCTGTGATTTTGTCAGTATGAGAACTCCATGAGAGTTATGAGCACAGTTAACAGCCCATCTATATAAATCAGTAGCTAAGTCTTAGGGAGTTGTATGTGGTCATAGAAGAATAAAAACAAATAATACTGTCTCATTAGGATTTTTTTTTCCACATTTCAAAAAGGTAGCAGAGGGAAAATAATGTATGTCCAGGAAAATTTGACGAAAAAGAGAAGTTCTGTGGGAAATATTATTTAAGGAATACCTATAGTGGAGTTTATAGAATTAAAAATAGCTGATATTTAAAATAGAAGGTCTTACTGTTTTTTAAATATCAGGGTTTTTTGGTTAACAGAAAAACACCCTACTTTATTTCCTGCTCCCTCCAATAAAAAAAAAAAGAAAAACATTCTTTGGAAGGTACACGCATGGTCAAGCAAAACAAATTCTCATGTTGACCTTGTTCTAAAAATATGTTTCAATCTGTACCCTAATTCCATCACCTTTTTCTCCGAGACTGGGTAGCATTTTTCATCTTGAATTCTTTGACAGTGTGTTGACTATTGCATTGAACAGAGTTCCTGAAGTCTTCCATGATTGTCTTTATTATGTTGTTGTTGTATAAATTATATAAATGTTCTGGTTCTGCTCACTGCACTCATCGATTCACAAACATCTTCACAGGTTTCTCTGAAATCGTGCCCTTCACTATTTCTTTTTTGTTGTTCAGAAATATTTTTTTCCAATTACGTGTAAATTTTTTTTTTAACATTTGTGTTAAAATTCTGAGTTCCGAATTCTTTCCCTCATTTCCTTCAGACAAACAGACAGGCAGTTTGATATAGGTTACACATGCATAGTCATGCAAAACGTTTTTCCATATTCCCTTCATTTCTTGTGGAGCACTGTTAATTCACTAAATATATATTCCTGAATTTGTTCAGTTATACTTTAGCAGGACAGACCTTTGCCACTACTAAAAGGGCTTCTATAAATATTCTTGTTTACATAGACCCTTTTCCTCTTTCTTTCATCTCTTTGTGGTGTAGGCCTAGCAGTGGTATTACTGGGCCAAAGGATTTGCGCATTATGGTAACTTTTTAAACTTAGTTCCTAATTGCTTTCCTGAATGGTTAGATCTGCTCACAGCTCCAATAGTGCTCTGATATTCCTGTTTTCCTACACCACCTTCAGTATGTGATATTTTCCCATTTCAGTCAGCTTTGCCCGTCTGATGGGTATGAGGTGGAATCTCAGAATTGTTTTGATTTATGTTTTTCTCATGGTTAGTGATTTAGACCATTTTTCCTTGTGGCTATTGACAGTTTGTATTTCTTTTTCTGCAGCTGGCCATATCCTCAGATCATGTTGTTTGGAGAGTGGATCTTACTCTTATAAATTTGAATTAGTTTCTTGTGTCTTGAAAAGGAGTAGGTGCCACATTTATGATGAGTATTTTCCACAGTGGGAAGCTATTTTTCTTAAGAACATGACTTTATCTTTACCAAAGCCAGATGTCTTCCAGTGAAGGGTGTTTATTTCCCCAAATTCCATTGCCCTCTTAATTCTCTGATATAAATTTGATTCTGACCTGTAGGTCTAAGTAAAATCAGTCTAGGAGTAAATTTGTTGGCTTTTAGTTTGTTCTTGGAAAGGGGTAGTATTGTACCATGCTGGCCAGTGTGAGCCTGAAACCCTGGACTTTTTTGCTGTCCCTCACATGTGAAATTGTGTCTTTTGACTCTTGTCTTTTCACTAACTTTCCATTGTGCTTGCAGTTCTTTCCCTCCACACACTCTTCAAGATGAGCTTAAATCCCACTTTCTGAGGGACGCCTTACCCAGGCTTTCCCACTACCTCCACAACATCTTCACTCTGAGATTACTTCCCATCGACATAGTATATATTATGTGTATATAGTTGTTTGGATATTTTCTTACCTATTAGAATGGCAAGTCTTTGAAGGCACACATCCATTTTTTAACCCTTATTTGTAACTGTACATTTGTGTGTGTTTGTGTATGTTGTATTTTTCAATTTATGTATTATCTTGTGTGGTTTTTGACACTGCCTTTTATGTTTGTGTCAGTTTTGTGTGTATTTGATTATAAGCTTCCAGATGGCAAATTTTAGGCTTGTAAACTTGATCGTTGCATGGTTGCTATGTACAGATAGACTCAAAACAGCTTTTTAAAAATTAAGTTCTTGGCTCCCAAATTGTTTGTAGACACTGAAAGTTTTTTTTCCCTTTTTTTCTTTTGAATGGTAGTTGTTTGAAGCGAAAGCTACAGGTTAATTCAGGAGTGTATTGTATGCTTGTTCAAGTTCTTAAAAGTCAGTTTAGGAAACAGAGTAGTGAGCATTATTGTCTGCTATCATCCATGAAACAATGTTTTCACTTTTTTCTGCTGGACCCAGTAAAACCTGGCTGTTCTAACTGTGCTTGTTGAAAACCATCATTTATTTAAATTTGACAGATAAGTGTGAGAGACTGGCATATGATACTTCTGAGATTTTAAAACCAATATATCTGCATCACTGGATTCTTGAGATGAACATTAAAATATTTGGAAGATCATGTAAGGAGGCTTTTTTTCTTCCTTTGTGAGGCCTTTCTTGTTATACTCTAGCTTCTCGTGTTCCCCCTCACAAAAAGTTACTGTGGATTTATTTTGAATATACTTTGAATGGGCTATTTCCTTTTATAAAATGTAAGGCTCTTTAGGGTAAGAGACAGTTTGATTTTTATCTTGATAACCCCCTTCACGGAACACAGTGCCTACCATAAGGTTAGTCTTTAATAAATACCTTTTGATTGATCATAATTGTGATAGATTTCAGCCCTCTGAATTCGATTATATATACTTATTTATAATATAGACCATTTTTCCATGTAATTATTGATGGTTTGGATTTCTGTCTCTGAAACTGACTTCATATCCTTGGGTCATTTATCATTTGGCGGTCTTATTCTTGTAAACTTGAATCAGTTCAGAGCAGAGAAGTACTCCCTATTGCTTAGGAAAAGAAATTTTATTTTTTATTTATGATTATAGCCCTTTTTAGGAATCCATTCTTGATTCAGGATGTTCCCAGATTTCTGTGGGATTGTTGTGTGGAGATGTAACATTTTACCTTACGAAGTTTTCAGCTGATATAATGGAATTCTCAAGATGCTCAAATTCACTATACACTTGTGGATGTCTTATATTCTTTTGACTCTGGGAAATACTTTTAGAACCCCTTTGAGGCAAGGGTTTCCTAGTTCAGGAGTTTCCCAAATTCACAGAAGGATTAGCATTGCTCTGAAGGTTGTCCAACAACCCACTGTTTCCACTTTAATTCTTGTGCTAAAGTAAGAAGATTGTTTTTCCTTTTTTTTACACATTACCAGTCACTAGATGTGCTTCTCTTTTATGATATCCACATTTTTAGTCAGGCAGTAAGTAAAGGTTGGGTTTCACACATTTTATGTAATTAGAAAGCTGTCTTTCAGTAGTTGATATAAAAATTTCTGTGATGATGTTGGTTTTCTGAAATAAAACTGATTTTAAAAATCTCTTTTTCCACCCACTAACAGTTGACATTTGGTTTGCTGTGTTGTTAGATGTGTGTCCAGGCTTCCCTTCCTACAGCTGTTGCAGCAGCTGTCTTCATTAAAACTCTCCAAAGGGCAAAGTTCCTCTTTTTCTGGTTTAACTGGTCCAAAAGCTAGATTAACACAAGAATTTCCCTTTGAGGGTAATTTTCTCACCTGAAGAAGCTATTAATCCAAGGCTGGAAAAATTTTAGCCTCTTCCACTTTCTACCTATAGTTGTTACTACTTCAGTATTTTAGTCAGCCTTGCCTACCATGGAAGGATTTGAGTGGGGATGGCATCAAGGAGAAGAAAGTTTGTTTTATTGAGTGAATTTGCTGATAATTTACATCCCTGAAATTCTTAAATGGAACTTGCCATTAAAAGTACACTTCTTATGGACTTGTATCAGCTGCTACTGATAATGCAGAATAACTGAAAGGGTTATAACCAGTAAGCTTATGAGAACACAGTGGTTTTGACATTTCTTTTTATGTCAACTCTGATATTAATCTTCAGGTTGCTTGACCATACTGTTACTCTACTGAAAGGCACTAGGTTATTGTAACTTAAATAATATTAGTTTTCCTAATCTCTGCTAAATATTTGACTATGTATTTTTCTTCTGGTCAAGCAAAGTTATAGTAAATTAAAACTATTGTCTTTATTTTCCCAGCTTCTCTTTCTTGTGAAAATTAATTGTACATTTTTAGAACATGCACAGCTAAAAAGTAAGGAACTTTATTCAGAATTGTCTATCATAAAAAAAGTAGCAAACAACTTAAACAGCATCTTTAAATAATCTCTAGTCATTTTTTTGTACAGTTGTTCCAAGTTTGCTCAGTCAATGGTGTAATGAAAACTATTCCTCTCTTTGAAATTTTTGTGAATTTCTTGCAAAGGTGGCACAGATTCTTCAAATCACTAATAATAAGGTAACTAGGCCGTGCAGTAGATAGAGTACAAGGCCTATAGTCAGGAAGACCTGAGTTCACATCCAGCCATGCTTACTAGCTGTATGATCCTGGGCAAGTTGCTTAACCTCTGTCTGTTTCCTCTTCTGTAAAATGGAATAATAATAGTACCTGCCTCCAGGGGTTGTTGTCAGGATCAAATGTAATAATAATGGTAAAATGCTAACCATAATGTCTCACGCATGGTAAGTGCTGTCTAAATCTTAGTCGTCATTATCATTATTATCGTTATCCTTATTATTATTATTTTGGAATATTCCATTTTGGTTTTTTTTGGTCAGGTGGTCTCTATTATTAGAACATTTGATCGATACTTTCCTAGCTTTGATGATCTTATAGAATGTAAGGGAATTGGTATTCTGGATATGACTGATCAAAAAGGACAATGTGGTTGGTGAAGTGAAATGCTTGGAACTCTGGAGGGAAATGACCTTTCTATGTTGAGATTCATAAGGAGAGGGAATACTGGGCATGATGTGATGTCCATAGCAAGGATTTAGAGAGCAGATTTATTTGAAGAATTCAGAGATGATAAGTTGGATCCTGGGGCTTGAAATTCTACAGGGTAAGGTAACTAAAGGCGTTATAGGTAATAAGCAACTAAACTATAAGACGCAGACGCAAATGATTCCATTGTGGAAGAACATTCAATGCATAGGGAATTCATTGACCTATTAGGAATTTTTAAAAAGCCACACTCAGAAAATGTAGGCAAAGGGAGAAAACCAGGTCAGATATAAAAGAAATTGCTTAGTCCTGTAATCATAGGCTCAGGTCTAGAACACAGGGAGTCTTGTGAGAAATGCTAGGGAGATGACAATAGGCTTTTTATACTAATTCCAAAGAGGAATAGCAAAGAAGGGACAGGACTGCTGAGTAGGGTGGATGGAACTGAGTCGCAGACCCAACTTCCTACCTCATATTCTGTTCTTTTCTTCTGCCAAGGTATTGTGGTAGAGTGAAAAGAGCACTGGATTTGGAGCTGAAGACTGGTTTTACTTTCTTTACTAATAACAGCTACTAACTGTGTCATCTTGGGCAAGACATTTCATGTCTTTGACCTTAAATTTCCTAACTCGTAAAATGGGAACAATATTAATCTTCTATAGAGATTTTTATATATTCAAGGCCTCTTTTGTTTGTTCATTTTGTTCTCCTTGGGGAATACGTGACTGTTTATGGGATTTCAGACATGTTGCATTTCAAATTATTATCTACCGTGTTAGGACCAACTCACAGTTCTCTCAGCAGTGTAATGATAGTGACAAAAGATAGCAGGCCTGTTTTCTAAGAGCTCCTCCAACATTCACTGTTTTAAATAGTTTTTGCCAAAGTTAATGCATGTGAGGTAAAACCTTAGCCTTATTTTTACTTACATTTATCTTGTTGGGGAAGCTAGATGGTGCAGTGGATAGAATGTTGTAATCAGGAGCAGTTGAGTTCAAAGCATGCGCTGAAACTTGCTAGCTATGTGACCCTAGGCAGATTACTTACTCTCTTGCAACCTCAGGTTCCAAAGTGTGTCAAATGGAGGGAAGACCACCTGTCTCATTTGACTGTTATGAAGTATAGTGAGATAATATATGCACCATACTTTGCAAAACTTAACGTGCTGTGTAAGTGCTAGCTGCTAGTATTATTATTATGGATTTGGAAAATTTTTTCATATAATTGGTCATTTGCATTTCCTTAGAAATCTTCATATTTTTGACTATCTATTACAGTTATCTTGCTTATATATTTGTGTCAGTTACCTCAAAGATACTTGATTCAAAGGATTTTTCCTTCTTAACAGCATCTCTTCTAGCTGTATTGATTTTGTTCATACAAAACTTTTAAATATCATGTACACAAAATTATTTCTTATTATTCCTATTTATATTTTATTTGGTTAAGAAGTCTCTAACCATAGATTTGAAAAGTATCTTGTTCCATTTTTCTCTTAATGTATAAACTGTTCTCACCTGTCCAGTCAATCTTGGGGACCCCTTTTTCCCTTCAAGACTTAGTTCAAGTTCAACTACCTTCAGAAAGTCTTTACTGATTCCCTTAGTTGTTAGTGCCGCTCTTTCCCACCACTATGTATTTATTTTATGGATTTCTTGTATTTGCTTATCTGTGAATATATTTTCAGTGTGGGATGTTATGATCAGGTGTTAACCACATTTAGGAGAGAAATAGAAGAGGTGAACAATCTTCCATTAGTTTTATCATACTGAGTTGATTCTTTGTCTATCAAATAAGCATTATTTACATTTATACTGTAATACTTTTGTTGTGGGTTTCTTTAGAGAACTATCTCTGATTAGCTCTATTGACCAGTGATTGGGTTAGGAACTGACAAGTTTTTTTTGGATTGTTGATGTTTTTCCTTTGCTGTTGAACAGTGTGCATGTGTTAGATATGAATAAAGTTATTTTGAGTAGTTCAGTACAGTATTGCAAAGTTTCTCTGATAGAATCTTGTTATTGGAAAACACTGTAATAGTTACCCAATTAAAATAATTTTTACCTCATATGTTATGAGAGTTGATCATTGATTCTTTGCTTAGAATGATTGGGAACTGGTCACCTCCTTTGTCAGTATTCGTTTTTGGAATGTTCTAGTTATTTGGAGGTTTTTCCCGATATGAAGTAGACATCCCCTTCAAGGTAGTCCACATGTATCATTTTTAATTCTGTCTTTTGGGGCAAGCAGAGGATTCATACAGCTTTGACATGATAGTCGTTCACATGTTTGACGACAGCTATCACATTCTTTTTGTTCATGTCCCCTTTCTTCTTTAGTAATGAACAACATCTCAGTTATAAACTGTTCCTTGGGCAAAGACTTTATTTGTCACTCATTTTTTTTTTCTCCTTTTCAGTCCTGACTGTATAGTATGCAAAGCAGATACTATATACTTGGTCCTGATGAGGTAGATAAATCTGTTGTTGTAGTGATGAAATTATTTTCATTTAGTAAGTATCTTTTGAGTACCTGCTATGTGCCAGGCACTGTGCTAACAGCTAGTGATACAAAGAAAGGCAGGAAAAACAAAACAAGTGTTCCAGACCTTGGGGAGCACACAGTCTGCTGGAGGAGATAGCAAGCAAACAAATAGGAACAACAAGCTCTATACAGGATAAACAAGAAATCATTAATAGAGTGAAGGCACTGGAATTAAGAGGGATTAGGAAGAATTGTTGTGTAGAAGGTGTGTTTTTAGTTGGGTCTTGGATGAAGTCAAGGAAGTCTAAATTCTACATTCATTTAATGCTTAACACAGCAGTACTTCTTTTTGACTTTTCCATATTTTTATTATCCTCAATAGGAAAGTATTATTGTTGATACCTGAGTTTGAGCTACTTAAGTAAATATCAGTAAAGGCAGTGCTTACCTCCCAGTTCCCTTCTCCCGAAGACTTTTTCTTCCGTTTTGTCAGAAGCACAGATTCTGGGCACAGAATCACACAGAATGAGATGGTTGTGGATGATAGTTTATACAATTGGAAGGGAGGGAATTATGGGATTTTTGGATCCATTGACATGTCTGGGAATTGGAAGAATGTTTTCCTAACTTTAGGACCATTTTAAATAGAGCCTTTAGATGTACTTCACTTTATGGGAACTTGTATGGAAGTCCAAGATCATACAAAAGACTAAGTAGTGATTACTTTAAAGCTGCTATTCACAGGATAATATCTTTAGATAGTAAAATCTGTAGTAGAATTAAATATGACTTGATTTGTAAAAATTATATTTACACACAGCCTTTTAAGAATACATCTCTTATATAAAGTGACAGATGTTTTCAGGTGTGACTTCATCAGCTTTCAACAGCAGAATTTCTGCCAAAGAAATCTTTATTTTCTCATTTTAAGACTCACTTTTTCTTGTCTTGTCATTCCTATATATTTTCTTTAAAAAAAATTTGATCCTAGAGTTACATTTAATCCAATTAACTTATGCCAAGTCTTGCTGAATGTTTTTGTATGTGATAACTCTTCCGTAAATAGTTCATTGACATTCTGTCACTTGCTTCATTATAGGTATCATGGTTTGGTATGAAGAACCCTGAATTAAAATGTATAGATAAACAAACTACAAAAGGATAAGTATATGCAAAACGCTTCGTAAATGATGACCTGATTTTACTTGTTAACATATTTGCTTCATTCCCTGGGATCAAATGAGTTATCCTTAAGACTTCAAGAGTTTTGTTGAATGACTTCCTTCTGAAGCTGAGAAATATTATTCTCTATACTAACCTGTAACAAACTAAAAGTTCATCTTAGTCATCAGAGGCAGCTGGTGATGCAGTGGAGAGAGTTCTGAGCTTGGAGTCAGAAAGATATGAGTTCAAATCCAGCTTCAGACATTTAATAGCTGTGTCACTCTACATAAATCACATAACTTCTGCTCACTTTTTATCTTGGAGGTTTATCATGGGAATCAAATAAGATAGTATTTGTAAAAGTACTTAACCCAGCATATAGTAGGTAGTATATAAAAATCCTTATTTCCTTGCCTTGCCGTTATCAGAAGCGTCATTCTATAGAAACCAAAGACAAATATGTTGCACAATATCTTGTATTTATGATTGCAACATCTATGGAACGTTCTTTGCTTTTTTCTGCAAGATTTTTGTGTTTCCTTAGTGGAAAATTGAAGTCTGGCAGTTATCACTTTATAGACTTTTTGATGATACATTTTTCAGTGTGTATGTAGGCATGGATTTCTGTGAATTCAATAGGAAATTGATCAGCAGTAATGTTTATACTAAAAGGTTTCACTTGAGACGTACATTGCTTCTTTCTTGATTATTGGGGATTCGATTTGTTGTATATAACATGGGATTTGTTTTGTTTTGTTTCGGCCATACCTTTGTTAAATTGCTTAAATAATCTCCTGAATAAGATTGAAGTATGTTCTTTTTACATATTGCCTGGTTGGTCTTTCCTAAGATTACCCTTTTTTGAATTTTTTTAAAAATGTATCTCAAGACTGGTCTAATCACTGAATATTTTCACCATTTTCTCCAGACATGGGCTAAGTTCTTTTCTTGACTAAGTATATTTTCAGGATGACTTCTTTTGAAAATATCATTGGACAGAATTACCAAATGAATTAAGGCCTCCACCCTCCAGAGAGAAGGAATCTGTTTACAAACCTACACTATTTATTACATACCTCATTTAGCTCATTCATCATTTTAATAGAAAAGTGAATCATTTTAGATGATTCTGAAATAATTTGAGGTAAGCCACATAGCTCTAGGCAGAATATGATTTACCGAGGCAATACCAAACTCTTTTTAAGGAAATACTGGTGTGATCAGCAACGATAATTTATGATTATTTGTATTGTAGTGATTGTATTTTTGTATTAGATGGATTTATTTTCACTGACATTTGCTGATTAGATGAAGTATTTAGAGTATCCATCCAGACCAACTTTAAAATCTTTAACAACAAATCACAAAGTTCCATATTTGGGATATGACTTTCAGATGTCTTCTCTTCATTCAAACCATTAACTGTAAGTGCAGTTTCAGATTTGTTTGTATTACTTTTTTTGAATTAGAAAAGAGATAATTAGTATTTTGGCCAGTTTCATCGGAGACTTAGATAATTCATCTTCACTTAGCCCTCAACCATCTCTAAGGATTATCATACCTTTTATCTCAGCACCTCTAACTCCAAGATCCAGAATTCTGAAATTCCTTTGTTTATCCTGCCTTCCTATTCTTTTTTTTTCCTCTCACATTGCTTCATTTTTCCTTAACTTATTCAGTATCATCATTGTAACCTTTAGGTTCTTCACCTTTCTTTGTTCTCTTAATACATCACCCATGATGTGGTCTCATATTCTTCTTTTTAGTCTTGGAACTATGGTTGACTAATTCAACGAAATTAGAATATCTCTTGAATTTGATGCCCTTGCCCTTGTTTTTTTTTTTTAATCACAAATGCCATGTGTAATAGTAAT
>CM053581.1:493892786-493911050 GCA_028627135.1 Pseudochirops cupreus | reverse complement strand
AAGTTATAAAAATAAAAAGATTATCCAAAACATCTGTTAACTGTAGTAATTAGGTACCTGTTTTAATACCATATAGAATTATAATGTCCCTTTGTTTTTTTAAGATTTCTGAAAGTTTTAATTTGGTGGCTTGAATTGCATTTACCTATTTCCTATTTTAAATATACATATTTTTGCTTTTGATAAAAGCAAACTGTCACTGAATTATTTAATATTTTCATGGAGCAATGCCTTGCAAATATCTATTTACCTATTTTAACAAAATATGTATGGATTTACTTTGGGCCAACAAAATAATGCTGAGTTACTAACTTTCCAATCAGTATACTCCCTAGTGATAGACAGTAATGTTGTATCTTATAGCACTGCTTCGCACATATTTCATGCTTTTGTTGTTGTTCAGTAATTTTTCAGTCATGTGTTTCTTCATGAAGGCTTTTAGGGTTTTTTAGTAGAGATACTAGAGTGGTTTGCTGTCTCCTCCAACTCATTTGACACATGAGGAAACTGAGTCAGACAGGGTTCCGTGCCTTGCTCAAGATGACATAGCTGGTAAGTTTCTGAGGCCAGATTTGAACTGAGGAAAAGGAGTCTTCTTGTTGTTGCTGTAAGTCCAACACTATATCCACTGTGCCACGTAGCCACTCATATTTCATGCTTAATAATGGCTTGATGAATTATATTATAGAATCATAGAATTTTAGAGTACGAAGGGACTTGAGTAATCATGTGTTCAACCCTCTCATTTTATAAATAACTAGAGTAAACCCCCAAAGAGTTCTAGTGTGCATGTAACTAATGAGTTGAAAGTAGGATCTAGGTCACGTGGCCATTAGCTTATTACGATTATGGATTGTGTCTTATCCCATATTTCTGTCTAGAAACCACCTAATACTCTGTAGTACTGGGAGTGGAAGGCTTCAGTGCATTTTCCTGGAAAACTTGTATCCTTTCTGGCTCTGTTGACCAGCTCTGTGCTTTTCTTCATTTTCATGTTTTCCGTTTTAGAGACCTTCTTCCTGGGCTTTCTTAGAGAATCTTTGGTGAAATGAGCTCATTGGTACAGTTATAGATTCCCCTCCTTATTCTGTAGGATGAGTGTGTTGGACTAGGTGGCCCCTGGTGCCTTTTTCTATAATCCTTTATTTGGTGACATACTGTTTTGAGAGCTTTGCTCTGCGCATGTTCCTCTCATTTGACCAAGGAGGTAAGTTGTTGGTCAACACACTTCTAGTACTTCACCTCTTCCATATAAATGGGCTTATATTACATGGTTCAGTACTTCATTATATATGTGTGTGTGTGTGTGTGTGTGTGTATACATATTTATGTGAGAGAGGGGTGTGTGTGTGTGTGTATGTGTATGTATGTATTCCCAGCCCTTCATTTCATATTGCTTGCCACTAGGTTATTAGCTAGTAATACTGTGTAGTTAGTTTAGAGTACTGAATTTTTTTCCCTTTGGCTTTTCCCCTCTTCTCATTTCACAAAAGTGCATGAAGGTTTCCATGATCTCTTGGCAGATAATGACTTTCTTCCTGTACTCTGCATAGTACTTCATTTTTCAATTCTCTAATGCATTTATCATGTAATTTTTATATTTATATGTGTAATACATTTGTTTTCTCCCTCCACTAGGCTATGTGTCATGATATGAGGACCATTTCTTGTTTAATGTTGTTTCTTCCCCATCAACACAGACCCTATTTCTGAGTGAATCTGTCATCTCTTCTATGTGAACATTCCATCCAGTCATGCATCTGCAATCCATCCTTGTTTGCTCATCTTGTGCAACTCTTGTTCATTTGCCATAAATTTGCCACAAGGAATTCAGCTAACATGCAGCGGCGTTTCTTCAGTCTTTTTAACTGTACTTCTGGGATATAGTAAATTATATAAGCTGGTCATTGGTTGTCTTTCCTTTTCTCTTCAATTCTGGTCCATCATCACTTTTCATTCCTGCATGTTTCCAATGATAAAGTTCCAACATGGTATGGTGGAAAGAACTCTGGATTTGGATATGTCTCAATGAAAACTTGACAAAAGGGTAAACTGAGGCAAAGCTCCAAGCAAGATAACATTTATTAGCAGGGGCATGCTGCCTATCAATTAATGGGTCAGTGACTTGATTCCGTTAATGCCAGACACCCTTAGGAAAATTGATAGTTCCCCTTATATAGATTTTGGAAAATGCGCAATAAAGAATAGAATAAGATAGATAACATCATGGGATTGAGGGCAACATGATTGTTTACAGAACTGAGGCACAAGGGACAACATGCTTAGTTGGAAGTTTGGTAATGTGGGGATAGCAAGGATCTCCTTTCTTCTCTCATGGGCCTAAGAAGTGCTCATTATTTGAGTTCAGGTGCAGTATCAAAAGATCAGCAAAGACCAGCCCTTTTTAGATTGCAAACCAGACATCCTTAAAGGATGGCTTGGTGGTGTAAAGATATCGGGCCTGACTCCCTTGCTTTCACATGTATTCCCCAGGATTGGTTAAATTCCTTGAGGCAAGAAGAGCTGATTTTTTTTATACTTAACCCATTGCAGGCCAGCTCAACTCTGAACTAAGTTCAGAGACAAAGAACCATGACTTCAGCAGTTACAGGACAAAAGCATTTATGATACAAGATCAATTAATTGCAAATAAGGTAAATAGCTAAATGATAAAAGGATCAGTCTTAATATTCTCAGAATCAAAGACCTGGGTTAAAATGTTCCCTCCACTACTTACTTCCTTTGTCACTTTGGATGTATCAACCTAATCACCTCATCTTTAAAATGAGGGAGCTGGATTAGAATCCTTTTAAGTTCCTTTTAAGCTTTCAGTGTATGATCCTCTAATCCTGTGCAATTCTTTGTGCTTTTTTTGTGTAATTCCCTTTGTTTAATATAGCCTGCTCACAGCATGAATGTTTCTTGTTCTGTGAGTGATCTTTAACGTCAGTTATTCAGAGACTAGTATTTTTTAACTTTCAGCCTTGGAACCTCCCTGGAGGAACACTACTGTTAAACAACAACAACAACAACAACTGCACTCTACATTAATACATTGTTGGTAGGACTGGGAATGGTTTCAGGCATTCTGGTGAACAGCTAGGAACAATACCCCCAAATCACTATATTTTTGCATTTGCTTTATCTTAGCAGTACTCCTACTACTTCGTTCAAGTATTTTTTCCAGTAAAGGTGGACTGAAGAAGAAGTAAGAAGAGATAAATTGAAGAGTTAGAGAGTTAAGGAAATGAATGTGAATTGTTGAATGGGGGCAACTTGGCAAGACTGAAGGAGAGGGGCGGCTAGGTGGCACAGTAAATAGAGCACCGGCCCTGGAGTTAGGAGGACCTGAGTTCAAATGTGGCCTCAGACACTTAACACTTGCTAGCCATGTGACCTTGGGCAAGTCACTTAACCCCAATTGCCCTGCCTTCCCCCCTCCAAAAAACAAACCAAAAAAAAAAAAAAAAGACTGAAGGAGAAAAGAATGTGGCTTTGGTTGTGGACAAAAGAAAGGAATTTGAGTGGAATAATCAAGTTAAGAAAAGATAATTGACTCTAAAAAGTTTTAATCCAGTCTTTAGGTTAAATACAAGGCAGAAGGATCTCAGCCATTTTGGAGAGTAGGGAAATTTGTGCAAGTTAAACACTCCATTAATAGGGGAACGACCTGGTAGTTGAAATTTATCTATTGTCCAAATTTCAAACTGCATCTTAATGGATACCATTTAGGGGGTGTGTGTGTGTGTGTGTGTGTGTGTGTGTGTGTCTGTGTGTGTGTGTGTGTGTGTGTGTGTGTCTGTGTGTGTGTGTGTGTGTGTGTGTGTCTGTGTGTGTCTGTGTGTGTCTGTGTGTCTGTGTGTCTGTGTCTGTGTGTCTGTGTGTCTGTGTGTCTGTGTCTGTGTCTCTATAAAGGACAGATAATGTAGATGAACATTGAGTTTGGCCCAGAGTTGAACTGGAGTGGGAGAACAGGTTAGATTGTTTTTGGGAAATTGCAAAATAACTTTTACTCATCTTAAATGGTAGTACTGCTTCCAAAGAACTACAGATGAATATTGCAAAGAGGGCAATAGAGAGGCACATGATGGATGTGTGTAGTCAGCAGTACACAATCAATCGGTAAACATTTATTAAATGCCTGCTATGTGCCAGGCACTTTGTTAAGCTCTGGGGATACAAAAAGAGGCAAAAGATAGCCTCTATCCTTAGGGAGCTCTCAGTATAATGGGGGAGATCAGAAGCAATCAACACGTGTATGCATACGTGTGTGCGTACCCTTCTCCTCCCCCCTCCCCCGCCTCCCCACTAATTAGGAAATAGTTTAGAAAAGGAAGATACTCGAATGAAGAGGGATTGGGAAATACTTTCTATTGAAAATGGAGTTGGAACTTAAAAGAATATAGAGAAGCCAGGAGTTAGAGATGAGGAATGAGAATTCCTAGGTATGGGGAGTAGCCAGAGAAAATGTCTAGATCTGAATGATGGAGTATCTTTTTCTAGGAGCATCCAGGAGCCTAGTGTCATTGTATCAAAGAATATATATTGGAGAGTAAGGTGGTAGAATGGAAAGATAGGATCAGACTAGCTCATAAAGGACTTTGAATGCCAAACAGATGAGTTTATATTGGATCCTGAGGGTGGGTAAGAGGAAGCCAATGGAGTTTATTGAGTAGAAACATGGGGGTGTCATGGTCTGACCTGTACTTTGGAAAATCACTGTGGTAGATGGATTGTACAGGGAAAAGACTTGAGGCAGGAACAGTCACTATTAAATTATTGAAATAGTCTAGCCATCAGGTGGTAAGGAGCTGTCCCAAAGTGGTAGCCATGTCAGAGGAAAGAAGGGGGCATATTTGAGAGATGTTGCAAAGATGATATTGACAGGGATTGGTAATAGATTGGCTATGGAGGGGATTAGGGAGTAGGTGGAGAGAAGTGGTGAGAGATAGTAGAGATGAGGATGGTACCTAGATTTTAAGTCTGGAGGATTGAGGAAATGGTACCCTTTAGAATAATAGGGAAAGCAGGAGATAGGGGAGAGTTTAAAGGTGAAAATAAAGAGTTCTGTTTTAGACATGTTGAGTTTAAGATGTTTATTGGTTATCCAGTTTGAGATATCTGAAAGATAATTGAAAATATGAGATTGGAGGTCAGCTGAGAGATTGGGGCAGGATAGGTAAATTTGAGAATTGTCAGCATAGAGATAGTAATGAAATCCATTGGCGCTAATACAATCAGCAAGTGAAGAAGAGAGAAGGGCCAAGGACAGAGGCCCAGAGGAAATGTGCAGTTAGAGGATGTGATCTGGATTAGGATCTAGTAAAGGATACTCTGAGGGCCTCTGAAGAACAGATGTAAAGGAGCTCATGTGCTGAGGAGTGATGACATGTGGATGGTTCCAGTGTTCTACTGGTATCCTCATGATGTCAGGAAGAAAAAGAAGATATCTTTTGACATGTTGGGTGGATTCTCTATTGGGAAACTTTCTTAGGACATATATGAGTAATGCAGAATGGGCTGAGATGGAGAGGTTGTCACCTATATTGCTGGAGAGAACTCCCAAATCAATGAGATCACATAGATTTAAGTATATTTTAATATTCTTTTAAAGATTTTGTGTATATGAGAAAGTAGGCCTATAGGATGGTAGATGATGATATTTTCTTGAGCCTTTGTTACTATTCTTTTTAGATACCTAGAGTGGGGCAGCTGGGTAGCGCAGTGAATAGAGCACTGGCCCTCAAGTCAGGAGGACCTGAGTTCAAATGCGGCATCAGACATTTAACACTTACTAGCTGTGTGACCTTGAGTAAGTCACTTAACCCCAATTGCCCTGCCTCCCCCCACTTCCAAAAATTAGGGGAAAAAAAAAGCAGATACCTAGAGCACAATTAATTCCTCAACGTGTTGAACACTATCACTTTTAAGTACAAACCTCCTTTTTGTATGCTTGGTGTAGTGCAGTTCAGCCTCCCATCTTTATTTTCTTTAGTGCTATTTTTACTCTACTGTCATAGGATTAGGGATTTAGAGATGGAAGAAATCAGTGATGAAATTGAGGCATATATAAAATCTTAAGTGTTTTGTAAGTGTTTATGCATGTATGGTAGTAGATACAAAATTTGAGCCTCTGATTTTCTCATCCTTACCACCCATGTCTTCTCCTGTCATTAATGTTTCAGAAACACATGTTACAGAAAACTTGACAATTTTCCAATTTTTCTTTCCTCCAAGTTTATTCATGAATTCTCTTGGGGTGATCTGATTTGATCTAGTCTTTTCTTAAGCTTTCTGCTAACCTATTTTGCCTTGTACTGTTTTTCTAGTATTTTATTAGATGAATAATTATATTACATATAATATTCCACCACCCTATATTCCTGAAAATCTTAAAAATTATTGCTAGCTTTTGTTTTCTATTACCTTCATTTTCAAGTATGACTCCGTTATCCCCTTTGTCATAGGGACATTTTATAACAAAATTAAAAAAAAATGCAATAAGCATTTTAAAATAAGTATTTAATAATGAGAATAATTAGCATTTGTATATTTGTCAGTTTTTAAAATACTTTACAAATATTATCTCCATTAATCCTCACAACAACCATGTAAGGTAGTTGCTGTTAGGATTTCCGTTCTATGGAGGAGGTGAGGTGACTTGTCCAGGATCATACAGCAAGTAACTGTCTCAGTAAGGGTTTGATTTTAGCTTTTTCTTATTCCTAATGCCAGAACTCTATCTGTTTCACCACCTTGTTGCCTCATAGTATTTGATAGTATATTTCCCATCTATAAATTTTTGCCTCTTTGAAATGTCTTCATAAAATTTTGCAAATCATTCTATATTTTAAACTAATGGGATATTTATTTGCTAGATCTCTGTGATTCTCAAGGAGAGCAAGTTTTTTGGGTTTTTTTTGACTGATGCAATTTCTAGGCTCTTTTGGCCTACATGTTATAGCAGTTTATTTACATCCATCACGCTTCCTTAGGAAGCACTGATTGTCTGGGTCCTTGTCTGTTGTTCCACCTATTTCCAAGTTTACATAATCAGTAAGTCATTTTGGAGTTGTAATTACCTATACTTATTTTGGTACTGTTTGTTCAAATGAGTTGATGATCAGACTATATGTTTGAAAATGACTTGTATCAATCATTTCCTGTTATATCTCGCTTTTATCCGACATACTCATACATAACAGAGCTAGTTTAGTACTTTTTGTTTTACTTCATTTCAGTCAATCAATGAGTAGTTGTGTGTTAGAAGTAGTTTGTGCCTTCCACATATTACACATTTCTCCCTTGTAGTTCAGTTTTTTTCCTTTAATAAGCAGTCTTAATGTGTTTATTTTTTGGTAGAATTTTTGTAGAAGTCAAAATCCCTCATTTCTAAAATGTGATTCCTGCACTCTTCATATTTTACTTATTTTCTCTGTGTAGTTGTGGAATATGTACATGTATATATAAATACACTTACATGTATACCTGAAGGTATCCACATATGTAATGCCTTTTAAAAATCCATACAGAACTTAAACTTTGTCATTCATATCCTTGCATAATTAACTTTTATATGAGCTTGAAATGTTGTTTTGGCATGTGATAATCTGAATGCATTTTAAATATTAAATTACCATATGTAAAGCTTTGGAATATTATACAACACTTGAATAGGTGCAGCCTTGGGAACATTTTCTCCTTTTCACTAGTTTCCTGATTGAAAGTTTTAGATTTATGCAGTGTTGCATAAAATTCCTCATTTGAGGTGGTCTAAAGCATTATAATACTGGAGTCAGTAGTTGATCTCTTATGAATTGAGATAGGCTTTGTACAGTATCTGAAAGGGAATGCATGTGTAAATCAGTATTCTGAGAACTAGATGTTGTTTGGATGTCCAGAGAGAGGTCCCTATTTAGAGGAATCTTTTGTAGTCTCCTTCTCCACCTTTCTCTGTGCTTTCCCCTCCTTGTTCTCATTCTCCTTTTGGTGCCCTTGCTGTGTTATGTGTGCATCACTGGCCTGCAAGTGCTTTATGAATAAAATACCAGGTAGAGCTGTTTTGATTTGTGGTGCCTACTTGTAGCCAGAAAGATACCATGCAGTAGCTAATTATTGTGATGTTTAGGCTTGTTTATTAGTTTTATCAGAAACTAATCTTCCTGTGAAGTTCAGTTATTTAAATTGTCCCACTCCTTTTTGTTGAGAATAAAAGGAAAAACTTGAATGTTCTTTAGGTGGATGGTTATGTCTTGTACTTTTAGGGATGTTGCCATCACAGACTGAAGTGCCTAAGTCACTTTCAGACATCATCTTTATAATTTTCAGCCTATATTTGACTAGGGTTTCATTCTTAGAAGATAAAATCACACAGGAAGAAACAATTTGCTTTCCTCTTAAACATAAAACCACAGGATTCAGTGATGTGAAGCTACTCAGGGTTCTTTGATATCTTCAGAGAATAACAGTTACCGACGTTGCAAGTTATTTTCTTTCTTAACTTGTAGTTGTTAGAGAACAATTTAGTAAATTGATGTATCTGTCAAAAGTCTGGATGGGTAGGGTACACTGCTCAGTCTGGATATGACAACATAAAGAACCTCACAACTTTTACTAATAGTGAAAAAAAGGAATCCATGTTATACTCCATTAAACTGTTACACATCATAAATAATTTATGCCTGCCCTTGTACTTGTCTGTATCAAGGATGATAAACTCCTCATTTAAAGAGATTTTAATGAATGTAATGGTATTCCCCTTTTCCCTTGCCTTGTGCCCATTTTATTCTCCCCTCCCACATCCCACATACATTTGTAGAAACATATGCTTCATACCAAATCCTGTTCTTTGTGAGGAGTTGCTGAGCAATTTGTGATTATAGTGGTCTAGATCATTTTTCAAAAGTAGGCATTCATATCAGATTTGCTGTGACGTGTGAAACTATGTCATGTACCAAACAAGTGGCAGATCCCATCTTGAATTTTTAATTCTTGAGCCAGACCACATCTACCCCTAGGTCTCAGACTCTTTTGTCTTCCATTAAGTCATCCTTAGGTCTTTAGACTGGAAGGAACTTTGGAGGGCAATTGAGTATAGTCTTAATATTTTGCAGAATTGTTTATTCCTGGGAAATGAAGACTTTAAGTGGGTGACATGGTGTTTGTCTTGTAGAAAAAGACATGTAGTAGTTTATTTTGCTTGGCCCCAGAGAAGAGAACTAGTTAGGGGCCGAGTGTTTCAGACGGAAAAATTTCAGGTTGATTTTAGGATAATCTTCATAACAGAATAGGACAGAAGCATAACCAATTTCCCATGGATTGTGGATTTTCTGTTACTAGAAGTCTTCAAATGTAGGGCACATGACAGTTTGTTAGGGATCTATAAGAAGAGATTTCCTATGGCTACCACCATGATAACATACTTTGTTGCCTCATGGGAGATTATTCTTTGTTTCCCTATTACTAGTGAGGTGAGGCAGAGTTGTATAAGACATTTTCTGTCCCCAATTTTTCTCTGTAACCATGCTTGAAAATATAGCACAGAACCTCGAAACTGCTGTCAGAATGTGCTTTTTGAGCACATGGTGGCCTCTTTCAATTTCATAGGCTACTCCTGTCTAGTTACAAACTTTCAAGAGTTGTTGCATGCAAATTCCTTTGCTTTTGAAGAACACGGGTGAAGATCTCATTGTTTCAGAGTCACCACCACTCAACCAACAGCATTGGATGTAAATCTTTTCAGTAATGCCATTCTATATGAGGGAGGCAGGATTGTACCTATGTAGCAGGGTATGAACAAGAGACGCATAGAGTTTTAGATTTTCATTTAAAATGCAACTAAAACCTGTTACTGAATTCTGTTATGTAGGCAGCATTCTGCCCACTGATGTAGTGATGGACAAAGAAGTAAGGGAACCAGATCAATAAGGCCAGAATGATGTTCTGATGGAGAATGGTGCTGTGACAAAATCACAGAATTTTAGATTTTAAGAGACATCAGAGGGCCCTGAGTCCAATCCATAACTGCACTATGACTTCTTTCTATAGTATCCCAAGTAGTAATTCATCCTTTTCCAGTGACAGAGCACTCACTGGCTCTGGAGGAATTTCATTCTACTTTTTGACAGCCCTCATTGTTAGAGAAAGTGTTTTTTCACATCAATGCCAAAATCTATTTTCCTCTAACTCCTACTTACTCATTCTGTCTGCTGTCTTTGAGGACAACCAAACAAAAGGAATCTAATCCCTCTTTCATGACTTCCCTAAAATATTTGCAGATTATAATCATGCACATCCTTTCCTGCTTCCCGTAAATCTTATGTCCATAGGGAAAACATCCCTAGATCTTCAAACTAGTCCTTATGCAGTTTCCCAGAAGGCTTTGCTATTGCAGCTTAAAACTGCACTAAAACTTTTGGGCCATCTTGTATTTAAATGACTTCAGGTTTCCTCACCAAGCTAGTTGGTCTTGTAGTACCCTTCACCTTGTCAAGTCTTGGGCCAAAATGTGGCAGCCAGAACCAAGTACCTCACATCAGTTGTGATTTCAGCAGATGAAGATGCAACGGGAATATTACATCCTTTTTTTTTTTGACAATGTATAAATGCAGACTGTGCCTAAGTTAGGTTTTGTATGGCTGTACATAATCAAACACTAGTCTAGAAATAACTAAAAATTATCAAATAGACAATGGTTTATGGTGGGCATGAGCAGGCTGCTAAGAGCCAAAAGTCCCTTTTTCTGCCAGCAGAGAGTTTTGAATAACAACTACCTGCCGATTCCCAGGGTTCTCCCTTTATCCTCCACGCCAGCATGTATCAGCACCAGTTCCTGAACCTTAATCAGCACACTAGGTCCAGTCTTCCCCTCTTTCTGCTATCCCACTCCCCCATCAATTCCTGGGCCATACAAGAACCCTCTAGGTCCCACCCCCTAAATTGAGTATCTTTGTACTCCTCTCATTTGGAATGCCAGTGGGATTTGATTTATGTCTATCCTCCTTGACTGCTTCTTCTAGTTTTATTTCTTCTCAATAAATCTAGCTTGCTTTACTTTTTCTCTTCTGCCTCCTGTCTTGTGCTGTCTTGTCTTGGGGTGCTCTGTCCTTCCTTGTACTGCTATTTGGAATCTTCACCTTCACTCAAAAGTGATAAAATAAGAGACTTTCTCTTCTTCCCTTTCCCATCTTTCCCTTGACCCTAAGTATAGTGGGTTGTATCCCTCTTAGGAGACTTGTAGCACTGTATTAACAAGGGACCCATCTGACATGGATGGTTTTGGAACCAATGTCATTGGAGAGGACATCAAGATGGGTGACATCACAGATCCATTTGAGAATAAGATAAAATGGATATTTTGGCTGTCACATGACATTGTTTACTTATTATTTGTGCTTACATTCACTTTACTGAAACCCCTTGGTCGTTTTTATAGAAAATATTTTCTAGTTAAGCCTTTCTTCACCTATGCTTGTACAGTTGGTCTTTTGAACCTAAGTGTTGAACTTTGACATTTATCTCTCTTAAATTTGATCCATTGTTCTAGCCTATTAAGATTATTATCCATCCTGATCTGTTACCTACATTTATATAATAACTAATCTTCAGTTTTGTATTTTCTGTGAATTTCTTAATCATGCTATCTATACCTTCATACAAGTCAAAATAATGTAGTTGACTGTGAGAGGGTCAAGGACAGATACAAGTAGCAGTCCACTAGAAACTTATCTAAGATAGTAGGGACCATTTAATTGAGGTTTATTAGGCCCATTTTTAAAAAGTCAGCTTTGAATTCAACCACCTATACAACAATAATCCATTCTATACCACCAGCTTGGTCACAAGAATATTAAATGAGAATTTGTCAAATGCTGTACTGAAATTTGGATATATTGTGTCTATTCCATTGCACTGATCTAGTCCAGTAACCCTTGCAAAAAAGGAAATAAGTTTAATATGGCATGAGTTAATCCTAATTATTTCCTGCTGAGTCATAATTATTACCATTTCCTTACTACTAAGAAAAATACTCATGGATCTATGATTTCATTGATTTGTGTGGTAGTTTTAATGATGCAACTAGCAATTCACCAGGACTTATAAGCTGTCCTTTAAAAAACTTTAGTAGAATTTGCCAGGAATCAGTCATACTATCCCTAACTATACTTTGAAGGATTCTTGTATTTCAGCTTTCACATTTAAGACCTGCCATGACTTTCACAATTCCATATTAAAGGTGTACAAAGCAGCAGTAAGCTCTAACCTTCTTTATATCTGATATCTCTTCCCACCAAAAAACTAGTTTATTGAGCCATCAATGCAATTTTTAATCCTTATTATCTGTTAGATAATAGGACATCACCAGTAAAAGTCCCAGAAAGTAGTTCAGTTTAATGAACCAGTATCTGCTGTAACACGATGTATATTTGGACATAGAGAAGAATGCAGAGCAGTAGAGCAAATTGTTATGAGAATAGTTCATCTATAGTGGGTTGAAGTGAAAATAATCCCAGGAGGACATTTACGCTGTGGTGTCTGTAGCATAGGTAAAGATAACTGGGTAACAACAGAAATCACTAAAGTTAACTTAATACTGTTATAATAAATTGGTCATTTGTTTCATTTATTTTTAAAAGTAAAGACTTTATTGAGCCAAAGAAGCACTATTGCACATATGGTATGATGCCATGACCTGCCATTCTGATACCCATATACATTTATTAGGTGCCTACTACGTGCCACACACTGTGCCCAGTGCTAGAAATATAAATAAGAAAGACAGTCTTTGCCCTCAAAGAACTTACAGTCTGATTGAGTACGATGATACAGAAAAGAGAGTTGAAAAGCAAGGGAAAGGGTAAAGGCCCTCAGGGAGGGGGCCCATGAGCATGATGATGGAGTCTAAACCGACCAGTGCATTTGGTGGGAGATGAGGAATTGGCTAAGCTTCTGAGCCCTTTTTTAAATAGGGGCTTTGGAAGGTGGTTTTTGTTTTTCAGTCAGAGGGGCAGTGGCATCCTAAGGGCCTTGAAGTTTGGGTGTCAAGACTAAAGCTAAACCAAAAGCAATCTTCTTGACAATGAGCATCCTTGTTGAAGTGCCTATCAGGGTAAAGAGATGTGGGGGAGGAAGAAAATGATGGTGGAGGCAAACCCAAGCAGTGCAACTGAAAGGAAATGATAAACTTCAGATAGTGTCTGTCATGGATTATAAACTAATTTCGCTTGTGCTTGTGGAATAGGCTTCTTGACCTTGTTTTGCACTTACATTTGAACTCAGATGGTAATACACGAGTTAAGTAACATTTTCTTTAAAAATAAAGGATAAAAATTTGTGGCTTAAAACGTCTTGAAATTGAGGATTATGAACGATTGTAGTTATTGTTGTTTAGGATGATTTTGCTTTTGACTTAATGGCGAGCTGGAAGCTTCTTTTTTAGAGATTCAGGACCCTGGCCCCTACATATAGAATGGATGGCGAGCTGGAAGCTTCTTTTTTAGAGATTCAGGACCCTGGCCCCTACATATAGAATGAGGATTTTCAGCTTTTCTCAGGTTTTTTTCCACATAGGGGAAAAGAGTGATGTGGGTTCAGCAACACCTCTCTTATTAGGAAGCCAGCATTCTCAGCTCTCTGGAGCACAGCCCTGGCCCAGAAGTACTGTACATAAAGTTTATGTAATTAAGCCTTAAAGATAGGGGTCACAGAGTATCTTCAGTAAAGCAACAGGACTATGACTTTTTACAGGCCCTCACTCTGAGGTGTATTGACTTTCATTTAACAGACTGGCATCTTGACAATAGAAGTCACAGAAAGGGGGTAAGACAGAATAATTAGGATGTAGAAATCTATATTAACACTTGCTATAAATTTAAAAATTTACAGTGTTACTAATTTTGACCTTTGGTCATCAGGAAAAAGTAAGTTTTGGTTTTGTAATATACTCTTTAAGGTATCAGGAAATTGTATAATATATTTTAGAAAGTTCCATGAAAAAACAGTTAGAATATTCAGAAGTTTTGATAAATTATAAGGATAAGTTTCTTATCTGGAAATTTTATTAGTGTGAAATTCCCAGAGATGCTGGATAATTGAGATACACTTAGAAATTTGAAAGAGGCCTGGCTTACAGATGGGCATACGTATATAGATTCTTCAAAATACTTATAAGTCTGAAGTGGCTTGAAAACTTTAATTAAATATTTGAATTTGCACTGCATGTACTCTAAGTATTACTTCTTGTGGTATTGAGTGTTAAGTGCTAAAATTTCATTCAAGAGTCTGTGACTGATCCAGTCTTTATCTATAGTACGTCAAAATTAAGAGGTGCATTCTATTTACATCCTTGCTTTTCTCATAATAATTAATATTGTTAATTGGAGTCATACATATGTATTATGTAATTGTACTGCATCTTTTAGGTATTACTTCCTTGGAGGAGGTAATTTCCATGTAATATATTTGTGGCGCTATGAATTGTTTTACTTATACCCTCAAGATGCTAAGCACTCACTATTATTCGTTGATATGCTCTAGGGCAGTGGTTCTCAACCTTCCTAATGCCACAACCCTTTATTACTCATATGTGGGTGGACCTGCCTGGAGATGGATAGAGGAGCCATGTCTGGGTTCCTAAGACCATCAGAAATATATGTTTTCCGATGGTCTTAGGCAACCCCTGTGAAAGGGTCGGGTCATTCAAACCCCAAAGGGGTCATGACCCACAGGTTGAGAACCGCTGCTCTAGGGGAAAGGACTTTGAATTAATCAAATGGACCATTGAAGAAACTGTGATGGTTGTTATTATGTGTCACATTTTATTAATTAGCTTTGTCTTTTATTGGTTCCCCTATGTTATATAATTCTGACATTTGTTTTTCTACTATTTTTAAGATTTCCTGTCTCAGTGAGATTTTTGTTTGTCTTGTTTTAGTGCATAAGTATCTGAATAGTTAAATTCTCTCCATTCCTTTCCTTAAACTGCTCTCACTTTTTGAAGAGGATTCTTGGATTTACTTTAATATTTTTATTGTTTATGAAATGTTCCTGGTAATTAAAATCATGGACAGGGAGTCTCCTTATTTGCCAGCACTTTATGATTAATTTGTAGATAGATTTAAAAAAAATCACTGCTGTCATTATCTGTTCTCTTCTCTACTATCTCAACAGTCTTTTGTGTACCCCTCTCCACAATAACATCACCACCACAAACAGGATGGGGGGAAAAAACCAATTGAGACTTCGTCCCTTACTTATTAGTATTCTATTGCCTCTCTTCCCTAA
Source organism: Pseudochirops cupreus (assembly GCA_028627135.1). Lineage (NCBI taxonomy): Eukaryota > Metazoa > Chordata > Mammalia > Diprotodontia > Pseudocheiridae > Pseudochirops > Pseudochirops cupreus. Next base: position 493,895,768 of record CM053581.1, on the reverse strand, counting down.
GCCACTGAATCTTGTTCTCCCACATTCCCTGTCCCAAAAAAGGCGATAGAAATCTCTCCCTTCTTTCTGTCTACACTCTTGAGAATTCTCACTTCAGAATATATGTGGGGAATATTGTTTCTAGGGACACTGTATAGATGGGATAGGAGAACTGGAAATTGGGTGAGTGTGGTTTCCCATAAAAAGAAGTAATATTATAAACACAGAATAGGTTAAGTCATATTACATCTTAAGTTTTTGTGGACTTATACGCAACCATAAGTACTTACTACAGCATTATTGATATGGGTAATAGATCCTAAGTTAAAAATTAGTGCTTTTTAAATGAATTTTTGGAGTGCAACTTGTTCATAGTTGAGAATTGCTAATATTTCTTCCTTACGTTAATGAGTTGCTCAAAGTGCTCACTGAAGCTTTGGAAATTAATGCTATAGGTAATTTTCAAAATGTCATTTTGAGAAGAAGCTAGTTAGTGAAATGATAATAGTGATGTTATCTTATTAGTATCCAAAATATTACTATATTTGGAGGTTGTCATTAGAATTTTCAGTAATGGCTATTTTATAGAGCACCCTAGTGCAGTACAAACAGTTCTGTTTTTCTGGGCTATGGATTTTGAAAAATTCATGTTCTTCACTGTAGTATATCAGTAAAATTCTTTACAAAGAAACGGGTCTTTGACAAATGGAAGATCAGTCCCTTCATGTAGTACATTGCAGAAACTTCCACCACCATATTAAATTTTAATCAATAACTGTGTTTCCCTAATTATAGAAGCTGGTTTATATATTGGGTAAATTGTTGTTTGTAAACGTTGTATTATATTAACTAACACAGCTAATTGCCAGAAGCAGAATAAACATAAGGTTTGCTAAAAGCTTCCATCAGTAGCTTGAAGTAGTCACTGCTGCCTAATATTTCAGTCAATGTGGAAAGTAAGGTAATGACATTATGAATACATTTATAATGCTGGCCAATTTCTTCTAAAATGCATGTAAGTATTATTGCTTTACTAAGAGTATGTGAAATATGATTTATTTAATGCATTTCAGCCCCCATAATATTAAAATATAATTGAGATGTGAAGTAAAAAAAAAAAAATCTCATGCAGTCGAAATATGGTACATGAATCATAGTCTAAATTGCTTGTAATTTTAAAGGCACTTAGGGGAATTGTGAAATTTATATAATGCATTCTTATGTTTGGAAAAGGTTATAAGAACAATAGTCCAGTTATTTTATTATTTCAATCTTCCTTAAAATAGGAGTTTTAGAATTGTTGTATGAACCAACACTTTCTTTGAAATGAGCAAAAATTCAAATTAAAATATGTCCAGTGAACATAAATATTTTGCATTTTTCTTCTCATACTCAGTAAAATAGATGAGCAGTGTATACTTCATATAAAGCTCATAATCTCGTTTTATGAAGTATGTAACTGGATGAGTGACAACAACATAAATATTGCCAACATGCTTAGAAGGGAATCAGTTAAATGGTACTTGGAATTTTGATGATTATTGCTTTCAAAAGAGAGAAAATCACAGGTCTTGGCTTTATAGTTTAATTACTTGCTTAACAATTGCTAGTGATTTTACTAAATCACAAGGCTTCTAAACAAATAACATCAGTAACTGCTGCCATGCCCGAGCAACTCCAATTTTCTTGACAATGGCTACCAAACTGTGTTTAGCCTAATATAAAATGTTAGTTTAATAGAAAGCAATAGGAGCTTCAAGCATGCCGTTTTTGTTAGGTCACCAAATTGGGTTCCTAAAATCTATGGCAAGAGTAACTTTAACCCCTCAAGAAAAAAAAATGGTCAGAGGATAAGAACAGAGAGTATTTAAAGGAAGAAATCTAAGCTATCACCAATCACACACACACAAAATCTTTAAATGCAAATTGAAAGAACTCATGGTAGATCTACCTCCCATCTATCAGCTTGGCAAAGGTGACAAAAGAGGAAAATGGCAAAGGTTAGAAGGCCTATGGGAAAACAGATACACTGCTCCACTCTTGGTGGAGCTGTAAATTGATGCAGCCATTCTGGAAAGCAGTTTGGAACTGTGCCCATTAGGTTACCAAACTGTGTATATACCCCTCGATCCAACAATATTGCTGCTAGGCCTGTATCCTAAAGAGATTTGAGAAAGAGAAAAACAATCTGTATGTTCAGAAATATTTATAGCATCTCTTTTCATGGGAGCCCCAAACTGGAAACGAAGGGAGCTATCCTTATATTGGGGAATGATTTTTGTGATCTTTAATGGAATGTAATAGAATATTATTGTACCATAAGAAATTCAGCATATTATTTTTAAAGATGTTCTGCTTTTAAAAAGGAGATGGTTCAATGACCCTTTTCTTCTTTTTTTGGCTACCTTATTCCTTTCTTACATTGAGGGGGAAAAAAGAAGAAAGTTCTTGCAGCAAATATTTAAGAGAAAGGGGATAGGTCAAGGAAGAGATTCCAATACTGGACAAATCCAAAAATATGTCTTTATTCCACATTTTGAATATATTAGCTGTTGAGAATTGGTTACTATACAGTTATCCCTTCCATATTGTGGGGGTTGGGGGAATGGTGCCCCCACTATCTGGGAATTCACATATAGTTTTTTGGCCTACTCTTTATACCAGAAAAGAAGTCTGAATTTTTTATTTTTCTTTTATAGGGTGTTTACAGTACCTTATTGTAAAATTTGTGTTGATATCATACAATACTGTAGGTATATTTTATGCATTTCTGAGTTTGTAAACTTTTTCTGTGTTGTCTGCTGGCCTTTGTGTATTGTCTGTGGCTTCTGCAAAACTCTCCCCAAATTCCCATTTCATTTCTTATGCCAACTCATGATAGAGTGAAACTGCAAAGGGGAAAGTTGCGATATAGAAGCAATAACTATACTTCATCATGTGTGAATGAAGTATTTAAGTTCCTACCATGTACAAGGATTAAAATAGAAAAATGAAATGGTGTCT
>CM053581.1:493878943-493892686 GCA_028627135.1 Pseudochirops cupreus | reverse complement strand
TGCTGAGGTCTTGTAATGTTTTGGGGTGACTTTGTGTTCGGGCACCTGGGTATTTGATATCAGCCTGTGGAAAGGTCACCTTTCCCCCCCAGCTGTAAGTCATTAACTCCATCCCTTTCTCCCCCCCCCCCAGCCTGTAAGTATCTTCCCTGAAGATCATTAACTATAACTAATCACACCTGTGAATTCTTAAAAAGATTCCTTAGAGAAAGGATTACCCCTTTTGTTCTAGTGGCCAGCTGTAAGATAACTCCTAACAAAAGAACTTCACCTTATCAAAGGGGGACCTTTCAGGGCAGACAGGCTGGGTGCTCCTCCCTAACTCCACCTCTGTATGACTTTTGTTACTATATAATCAGTACCCCCTATCCCCACACTTCGCGGGATGATTCACCTTAGTTTTCTCCTGTCCCGCTTGACAAGTGTAATAAAGTCTCTTAAAACTGCCCAGACTGCTCATGCATGGTAATTCTTTCAGACTGGTAAGAACCCTCAAAGGATTTCCATAGAAATCCACCCTTTCTAACCCTCAACAGTCCCATGCCCTTTAGCTTACAGTAAAGCAGATGATAATGCCTTTTCTTTAATGTCATTTCCAGTAAAATTGCTTTGGTTTCTGACATTGTACCATTTGGCAGTATCCAGGAATTTGGTGGCAGGAATTTTTTTTTCTGGGTCTTCAAAAGGTAGAGGTGTAGCTTCTGTGGGAACAATTGCCTGGCTATTATCTACGCAGGGGTTACTCCTGAGGATGATGTCTTTTGGCACAGGAATGGAAGCATTGCTATTTCTAAGCTAGTTTAGGTTGCTAGGTTGATTCAAGGTAGGAGGTGTCAGGAAAGATGGTGGCCAAGGTGGTAGTAGTTTGACTTGCCTGACACATGCTGCCTCTTATTTCTCCCCCGGGGGGCTTGCTGCTTCAGCTCAACTGACTTGCCTGTGCTATGGGTGGCAGCTAGTTGGCTGCTGATGAGGATGGCTTGTCCTTTCTCTACAGGAGTTGCCTCTTCAGTTGATGACCGTAAAAGTCCACAAGCAGGACTAGTGGTTGAGGATATTGCCACTCCTGGGGCTCCTGTACTTTTCTCCCTGTTGGTGGCAGTAGGCAGCAGTTGTTGCTAATGGTGATGAGGAACATGGACACCTTCCCCGTAATGATTTCTCCCTTCAGTGATGGCTATAGCATCCTGACTGGAACCATGTCTGTTGTTTAGGGGACACTGCTCTTCCCATAACAATTGAGTTCAGGTGTCCCGGGCTGTCCCTATCATCAGTCCTCTAGAGTTTTGAGACTAGTCATTGCTTTGATCAGATGTAAATCTTTCCAGAGTTGTTTTTCTTTGCAATGTTATTGTATAAACTGTTCTCTTGGCTGTACTCATGTTACGCTATATCATTTCATAAAAGAGTTTCTCAGTGTTTTTTTTTTAAACAGACCCTTTCCATAATTTCTTATAGTATAATAGTCCTCTCTTAAAATTTATATACAATATGCTCATTCATTACCCAATTGATGAACATCCCCTCAGTTTCCATTTTTTTGGCATTAAAAAGAGTTACTATAAATATTTTTGTACATATGGGGTCTTTTACTTTTTTTTGGATCTCTTTGGGATATAGATGTGTTGGTATTATCACCAGATCAAAGACTTTGCACGGCTTACTTTTTTTAATCATAGGTTCAAATTTTCAGAGTGGCTGGACCAGTTTATAGCTTTACTAAGAGTACATGGGTATGCCAGTTTTACTCTAGTCCCTCTAACATTTATCCTTTCCTTCCTTCCTTCCTTCCTTCCTTCCTTCCTTCCTTCCTTCTGTTGCAGGATAGGTTTTGGGGGGATTTCTAATGAGAAATCCTTTCTAGGTTCGCGTCTGAAAAGAATTACCAGCTCAGCTGTCTTTTGGCAGATTTACAAAAGTTTATTGATTCACAGGACAAAAGGGATAGGGTGAGGAAACCAGGCTAGGAAAAGCTTGCAAGGGGCAAGGAGGGAGTCAGAGAAAGTTTGGAAGTCTGGAAGTGTGATGCTCTGCAGCAGGCAGATGGCCTACTCTAGTTTTGGAATGCCCACTTGACCTGACAGAAAAGGCAAGAGCTACCAAGGTCCATCTGCGGAAGTTCTAAGGGCCCCAGGGGCATTCTTAAAGATACCAAGCTGTCAATCATAAGTTCATTAAGCTAATGAAGTGTACAAAGGTGGAGTTAGGGAGGAACCAGGGCGTGACTAATACTTAAAGGGACACGCACCCTTGATATCAACTGCGCATGTGCTTTACCCATAATACACTGGGACAAACAGCAGGAGAGAAAGGGCAGGAGGTGTGGTTTGAGCCCTGAAACGTCATAAGGTCTACCAGCGGTTACAGATTTGAGGTTAGGTCAGTGAGATGTTCCCATCTTGATTTGCAAGTGGATGGGTTTAGTTTGCTAGGACAAAAGGAGGTAGTACCTTGAATGAAGAGTTAATGGTTTGAGAGGAAATAGCTCTAGGCTGGGGCAGGGAAAGACAAGTACAGCTGGGGGAAGGGGAGAAACAGTTAAGAAATGTGGCTTTTACAGCTTAACACAAAACTGAATTAAAGTTCCCCCAAAATATACTACATAGGCCACCCATCACCTCTTCACTTCCTTCCTTCCTCTCTCCCCTTCCTTTCCCTTCCCTTCCGTCCCCTCACTTCCCCTCCCCTCTCCTCCCTCCTTCCCTTCATTTCTTCCACCACTTATCTATTGGGGAATAACTTTTTTTCTTACAATTTTGAATTATTTTGTTATATATTATGATCAGAGAAACTTTCAAAGATTCTTTTTCTCCTGGTTTGCTATTTCTCTTCTAATTTTAACTGCCATGGATTTTGGGGGGGGGTACAGATACTTTTAAAATTTGTTTTCAAAATTATTCATTAAACCTTTTGTTACTCTCCATTTCTAGTTTGTTCATTAACCTTTCCCCTGTCCAATCATCCAAGAGGTAATTTCTTTCCTCCTATAGTTTATGACTTCACTGTTTGTATCTGTAATGCCAAGCAAAGGCAATTTCCAAGGTTCAGATTACCAGCATAGTAAGCCCCATTTATTCAGCAAACACTCACAGAATAGAGAAAGTCAAAATACAGTGTAACTTGTTCCTTTACCAAGTAAGTTCTCAATTCAATCCAGGTACTACTCTACCCCTAGACAGTACATTCAGTTAGTCAATCAGAGTCTCTTCTCAAATGGAGATTAGTCTCCAACCATAAACAAAGTACATTCATTTGGTCAATCACAGAGCACAAAAAAACCCCCAAAGGCTTCCCACCCCTGCATCTCAAAAGGGGCCGGAGAACACAAAAGGCTATCCACCCTTAAGTTATAACAAGGTTAAACTCAGCATTGAATACCCAAGGAAAGGTCCTTCTTTCATCTTCACTGGAGGCAAGCCCTCAGCAATCTCAGTTCCTGGGGAGACAAGGCTCAACAAAGCCATAGCTAGTGTCCTCATCAAGTCACTCTTTGCCTGTAGAACAGTCCCAGAACCCCTGAAAGTATCAGCAAAGCCCTCTTCCAGGATTTCTGTGCAGGTACCACAAGAAAATCCTCCTTCAGGTCTTCTGAACCAACAGCCAGGGTTCAGGACCTCCCCAACAGCAGCACTGTCCTTCACCATCAGGTAAATCTGGCAAAACAACATCAAAACAGACAGACAAAAAACTGGCATTACAGCCATGCCTCCTCAGTTCTTGGCAGTTCTGGGTGGCAGTTCTCAAAAGTCCTGGGCAGTTCCAACGGGCTCTTAGCAGTCTTTCTCTCACCAACTCAGGCTCCCTGATACTGGATACTGCTCTCCCAAAGTCCTTCTGGCCTTCTCTAGGCTTGGGCCTCTCTCCCAATTCACAGCTCCTCCCAGTTCAGCCCTCTCTCTTCACATCAACAAGTCCATCCCACAGGTGGGATTCACAAGCTCTGGGTTTTAACACTCAACCCAAAAACCAAGCAAATACAGGAGCATCTCCAAATTCCATTACCAATACAGTATCTTAAGTCTTATCTTCATTTGGAATTTAGGTATGTCACGTGAGATATTTGGCTCTAATTTCAGCCTGTTTGCAATGTCCAAAGAAGCATATGTTTCTTAAAACTACTCTGCTTTACTTTCAAAATTATGGAATACTAAAGTATTTTGAAAACCATATAATATAGATTAGCAGTTGTGCATCACTTGGTCATTGAAATGTAATAGTTCTGTGCAGAAATATAGGACATGTTGATTATACCATTTAAATTAGTCTTATCTAAATTAATGGAAATACTATAGGCCTCTGAAACAAGAGTGGAACCAAGAGAAGAATAGAGTGAACAGATTCTGGGAGCAGTATGATTAGTATCCATGGTACTGAGGAAGACCTTTCTACATATATGACTTGAATAAATAAATTATGATGTCTTTCATTAAAAAACAAAAACAGAACTGAATTTTATGCCATTTTTAGCCTATCAGGTTCAGACTCTTAAGTATTGATCAGTATGATTACAAAATTAATATGATTAAATTGAATATAAAATGTGATCCAGACCAAATCTTTTAAAATATTGTCTTACCATTTGAATTTTACTTTTTCAAGCAGCAGATAACAGGGTTTTTCACATATTTGGCTGAGATAGATTAGATATCCTTTGTAGTTCAAACCTGAGAATATTTAGTAGAGAATTGAGTGGGATAGGGCAGTTTGTGAGGAGATAAAGCATAGTGAAAAGCACGTCTGGTTCTGTTAACTATATGAAGGGATAACTCAGCTGGGAAATTGATAAAAAGCTTTATGAAACTTGCTACAAAGATGCTTAGCAGTCCAAAGAACAACTGAGAAACTTAATTTGAAACATCACTTCTTGAAATAGTTTGTTATTTGGGAAAGCTCCCTGGGAGGGATCCTGGGGGGAAACTATGCTGATGTCCTAAAAGACATCAATAAAATTCATTCATAAAAAAAAAGTATTATTTCTTGGAGGACTCAGATTTTTATTTGTAAAGATGCTTTCCCTTTCAAGTTATGTCTCTGTCTGATTCTGCTTGACTTGTGAGTTCTGACAAAAAGATAACAGTTGGAAATGTCAGGTTTTGTGTTAATGTATGAACATTACTGCCCTTGGGTTGTGTAGGCCAACAGGAGCATCCTTCAGGGAAAGCAGTGGTTAGCTGCCTGGCTTTTTATTTTTCCTCGTCTTAGTGTCTCCTGCTCTTTGACAAGTGAACAATAAAGCATACCTTTTGATTCTGGACTGTGTTGGTGCTTATCTATGTCCTTCCTGCAATCTTTCTTTTTTCATGGCACATTACATGAGGTTTTTTCACCTCTTATTTCCTGACCCATAGTTCTAGTCCTCATTGGTAGACCTCACTCAGGTTGTGCTCTAATTGGCACAAATGTAACCTGGTAGCAGCAGTTTGCTATTTTAGCTTCCTAATTGGTGTCAGAGGCTGCTGATGAAACCTGGGTGACTTGGATTGATTGATGGAGAGTGTGCAGCATCTGCCAAGCCTCCGTCTGACCAATAGGTATATTACTTCTGAAGCTAAAAATTTTTATGCTAAATATACTCTACAGTGCATGTAGTGGGTCTGAAATAAAAATTACTATTCAGCATTAAGTAACACTTTTCATTGTTACCAGAACTTCCCTTGGGTTCTCAAACTAAAAAATTTGTACTATTTCTAATTCACAGCTGGTTGTTTTCTTGATTTCATAATGCAATATAAAGCTGAATTATATTTCATGCCAGCTGCTGCGCAGTGTTATCTATCTCCTTTTCAGAAAAGATGCAGAAATTGTTAGTCAAGTCCTCTGTGTGATTGCTTTGAGCATCTCCTTTTACAGAATTTCACAATTTGCAGTTTTTATTAAGTGAATAAAAATTCCCCTGCCCAATACCCCTTCCTTTCCCCTCTCACTCCTCCCCCAACACACAAAGCTTTCTGTGCATTAGCTGTGTTTAAACCTGATGAACTCTTAGGATCATATAATATGGAATGGTTTCCAGTCAAAATGTTGCTGAACTAACATTAGTGGGCTTAAATTTTAGTTTTTGAATCAGCAACTAATTATTTCCTCTTCTCCCCTCCTGTTTACCACGTCACTTCTTGTTGGCCTTCATTCATTTTCAGTTGTGTCTGATTCTCCATGACCCCGTTTGAGTTTTCTTGGCAAAGATACTGGAGTGGTTTGCCATTTCCTTCTCCAGCTCATTTACAGACAAACTGAGACAAACAGGGTTAAATGACTTGTCAAGGGTCACATAGCTAGTGTATAAGACCAAATTTGAATTCAGGAAACTGAGTCTTCCTCTCTCCAGGCTCTCTCTATCCACTGTACCACTCAGTTGCCCTTACAACTCCATTGGGGGAAAAAAGAATATGAAAACCTATGTAACGAATATACATCTCAAGCAAACCAAATACCCAGATAGGCTCTATCCAAAAATACACGTGTCCATGTATTTTCAGTCCGTCACTTCTTTGTCAGGAGTTGAGTAGCATTCATCACCTTTGATCCCAGACTCAAGATTGTTCATTGCATCAATCAGACTTAAATTTTTCAGTGTTGTCTGCCCTTACATTATTGTTTTTATTATTTATTATTCTCTTAGTTCTGCTTACTTCACTCTGCATAATTTCATAAAAGTCTTTCAAGGCTTTTCTAAAACCATTCCCTTTTGTCGTTTCTTATGGCACAGTATCACATAGATTCGTATAAAATAATTTCTTTAGTTCTCCAAATGATAGGCATCCCTTTAGTTTCCAATTCTGTCACTTACAAAAAAGAACTCTTAAGAATACTTTTGTACATATGGGTCCTTTCTTCTTTTTGGTATCTCTTTGAGGCATAGGCTTATTAGCATTGGATTTTATAGGTTAAAGGGTATGCAAAATTTATTATCTCTTTGGGGATAGTCCAAAATTGCTTTCCAGAATGGCCAGACCAATTCATAGCCCTAATACCCAGTGCATTAGTGTACCCTCTTTGCTGTAACTCCTCCAACATTTGTCCTTTTCTTTTTTTGTAAATTTTTACCAATCAGGTTGATATTAGCTGGATCTTTAGAGTTTCTTTAATTTGGGTTTCTCTAATTATTAGTGACTTGGAGCATTTTTTCACATTGCTTTCGATAACTTGAATTTCTTCCCTTGGAAATTTTCTGTTTATATCCTTTGATCATTTATCAGTTGGAGAACGTGTCTTATAAAATTTCTATCAGCTTCCTTATATATCCTGGAAATGGGATCCTTATCAAAGAATCTGGCTACAAAGATTTTCCTCCCAATTGTTTCCCTGTCAATCTTAGCTACATTGGTTTTGTTAATGCAAAAACTTAATAATTTTATATAATCAAAGCTGTCCATTTTATCACCTGTGATCTTCTCTTGTGTTTTGTCATGAACTCTCCCTCATCTATCAATCTGAAAAATCATTTCTTCCTTGCTCCTATAAATTATTGATGATGTGACTTTTATATCTGAGTCACGTGTCCGTTTGATCCTTGTCTTAGTATATTGTGTGAGGTATTGTTCTAAAACTAATTTTTGCCATACTGAATTCTAGTTTTTCATTTAATTTTTGTCAAATAATGAGTCTTTACCTGTTAGCTAGAGTCTTTCAGTTTTAATATATTCTAGGCTACTGGCATCATTAATTTCTATGTATCATGTATAAAATATTTCGCTCATTGAGCTCCTAAATTTTAATCAGTACCAGTTTGGTTTGATGATTGCTGATTTATAGTATAGACTGTAGTATAGGTATTACTAGGACCCCTTCCCATTTTTTTCTGTTATTTCCTTTGTGATTCTTGCCATTTTGTTCCTCCAAATGAAATTTATTCTTTTTTTTCCTAGTTCTGTAATCCTTCAGTATTGGATTGGAATAGAACTGAATAAGTATATTAATTTAGATATTATTGTCATTTTAATTATATTGGGGGTTGGCCTACTCATAAATAATTAATATTGACCATTTTTCTCATTTCCATTTCTATGTAGAATATTTTGTAGTTTTAATGTTTATTATTAAAAGAATAGCTTGCATTTATATAGCACATTAAGATTTGTAAAACACTTTCAGTTGTGAGAGAAGTATTATTTTTCTATTATATTAATAACCAATTATTAAATTAGGATTAAGACTTTTTCTTTCTATCTCCTCATTTGTAAGTAAGTGATAGGTGAGATTGGCCTAATCCTCTGGCTAGTGGCCCCTTAATCTTGGACTGGACCCCATGCAACAGTTTGCTTCTGTTTAAAGTGTAAACAGAATCCTGTCTAGGCAATTTCTCCATTAGAATTTAGAGTGACCCAGCTTATGAAGGAGAAAACCAACCATAGTGGTCTGGGTAGAGATGGATTCCTTTGTTCACTGTGCTGTAGGTAGCTGAGTCTCATGATCAAGTCAACGTTCTCAGCAACAGGAGTTGAAGACTTTTAGTACACCTCCTCATTAATATGTTCATCCCCTCATTAATTGTTCACCAATCCCGGTTGATTTTTACTTGTGGTGCACTCCCTTTCTCAAAAGGATTTAAGCATTCAGGGATCTTATAATAGATATTTTAAAATTTTATGGTATTATTCAAACTTTTAAATATTTCAATAATCCTACATTTCTAGCATAATGAAATTATGTAATTTCCTTAGAGACAATATGAGGGCATATAATTTTTATAAGGAAAATTGGAATAGCTTATTTTTTCTAGCTTGACCAGTCACTATAGCAAAGCCTAAACTTTTACAGCAGGATGTCTGTTGCAGAAAAGTAATACTTTTGGTTCCGACATATTTGTAGAGTGCTTTTTGGATGCCTGAAGAAAATTGCATCCTCTGGGAATCAAATTGTGTTAGCAGGATAAAAGGGACAATAACCAATTTTTCTAAAATTATCAAACATTTCTTTATTTTTGAAGCAGCTGTAAAAACCAAATAGTCCACAGCCCTTTATTATTTATTATTGAAAAGAATAAAAATTCAATTTTTCTTTTTTTAAGATAATTTTCCCCCAATTACATGTAAAGACAATTTTTAACATTAATTTTTAAAAAAGTTTGAGTGTCAGCTTTTCTTCTTCCCTCTTTTACTTCCCCCCTCCTTGAGACAGCAAACAATTTTATGTGTTACATATGTGTAATCATGCAAAACATTTCCATATTAGTCATGTTTCGAAAGAAGACATAGAGCTGGGGATGGGGGTGGGGGCAGGATACACCAAAAAATAAAGTGAAAAATAAAATCCTATCTCCATTCAGTTTCCATCAGTTCTTTCTCTGGAGGTAGATAGCATTTTTTATCAATGAATCTTTTGGAATTGTCTTGGATTATATTGCTCAGAATAGCTAAGTTATTCAGAGTGGATCATTGTACAATATTGTTATTATTGTGTACAGTGTTCTCCTGGTTTTGCTCTTTTCACTTTGAATCAATTCATGTAAGACTTTCCAGGTTTTTCTGAAATCAGCCTTCTCATCATTTCTTATAAAATAATATTCCATTATAATGATATACTGCACCTTTTTTGGCCATTCCCCAATTGATTAGCATCCCCTCAATTTCCACTTCTTTGCCTCTATAAAAAGAGCTGCTGTAAATATTTTTGTATGACTTGGAGAACCTGTTTTTTATGCCAAAATCTTTTTATGAGAAATGAAATCTTGAAGCTATCTGACAAATTTCTGATTTAAAAAAAAAGTTTTACTGTTTGTTTTTCCATTGGTGAATCATTTATGACCTTTGTGGTTATTTTACCTCCTGATCATTCTAAAAATCAGTCTTGAATTCATTTCAATAGATGTGGATTCTCATTTCCTAAAATACTCCTAAATCCACGATTGTCAGTTTTGAAAACCTGAATAGCTATTTTAACAGTTACTCATTTTGAAAAATAATACTTCTTTTTAGAGCATAGGTCATTTTTCTTCCATTCCTTTGAAATTCAAAATCATATCTGTTGGACATAAAATAATCGTTTAGACAAGTAACAAACCTTTAAAATTAGATCCGGCAGGTCTCCAAGTAGGTAAATTGCTGCATATTTTTTTCAAGTTATTTTCTCACTGTTAAGCATTCACTTCGAAGGTAATGTAGGATACTTCTAGTCTAGCAATCAAGTTGTGAGATCAAGAGATAAGTATCTAGTTTAATCCCATCAAAATCTGTGAGACATAAATGCAAGGTTCCTAGTTTTTATGAGTGAATTTAAAGCAAAGGTATATTCATCTTCCTGGTGTAGTTCATGGAGATATTTTATAAAGAGTGTAGAATTGCTAAATTTTATTGTAAATTTATAATTTTATATTGGAACTTATTTTGAATGTTGAAATTACAAAGACAATCATTTGTTTTGAATGAATTAAAGAAAAATACTAAGCACTGGAAACACAAATACAAAAAAGCAGTGGAATCACGATTCATGTTTGCTGAGATAGAAGAGGAAGAGGAAGAGCGGGGTATGCGCGTAGTGGTAGCGTTATGTTAGGCTCTGCTATGTAGGTGATAGTTGTATTGGGGAAAAGGTTTTTTACTTTTTTATCTTAGGTGTGCTGAAAAAAAGATCTGTATTTCTGCGTTTTGAAAAATCATTCTGTGATAACTTCATATTCCGTAATAATCCAGACCTTTTATGTCTTGGATTAAGAAAATTTGAGGAGTTTGATAAACCAGATTACCACTAGTTTTGTTAAAATGGTAAAAATCTTATGAACCAGTGTTCTATAGGGAGGGTGATATATAAAACAGAAATGTTATTACTAAGTTGGGTACTCACTCCAGAGGTTGTACAATGTATGTATGGTGAGGAGATGAAGGGAGGAATGGATAGTTGTCTAAATAGTAGAAACTTGAGGGGACAATGAGGAAACAAAAAGAAAGACCTCTTAAGCATTTGAAGCATTACTACCCTGTTATTTACTAGTTTCTTAGAAAATGTGCCCTTTGTGGACAATAAATTTAACATTTTTATCTCATGGAATTGAGTAATTTTAAAATGACTCAAAAATTTACAGTTACACAAAATAATTGATGAAATATTAGCATCCTGATATACTTCCACCAAGGTAGAATGAATAGTGCTTGCGAAAATTATTTATACCAAAATCGATAACACCTCCTTTCTCATTTTTAGCAAGCTGAGTATACAGCTTTCCTTGTTCTGATATGTGCGTTGAATTATTTCTTATGTACCCTTTTCTCCTACTTCCAACTCCTTGACCCCCCCACTACTGATACTACTATTTTACAAGAATTGTTTTGTAGTTTTAAGATTGATTTTTTTTCTCCCCCAGTCTTCTCACCGTTTTTCTTCTCAAATAGATCTAATTCAAAGAAAGTGTAGACCTTCTTTCATCCATTATAAATGATTTTCATTTGAACATGTCATTTTACTTTTCTGTTACAGCAGAGATCAAAGGAATACAGTTTCACCACCGGTGTTTAGTGGTTCTTTTCACTTGTGGACCTTAAAGAAATAGGATCTAGTTTAATTTGTTGCTTCCTTAGATCTCCTTCAAGGCATGTGCTCTCAGATAGCTGAGTATTATTGATGCTGAGTGCTTTGTGGTGGTTTTTTATTTATTTTTTAGAGATGAGACAGAGATGGAAGTTGGATCTTAACAGGCTTTGTGGGTGCATACCCCATAAATGTTTTCTATTGACATGAATCTCAAAAGATTATTTTCATATTGAAATATTTGTAGATTCTACTGAAATGAAATTGTAAAGTCCTTAAAAAATAAGTTACTTTAAAAATTCTCCTTACATTTTGAACTCTGATTATATAATAATTTTGACTATATTCCATAATGACTCTCCCCCCTTTTTTTCCAGAAGTTCTTAAGAGTTGAAATAAATTTCAAATCCCTGCTCTAATCAAAACTCAATAAAACTTTTAGCCTTTTGAATTATTTATTCCTGGTTGTTTTCATTCTCTCAGTGTTGAAGGATTATAGTGAATAAAGATAGATCTTTCTTAGATTTAAAATGAGAAAAATTGAAGTAACTTAAATAGCTTTGAGACTGTGAAAAATTCATAAACTAGAAACTTTTCGATTATCCTCTACCCTATATTTACAGTGTTTATAACATGCCGTATTATAATCTGAGACAGTTGCTGCCCAATAGCCAGCCAGTTGGCATTTTTTTGTTGATTCTACTTCTTTTGCACCATCCTCTTTTCTACATCTGATCAATTAGCATGCCTTTATTAGGCACTTCTTATGTGCCAGGTATTGTGCTTTCTCTCCAAATCTGTCCCTTTTCTAAATATGTCCATTTCTTTCAGGGACATCCAGTGCCTGACTTCCTGACTTCAGCTTCACAATAATGCTTGCTGCCTCCTCACTTTTTCTCATTGTATATATGCAGTCGGTTGTCAAGTCTTTTTAATTTTATTTCCCTGTGTAGTCCCCTTTAGGCCCCACACCTTTTACACATAACTCTTTTATTTCTTTCCTTCCATATTTTGCAGCAATCACTAATGTCTTATACGGTTACAATAATTTACTAATTAATTCCTCTTCTTCTAGACTCTTCCCTTTCTAATCCATCCTTCCTACAGCTGCCAAAGTGGTTTTCCTAACGCGGAAGTCCCATCATGTAATTTTCCTGCTCAGTAAATTCCATTGGCATCCTATTACTGCTAAGACCCAATACACACTCTTCTGTTTGGCATTTAAACTCCTCACAACTTGATACCAACCTGCCTTTCTAGACCTGATATACTTTATTCTCTTTCATGTTGACTGTTTTGCTGTGAATTACACGTGGTTCTCCTTTTCTAAAGGCAGCTGGTAGAGCATTGAATAGAGTACTGTGCCTGGACTCTTAAGACCCGAGTTAAAATTTGACCATAGACACTAACTGTGTGACCCTCGGAAGGCCACTTAACCTCAGTTTGCCTGTTTCCTCAACTACAAAGTAAGGATAGTAGTAGCACCTCCCTCACAATGTTGTTGTGAAGATCTAATGAGATATTTGCACAAAGAGCTTTAATCAGGCAAATAGGTGCTGGAGAAATGCTTATTCTGTGCCCTTCGCTTTTCCCTCTAGTCTCCTGCACAGGCTTTCTCCCTAGACAGCATTCCCTCCTCACCCTCTTCCTCCTAGAATTCCTAGCTTTCTTCAAAGCCCAGCTCAGTGATCACCTTCTCAGAGACCTTTCTTAATCCCTGCAATTGCCTTTTCTCTCTCACACCTTCTTAAATTGCCTTGTATATGTTTAGGTGAGGACCTGTTGTCTCCCCAATTAGAGTGCATGCTATATTCACACAACTGCTTCCCAAGGCTCCTCATGACCCCACTTAGCCATTGCTATGGCCTCTTGTCTCTCCCAGCTCCAGGGCTCTCTTCCTTCAGCTGCCAAAGTGTTTGCTTTTTTTTTTTTTCTGAAGCATAGATCTATTCTTGTCACCAGTGGCTTCCTGTCATCTCCAGGTTCACATAGAGTATTTTGCTTGATTTCTAAGCCCTTGGTTGGCTGTACACTTCAGTTTTTATACTTTATGATTCAGCTTTCCTGGACTTCTTATCCCTTGCACATTGCACTTGGCATCTGTGTGTCTAGCTACTGTCTATCCTTCATTCTAAGAATGCTTTTCCTCATCATGGCCTTTGAGCTTGCCTTCTTAGCTGTCTTCAAGACTGCTCAAATCTCACTTTCTGCAGGAAGCTTTTCCTAGCCCCAACCTCTCCCCAACCCCAAGTTGTAAGAGCCTCTTTAAAAATTATTTATGTA
>CM053581.1:493848594-493872364 GCA_028627135.1 Pseudochirops cupreus | reverse complement strand
TCTTGAAGTGGACCCGGAGATTTGAACCCCTTGACTTGCATGATTTTGTGGGGTTCTCTGGATCAAGAGAGTACCTCACCATTTTAAGTGATTACCTACGACGGCTCAGGGGAAGAGGAAGAGCAAAGGCTTTCGGGAGACTTGATCGTTAAACTAACTTTAAATGAAAGTGTACTGATTACATTCCTAAATGATATAGCTTGCATCCACATCTTTTCACATTGTAGATGAGTTACATCTGGTTATTTCTTAAAAAACTGCAGCGTGCAAGATGGAAGTGGTTAGTTTAGTGAGAGGAGAAACCATGGGAAAATTGTGAGTGAGGAGAGAAAGCTGAGTCCAGCTCCACATTTTAAAAAATAAATTTTAAATACTTCACATAATTGAGATTCTGACTTGGAGATTTTTTAATATGTCTATATAAAAAACCTTGTATTTCACTATAAAGCCACATAACATGGGCTGTGATCATAGGGTCATAGGTCAAAAAGCTGTCCTGGACCTCAGTGACTATCTAGTCTAGCCATAATTTTGCAAATGAGAAAATTGATGCTCAGGGCTGTTAGGTAACTAGTTCAGAGTAAACGTCAGATGTAGGATTTGAACTCAAGGCCTCTAGCTCTCCAGAGCCAAGACCCTGTGAGTATAAATGGAATCTTAAAATGTAATCTATGAAAAAAGAATTGGGGCAGCTAGGTGGTACAATGAATAGAGCACCAGTCCTGCAGTCAGGAGGACCTGAGTTCAAATGTGACCTCAGGCACGTAACACTTATTAGCAGTGTGACCTTGGGCAAGTCACTTAACTCCAATTGCCCTGCCCTCCCCCTACTTTCCCCCCAAAAAGCAAAAAAAAAATTGCCTTTATTCTCCAGCTTTTAAAATGGCTATAATTGTGTGTGCGTGTATGTAAAAATAAAATGGCAAATATATACCTTTCACACATACATATACTACTTCACAAAGTTGTTCAGTATGTCCCATGTATTGTGATGGGCCAGGATGAAATGAGTATATAGAATAAAACAATTTCCTGTTCTCAATGAGCTTATATTTTAATGAGGGAAAGGGGATACATAACAAGTATAATAGTATATATTAATGTATCTGTGTATTTTAAAATATTCAGAGAAGGGAACCATATACATATATATGCCAGTACATAAAAATAAGTAAAACATGTGCACATAGGCAAATATATTAATGTATATAGACAATAACACTTATGATTATCAGAAAAAGCTTCATGCAGAAGATGGTGCCCGCAGCCTGCATCTTAAAAGGAAGAGAAAGGCTGAGCAGAGGTCGGGAGGGACTGAGGGGAGGGGTAGCTGCTACAAAGGCTGTACGGAGTTTGTGAATGGAGGGCGCCATGAGTGAGAAGCAGAGAAGGTCCATTGGGTTGGATTGGGGAGTACAGGAAAGAAAGCTTTAAGTGCTGTATGAATATGAGCTGTTAATATGAGAACTTCAGATCAACCCCAAATCAAGGACTTTTCATTCCATTTAATACATTTTAAATCTTATAGAGGACTTTTTGAACTATTCTTGTTTTTAAAAAATGAACTCAACACTTTTATCTCTAAATTTGGCATTTTTGCAATTGTGTCATAGATGATTCATCTCCAATGACCATTATTTCTATTTGAAATCTTATTTATGGTCTCACTCTACCATTTTTCTTCTTTCAAAATAGTTGAAGTTTTCTTCCTGGTTACCTATTTTCCCAGAAAATACTTAATAAGAAGTTAGTGTGTTAAAGTAGTAAGGGAAAAGTGTTATTTTAAATTCTTTTTATCAGCATGAAATAACTAATACAAGTTTTTTACTGTTGAAATGCTTCTTACTAACCCAATTCCTACTTGACTGAACTCCTGACACTTAGATCAGAGTTCTGTTCTGTTTAGAGCATTTATTGCAGCAGACCAGCTTTATCTAGATGGAATGTATTTAAGATCCTGTGTCAGTCTAAGGCAAAAGTTTTTATTTCTGTCACAGATCCCTCAGGCAGTCTGGTGAAGCCTGTGGATTCCTTCTCAGGATAATGTTTATAAATGCATAAAATTAAATACATAGAATTACATAGGAAACTGATACACACATGTATATGCATATGTATATATTGTATATGTATGTGTGTATGTTCTTTTGTAGCTCACATACTTCAGGTTACGAACCTTAGGTCTAAGGGTTCTTTGTATAGATGTGGTAGTTTAATACATAAAGGTTAGTTTTAACAAAATCAGGTTTTGAACCTAGAATTGGTCTGTGAGTTTCGCCATTCCTGAAAAACTAATGTGCTAATAAGTTGCAATTAATTTGTTATCCTTTGAAGTGATTCTGGAGTGGTATAGAATGTAATGCCCAGATATAGTACTTTTGTTGGTACCACATGAAGCAGTGAACCTCATAGAATTTCTTATTTACAACAAAAGTGGAGCATTCGGTTAATTGAATACATGCCTACTGTTAAATTATTTTGTTGTGGCTAATTGATAGTCTCAATGATCATGTTATGCAGCTATGCAGCCAGTTTACATTTTAGCAGTGAATTCATTTAATGTAATTTGTATCTCTTACGTACGTTTTTGTTAAGCTTTTTTTTTGATGATATTTGCCTCATTTAAGATCTGACTACAAATGTTATTTGTCAGTTATTTAATTCTTGTACATTGATTAATCTTGTATACCTCTAGTTCCACTTCTATGGAGAATGCCATTGTTTTTATTGTTTCATCTTCCTGTATAAGCAGTGCTGTGTTTCTTCATGCCTTTGATGTTATTAACCATATCATTGTGAAAGATGAAACATCTCACAGTTATCATACATGTTTCAAATCTGTTCTTAATTTTGACCGGGGCAAGGGGGAAATTAGGAATTATAATCACTTGGATGTTCTGTTTTAGATTAGCATCTAAATAATCTGATTTATCTAAAGCATGACAGTCTAAAAATGGAGAAAATGCTTGTTTTTTCTACTTTGAGCTATTGCAATCAAAAAATAAAATTTAAAGAAACTCTACTTTATATGGGGCTGGTTAGTCTAAATTTAACAAGGTTTTCCAGAAGACAAAATCTGTGCCTTAACATTTCTTGTATTGAAATATGAAGTACTGAGAAATAATGACATCATTTTCATTGATTGTGATGTCGCTGTATTCAAAAAAACATACTATGTACTTTTGGTTAGCCCTGTGCCCTAAAGCACCTAACTACTAGGAAGATTGAGCTGTCATGTTGGAAACTTGCAATTGTGCTAACACTTCAAAGGAAACAGAGGTAAAGGTAAAGTTCCTATTAGAAAAATGTGCAAATTTTAACCCTAATTAGAGAAATTTGAGTCAACCAAATAATGTTTTGGTTTCTTAAAATTAATTTTATTTTATTTTAATTCATTAAGTTCTTCAAGGTTTCATGTTGGCTTATATGAAACTAATCTATGTTCTCTAACCAAATAAAATTATTTGTCTTTTGTGCATAGTGAATACATAGAGCCTTGAAAAGAAGGAATGATGAATTTTGGTTTTTAAAAAAAATAAGTTTCATATATATATTTCTGTACAATTTAATATATATTATATATACATATATGCACATATGTATATATTTATATATACACACAAAATCCTCTTCAGAATGCTTTTGTATTTTTAAAGGCATTAATGTGATATGCTTTTTAAAAAAAAATATAAATTCTGCTTTAATGTCTTGTTTTAATTTGAACATTATAAATAGCAGTGAAATCCTGACTAAATCAATTGTTTTTAGTCTAGTGAATGTCCATAAGATTGTTTATTTTGTTCCTTAGGTGGAATTAGGACTCACTGTCTTCTACAGCTGTCTATTTCTTGTAAATATAAATATCTTAAGTTTTAGGTTATCTATTGTTGCTTTCTCCCCAACATTATATTGTTTTTAAAGAAATAGAATTAAGCATGGTAGCAATATTCTTTGTTTTCATATCCTTTGCCAAGCATACATAGAATCATATTCATGTGTGTGTGTGCACGCATGCACGTGCACATAAGTTTACTTGTATGTGTACACATACTCTTTGGATCTTAGAATAGTGATTCTGGTATTGAATTCATATGATAGCTTTATGATCTTTTCACATATTTTTTGTTGCCTGATGTTGAGGGTCGCATTCTCTTTGGTCTTTATTATGCATAGACGACCTTTGAAGTATATTGCTTTTAAATTTTTCAAGGATTAGATCTTAGGAAGGTGAATGAGGTTATTTCTATATATCCTTTATGTTCCAATGAACTATTCAAATTAGTTCCTGACTGGCTAAGTGCCATCTGTGGGATCAAACAATACATTTATAGTATTGAATAACATCACCTAAAGCTTTCTGAATTAATGTGAGCATTATGAATAGTTATAATGGAATGCTCACAACATTTTCTCTTTTCATTTTTTACTTCACTACATAACTTTGTATGAACAAAAGAAATGTTGTTTAATTTCCAAGTATTTTAGTGGTCATGGTGGATAATCTCAGATGTCTAATGAAGTTGCAGAGGGAAGCAGGTTTGGTAGAGGAAAGATTTCCATACTATACATAACTCAGGTTGTTATAACTAAATCCTCTTGTACTATTAAAATAATTATAAAATTGTCCACTCTCAGGTTCTATACTAGCCTACTTCTGTTTGGTTATTGAAAGAATTGGGAGGATAACCTTGGATATGTGATTTGTATTGGCAGCCAAAGAATCATTCTTTTAATAATCTGATTGTAATTCTTTTATCATGTGAATATTTCCTTCTATAGCAGAAAAGGAAGAGTGGTAGTAATTATTCATTCATTCAATAAATGTATAATCTCTGTCTTCTAATTGAATATATTCGGAGATGTGGAGGTTACTGCTTTAGATTACAAAGGTATTGGTTAGGTATTAATATGTTTGTGACATCTCTGGTTTGATTATCTTCTTGGCAGCTTGGCAAGATTGCTTGGTCTTTTGCATTTTGTAACTAACTGTTTAAATATGTTTATGTATTTTTATATATTCACATTATCTCAGTTCTATAAACTTTCCTTTGAAATCTTTAAGCATTTCTCCAATTAAGTGGGTCCTTTAAGTTTAAATAAGGAAACATTTTACTTATTGCCTTCTGTGGTTAGTATTTTGAAAGATGTTGGCAAGCTATTTCTCAGTAATTTCTTTTTAAAATCATATATCATAATATCGTTTATAAATTTTTATTTTACATGCTTCAGGATCTAGAAATCCAGGTAAGTTGTGAAATAAAGACCTGTAGAATCCACATAAATGGATTCTAAACTTGGGCATTTATATCATCTTGAGAAACCTATATCTGTGTAGCACGGGGAGGAAATCTATTCAGTCAGCAAGCATTTATTAAAAGCCTGTAGTTTGCCGGGCACTATGCTAAGCTCTGGGGATGCAAAAAAGGGGCAAAATTGCAATGTCAGAGAAACTTTTAATCCTTATTTTTTAATTAAGATTGAGAGGAAGATATTAAACCTTAATTTGATTGTCTTCTTGGTTTAAGCTAATGTTTTATGCTTTTCCTCAAATATAAATTGGAATTAAGGCATATTCTCTGCCCTTAAACAATTTGGGTCTAGACAGGGTAAAGAAACAGATACAGATGATTATAAGCCAGTCTGTGTGTGGTGCCATAAAGTGATTAGCATGTAGGAATTCTTAGAAAGTTGGCATGATCAGACCTTCTTTGGGTTTTGAGTTAATGCTTGAAAAGCAAGACTAGATGAGTCATTTCAAGCTAAAGGAACAGGCAGGAAAGAGTAAGTTGTGTGCAACGAATGATTAGGAACCCTAAAATATGGGACATGGACTTGAGAGAAGGAGCAGTGCCAGAAAATACATACATTTAATTGGGATGAAGAAACGAATCAAGAAGTCAGGGCTGCGATATGTTGCCCTATAGCGGGAAAACAAAGATGGTACAGTGTCACAGAAGGCAAGAGGACAGAGGGGTATGCAGACAAGGGACTATTTTAAATACCTTTGTGTATAAAGACACTTTCTTTTGTTCTTTTTGCAGAGGTGGGACTTCTGGTCACTATCATCTAAGTAGCCATTTTTCACAGTGGTCTCAGATGAATTTAAATGGGCTATTTCCTGCTTTAAGAATTTGGCAAATATTTGATCACTTACCTTATGTAGGATGAAGAACTCTGTTAGATACTTCAAATTTTTGTGTAAAAAACATTTTTAACCCCAGACTTGGATCTTTGATTCAGAAAAAAAATATAGCTTGAGAAAAAGTCACAATATGCTTTTCCATTTTTTAAGATCTTCAGAATAATTCATCATTCATATACGTTAATTATACTTTTTAAAAGTATAGCAAGTATTTTATTCAAAGATGAACATTAGTGTATTTTGAATAAAATATAAGCACAAATGCTTAATAATAATCCTTGAATTCATTAAGGCAGTGTGCCTAGTGCTGTAATATGACATTTCCAAGTAAGTTGGGACAAAGTAGGACACAGCTGTTAGACAGGAAAAAAAAAACAACAATGCAGACTCATTCTTTACATTTCATACAGCAATCATCTTCCTATTAATGTTTTTCTGAGGCAGTGACCTATTAGATTGCAGAATCTTCAACTGTGTATATTTATGTCTTACAACTTTTATTTGACTTTTACTTTGCTGTTTCTGCTTTTTCTTGATCTAATGTTTTCTTCATTTCTTTTTTTAGGCTAAGCAGCTGGAAGAGAAAGACAGAGTGCTAAAAAAACAGGATGCTTTCTACAAAGAGCAGCTGGCTAGACTGGAAGAGCGGGTATGACCATTTAAAATTTATTATTTTGTAATTTAAATAGATGACTTTGGGATACTTAGAAAACATTTGTAATTTTATTGGTGTGGGCATTCCCTCCATTGCCATAGTTTTCAGGCCCTTGAAAATTGCCATGCCCTAAAATTCATCATCTAAAAGACTCCTGATCTCAAGTTGAATTTCTTTGTACTTAATTAGGTTTATCCTTGGAAGACAGACACTTAGTTTGATAAGATCTGCTGGAGTATGTTCTCTTCTAAAGAACTAGAGATACTTACTTAACAGTTTGTGATAAGGTCTTGTATTAGGACTTTATTGAGGGGATTCTTGGATAGATTATTTTAAATTAAATAATTTGAACCTAGAAACTAGGTTAATCTAGAATAACTACTCATTTAAAAACAAAACTAAACTAATAAAAACCACATTTTTTTGGTGAGGAAGTGAGGCATCCGAAGACAGAGATAAAATAATTTCTTTTCTAAAGGATGGCATTCTTGCTTCCATAATTTCCTCTGTAGACATAATATTCACAGAGGAGCATTTTATATTATAGCATAGGGGATGGGTACTAGATTAGTGATTCCATTGATACATGGACCTTTCACATGGAGAAACTCCTTCTACCAGTGCAACCTTGCGCCTCTACAACTTATTGTCTTAGAGATTTGCCTTGAGTGATGATTGATAATGTATGTTGTCAGACTTACACAGACAGTATATGCCAAAAGCTGGACTTGAACCCAGGTCTGAGGCCAGCTCTCTGCTATACTGTGCTGCTATTCTTATCCCACATTCTTTAAAAAAAAAATACATTTTTTCTTATGCATTTAAATCACATGACCTCTGACTCATTTAGTGTCATGTTAGAAGGTAGCAAATAACTCTTAAACTTGGAGTTGGACAGTAGAAAAGTAGAAAACAAGTAAATTTTATTCAGTAGGTAACAGATAGTGGTCATTATTGTGTTGGCACTTCTTTGTATTATTATCTCTTATCACAGGGCCTGGCAAACAGCAAACACGTAAAACAAAATGCTTAGTGACTATTAACTAATGATTATGTGGCCAGAAATATGTTAAAAAGGCACTGTAGCATAATGCAGAAAGTAATGGATTAATTAATCTTAGCTTCTTCATATACTGACTGTTACTGTGTATGAGTAAGTTGGGATAGCTTTTCTGAACCTGATAGTATTTGTAGAGTGTTTTGTCCAGTGCCTGGCACAGAGTTAGCACTAGTAAATGCTCATTCTTTTCCCCTTCTTCTCTCTTTCCCTTTTCCCATCTGTGCAGTGTAGTTGGGAACACATGCATTCTCTTTCCAGAAGAGAAATTTCATAGGCTTCTCAGGAATAAAAAGTACTTTGTTCACTTTTAAATGATATACAAATGTTAATAGTTGTTATCACCCAGTAATCTAACACAGAAAATATTTTCTTGTAGAAGCAAGGTTATGTAAATGATGACTATCCCCACAAAAGCCATAACGTAAAATCTATGAAACGTTTGTTAAATTCACTGTGTTAAGATAGGATTTCACAAATGGACAGAAATATAAAACTCACAAATGGACTTTTAGGAATACAAATTGTGCGCTGCTTTTGTCATTGATACAATTTTCTTTGTTTAATGCTTTTAAGTAAAATTTGTTCTTTCACTTAAATACATTGAAGTATTCTAAATGGCGAGAAACAAATACTAATGGAATGACATGTTGGACATAAGGGTTTCAATAAAATATTCATAATGTTCTGCAAAGTCTCAGCACAGCGAGACGTTCTTAAAGCAACATTGAGTGGTACTGGTGGAGAAATGGATAAGAATATGGAGTTTTTTATCTGCCTTATGGTCATCAGTATCCTTGGAATCTGTTTTAAATCATGCTAGAACTGATATATGCCCTTTGGAACAACCGGCTGCTTCTATGCTAGGGAGAGGAGGAGGCAATTTTAGATGTTAGATTATTTACTTTTTAAAAAAACTTTATCAATATCTTCTCTATTTATATTTCATAATGTAACTCTCTCTACTCTCTCTCCCAAAGATACATGTCTTTATTAGAAGGAATTTTAAGAGGGGAAAAAAAATAAAAGTTTAGCAGAACTAACTTGTTAGACTTCTTTGATATTATATACAGTGCTTTTTCCACACCTATAGCCCCTCACCTCTACAAAGAATCAAGAGAAGATGACTTCTCCTGTCACTTTTTTAATGCCAAGCTTGGTTGTTAACATTTTGCAACATTTGATTTAATTTTGTTTTGATTTAATTTTTTCCTTGTTATGTTGTAGTTATTGTGTATGTATATATATTGTTTTCCTTGTTTTGCTTACTTCATTTTGAATCAGTTCATATAAGTCTTTTCATGCTTTTCTGTATTCATCACTTTTTATAGTGAAGTAATATTCTGTTGTACCTATATACTACAGTTTGTTTAGCCATTCCCCTACTAATGGATACCCACTTTGTTTCTAGTTCTTTGCTGCCTCAAAAGTTGCTGCTCTAAATATTTTAGTGTGTACAAGGGCTTTCCTTTATGATTGACCTTTTTTTTAAATGAGATGATTTTAATATTAGAATATTTGTAGTGATATTATTTGGGTGATATTAAACTATTTCTAAGTTATTATTTGGTTTCACAATTTCAGTATCTTCCTCTCTGCTCCATTCCTTGCTATTATCCCTTGAGATAATTCATATTGAATAATTAATTGACATTGAATAATCAATCCTTTCAGTAAACAAACATTGATTAAATATGTTCTGGTTGTAGAAAATTGTGTTCATTGTTGGAAAAAACTTAAAAGTTTAGACAGAGTAATCCATGGAACTTATAGTCTAGTCCAAGGAAAAGTCACCAATTCAGGGCAAAAGGTGTATCACAGTGGTCCATATAATGAATTCATTAATGAAGTATAAGAATCAAGTGCTTTGTGAAGCCCAAATAGGAAAGCTGTAGTGACAAGGAGAGTAATAGTGGCTCTAAGGAGGAGGTAATATTTAAGTTGAGATTTAAATGATAAGTAGATATTCCACAGCATAAAGAGGGAGAGATATCCTTCTAGATGCAGAGAACAGCATCATCATGGTAGCAGTCCAAGGAGTGGAGCTGTATGAGAATAAGGCTAGAAAAAGAGAATGGTATCCAAATTAGGAGTGCCTTGAATATCTGGCAAAAGGACTTAGAACTTTACTCAGTAGGTAACATGGAACTATTAAAAATTCTTTGCCCGTGGAAGTACAAAGCCCCCTTCTCTGCAGTGAGTCCTGAGGACGCACAGAAAAAAGAAGGTGAAGGGATAGGAAGGGACTCCTGACACCTACATTATGTATTTGAAGACTGCTCTGGAACCTTTCTTTGTAGCCAGTTTAACTATTCAGTGACCCACAGTTTCCCAGTATAAGGAATACTATTCCATGAGGAAAAAGAACTTTAAGAAAAACTGGCTTAAAACTTGTGGGTAAATGGGGTGGGGTGCTAGGTGGTGCACTGAATAGAGCACCAGCCCTGGAGTCAGGAGTTCCTGAGTTCAAATCCAGCCTCAAACACTTAACCCTTACTAGCTGTGTGACCTTGGGCAAGTCGCTTAACTCCAATTGCCCCCGCCTTCCCCCCTCCAAAATGCAAAAACAATAACAGCAATAACAAAAAAAAAAAAAAAACTTGTGGGCAACATTGCTCTTGTTACCTTCCTGGCCCCTAGCAAAGATCGAGAATGTTGTGATACATCCAACAATTTTGGCTGCACACCTTTTAAAAACTCTAAGAGTGAATCATGTTGTATTGAGAAGATCCCAGAAACCACATCAGATATTATTTTGGATCTAGCCTCAGCTTCATCATTTATTAGCTTTAAGACCGTGGAGAGCTTTTCTAAGCCTTCGTTTCCTCATCTGTAAAAGTGAAGGTAATAATACTGCCAGTAATGAATACCAAGAATGCCTTATTTTCAAGGCAGCCTATCAAAGTCACTATGAAATTCTGAAGAAATGTTTTTTGCAAAGGGGCTTTACTGGATCTCAGAGTTAGAAGAAACCCTTGGAGTTTCTCTAGTCCAGTTTATACTGGAATGCACAGTAAGTGGTCTTCCAGTGATAAGGAATTCACCACTTTTAAGGCAATTTGTTCCACTTTTGGATGACTCTTAATTGTTAAGAAATATTTCTGTATATAGTATTATGCTGACCTCTGCCTTGCTACAGCTTCTAACCATTCCCTTCAGAGACTCACCAAAATAACTTGGTAAAATAAAATACAGATCTAGAGACTCTTCTTAGAGCTAACTTACTTCAAAGGTATGCTAATGTTGACATCAAGAGCTATAAAACTAGATGACGTTTATTTACCTAACTTGTACCTCAGTATTAAGGACGATATTAAAGATATTTTGTGTAAAGTCCAAACAACAAAGTGTTTCCTTTTTTGTGATTTTTCAAATGTTTTTCATTTTCACAGATGACACCCTAATTTCATAATATTTAAAACACTGCAAATTCTTCTTGGTGACAGAAACCCTATTGCTGTGTGAAAGGGACTTTATTATTCAAACTAAAAATAAAAAAGTGGATGAAAAATTTCATTACCCAACTGAACTTCAGATGAACAATGTACTGGCATTGAGGAAGAAAAGATTAGGCAGATTTGTATTTGAAAAATTGTAAAACACTTTTGAAAGTTATGGCAAACAATAGAAATAACTTTTTCTATTAATAATTATTAATTCCCTGATCTTAATTATTGTCATTTCTGCAAATCTGCTTTCTCTTCTTAGCACTATTTTTGAGTAGTCTAAGTTGAATTTTGACCAGTTAATATTTACCCAAAATCAAATAAATATTTGGTGTATATCTACGTCCTTATAGCATATTCTGAGATTCATGTTGAAGAAATGAAGAAGAGGATTTGCCTACATAATGATGACCCCAGAAGCCAACTAAATACTTACATTAATTCTATAGATCTATTAATTTTATGTTTTTATCATTCACCGAGTCCATATTCTTCATTTTACAGATGAGGAAACTAAAGCGTACAAAGCAGGGGTACTTAAACTTTTGTGTCATGGACCTTAGAAGTCATATTTTTCATAATTAAAGAAAAAGCTAAATTTTTGTTAGAGGATAGTGGAAAATAAAGGTGTAATTTTTTCCACCATCCAAATTCATGGAGCTCCTGTATTCTATTAACAGATCCTTGGAAGATCTATGGACTACATGTGTTAGAACCCCTGCTCTGTTGCCTTTATAGGAATTCATTGGATGAAAATCAAATGTAAAGAGAAAAAAGGGTCTCATCTTCAGTGCATCCATCGTAAAGACTGGTGTGAAGATTACTTATGATTTTTATTAGTTTATTGCCAGAGAACTGTGAAAATGGAGTTACAGCATTTAGCTTAACAGTAACGTGTGGCATGTATTATTTTTACTTTACAAACTCCTGTTGACTCTAGCAGATGTTCACAAATTGACAGCCTGCATTCTGTATAGTTAAGGAGCATTGCATATTGGTGCAGACCTGATGGAGAGCACACAGGAGGAACTGGGATAAAGGTATTGTCATTATGAAGAAATTCACGGTACTATTCCATGACCTACAGAGAGAAATACTAATTAAATTCTAAGATCCTGTTTACATCAGATGAGCAATTTTTAAGTCTCTCACTAGTGAGTAGGTGACACATCTATCTGTTGTTATCATAAGGTGTCGGGACTCATCTCTATGATTAATTGCCTTTTTGATTGCTTGTATACTTTTTTTGTCAATTAGAAGCTACATTTCTATGTTCTTCTGTGTGGCTTAGAAAAAACCCACCAAACAATGCCAACATTGATAATAAAAGAAAATGACAACAGAATGGATTATTGTCAGCTCAGTGTGTGCCTTATGGGAAAAAATTAGTATACATATTTACTACCAGTTGAAGTCTGTCACTTATCAAGTATTTCAGTGAGTGGAGTAAAGTAGTGTCTGCCTTTCAGGGAGTTAGTATAGGATTTGTCCTATAATGGGGCAATAGTGACAGGTTACTAAAACAAACAATGCTATTCTTAAGATGATAGCTGTTGATAAATTTGATTTATTGGTTAAAATCCCTTTCATTTTTTTTGTCCCCCCAATTGATTCCTAAATAGCTGTCTATGTTTTTTAAGTCATATTTATAAAATGTGGTCCTTAAATTATTTCATTCTCATTAAAGCAAGATATAATGGTTTTATTTTAAGACTTTAAAAAAATCCTTCAGATAAAGAATATTTCTGGGCAGGTACTCAGCTTATTTAAAATCTACCTGGTTGGACTTGCAGACAAATATCATTCATTCATCAGTACTAAAGGGTATATTCTTCTCCTGGCACCTGTGGAGTTTATGTACATTTCTTTCCTATTCATGTTGAAATAAGATCAACACCCCAGAGGTTTCTGTAGTTACAGAGTTGTAGAAAGGAGGGTTGCTCGTGTTGGTGAATTTTGATGGTAAAGGCAATAAAAGCCAATGTCACTTTTAACTGTCATGCCAGTCAGAGCAATCAAGAGTACAGTGAAACAGCTTCGAGCCCTCATCTGTGTTACGCCCCACTCTTTATTTTTAAGACCTCATGATTAGGTCATGTGTGTTTAATTACATATAGACAGAAAAAAATTAAATTCCCCATAAAATAATATCGGCTTTTAATAAAATACATAAAATATTCAGATTCAAGGATTAATCTATTTTAAAAAAAAGTCTACTCCAAGTTTTCTGAAGCAATGTATGTAATTACGTTAACAGGGGGAATGAATCTGTGTTAGGCAGTGTGAGGTGGGGAATAGAGCATTTGGCCATGTCTGTTACCAACATCTCCTGTGGATGTGAATGCATTGACTTTCTTGTTAAACTGTCTGAATTTCTTAGTGGGAAATGTTGATTGGATAGTCTGGAGATAAGTATTTTTAGCCAGCTTTTGGGACATCAAACTTATATATATGTTTTTCTGGAGTTGTTAAAAGTACATCCTGTTAAAATGATCTTCTTAACTAGAGCCAGTTTATTCTTCCATGTCTAAGTTTGGAGGAAGGATTTGCAAATCATAGGATCAGCACTTAATTTGAGGCTCTATTTACCATGTAGGCTGTCAAGAAGTATTAACCTTAAGGTAAAATGAGAACACAGAGTACAAAGCTGTGAGCTGATGGCACACAGTACACTAGGTATTAAATAGCATTATCCATCCTGCTTGCTACAGTAAATAGGATTTCACTATTGTGATGTGTCAGGGCTTTCAGTGAAATCAAATTTACAAGACACTAAACTGCCATCCTCTCTGCTGAGCGGCTTTATTCTGGGATCTTGCTTTCATATTAATCCTGTTGGTAGGAAATACTTGTACCAATTGTGCATGGAAATTATAATTTAATGATCTCTTCCCTTTCTCTGTTCAGGGCTTCCAATGGACCCCTGAGCTTTGCAGTGAGAGCCCCAGGGCCTGACAAAGAGATAATGCACAGTCAGCCAAGTGTTGCCTTTTGTGCATGCTTGTAGTGATCATAAGTAGTAAGATGCCTGTAACACGGCTTTCGTATTTATACTTACTTTACTCTTAACATTTCCTTTACCTTTTGAAAGAGAATATAATGAAATAATTAGATTTTCTTAACTGACACTTTTCTAGTAACTGCATTCTATTTGCATAGGATTGTGTAGGCAAGGTAAGATTGGAAGAGCCTTTAAAGAATTTTACACAATATGTTTGGATAAACTCAATAGTTTATCATATTTGAAAGATAAAACATTTTTTTCTTTTCTTGGGTTTTCCCTTCTCACTATCAATAAGAATATTGCAGCAGGAAATCATTTCCCCTGTTTGCATTTGGGCCAAAGCCACTGTTTTCTTTGTAAAAGCCAATAATCCATGCATTCTTTTAAAAAATTTAATAATGATCATTTTGGTTCTTAGCCTCTCAAATATTTATTACTTTTTTCAGCATTCCATTGAAGTAGGCCAATAATTGTGGATGTTCCTTTCTTTTGTACCCCCCAAACACAGCCTTGTTAATTTTTAAAGTAAATTTGTGAACCTTTATTTAAAACACATTCTTCAGTCTCTACATTGCATTCAAATTTCAAGACATCTTTGCCTCTGTGAGAGTATTATCCTATTTCAAGACATTGGCCAGGGTCAGAGAGAGAGATCTTAATCATTATAGTCATTTTCAAATAATATTAAGATTCTATACCATTATCAAGTAGTTGGTGCAGATACCAGTTCTAATTGCCCTATAAGAGATAAAACATGTTTCTGGCTTGGCCAGTAGTAGTCTAGTTAATAGAATAGTCAAGATTTCATGAGAGGAAGATAGATACCTACAGTTAAATAATAAATAAAGAGGCTGTGATGTGACAAAGCCAAGATCCTACCTTCGCAAAGCTTAGGGAACCTTTACCAGGCTTCTGAGGGCACTAGATTAACAACTAACTGTTAGGATCTCTTAGGAGATAACTAGTTGTATTTCCAACTCCCAAATAGTAAGCCAAATGACAGATTGTAAACTAGCCATTAGCCTAAGTAATGAATGAGATTTGTGAGAAAGGCATTCTCATTTCCCCTGCAGCCTTCTATTCACTAGACTGAGGGCAAGGAGCGGAGTTGTTGACAGTTTGGGGTGGGGAGAGGGTGGGTGGGTGGATGTGGAGGGAAAGGGGTACTCTTGGGGCTGCATGCCCCTTCCTGCTTAATATTTAAACTATTATTTAATTTTGTTCACACCATATTTAGGGACCACTTTGGTTTCTGAATGGTGAGGAGGGTGGCATCCTCACAAAGCTTGAAACCTCCTAAAAAGTGCCCCTGAAATTTATGTATGATGTTCTTAGCTCTGATCATGCTACCTACACTGCAAAGTATGCCTTCCTTGAGATTAAAAAATCAACAGCCTTTAACATTCTAGTCAAGGCATCTTATATGCCTATTAGATACTTTATATGCCTATTAGTGTCTTCCCTTTTGTTTAAAAAAATTTCTATTGCATTTAAAAACTGTTAGATTTAAATAAATATGAAATCAGAATGCTTATTGAATTAAACAAAATCTTCATTACGTCCTTGTGCCAACAGGCTGATGAGCTTCCCCATACTTAGCTAGACTGATTCTCCAACAGCAGATGGACTATGTGATCTGTCACTGGCCCATGCTGACAGCCTTTATAGCCCATCAGTGGAATTACCTTTTGAGAAGCTAGGCTTGCCTCCATGCCACAGTGAAGCAGTGAAGTAGGACTTTGGGATAGGAAACAAAATTGAAATAAACTAAGACTTTTTTAGGGTGTATCTAACAGAATAAAATTTAATATAATAATAGCTAGATGACTTTTTTATCCATTAACATATCATTCAATACCTTATTTAAAGCCTACTCTTTTTAAATTTTTTACTCTTATGTCCTCAATCTTAATTTAATGTCAGTACCCTCCTAATGTCGGGGTTCAGAGTTGGGAGAGCTGGTTCAGATTTTTTGAAAGAATTCAGTCTGACCTTCTCTTTAGCCAAAGGGAGCTTTATTAATGAAAAAGCATGTGGGCCTGAGACTTAGCAAGGAGCTAAACAAAGGCAATGATATATAGGACAGGGACCAGACTTACATAGCCACAAAGCTATACAGCCTTCAGGATGGTGATGTAAGTTTTAGGGTTTCTAAAGGGGGTTAGAGATTCAGGGACAAGATAAGTCTTGCAAGATAAGGATACTGGATGAGGACAATGAATGACACAAGATGAGGGAGACAAGGGAATTTTTATGACCCAGGATGGAAGGAGACAAGGAATTTTAGGATAAGGGGAAGTTTTGTGGTATTTCAAGAAAAGGGGAGACTTTAGCATGGCAGAGAATGAGCAACTCAATCCTTAGGGCACCTCTGTGTTTTAGGGTGCCTCTAGAGCAGTGGTTCTCAACCTGTGGGTCGTGACCCCTTTGGGTCTTAGGTTCCGGATGGTTTTAGGAACCAAGACACTGTTCCTCTATCCGTCTCCAGGTGGGTCCGCCCACATGCAGATTCACCCACATATGAGTATTAAAGGGTCGCAGCATTAGGAAGGTTGAGAACCACTGCTCTAAAGGATAAACCAGTGAAAGGGCAACTCAACCTTTAGGGCACCTTTGTATCCACATCACTAGGACATCTGCTTAGTGTAGAATCCCTGTGTGGATGTCAGAAAAATATCCTTTAAGCACCTCTTTATTTCTTGATTCTTTTTAATTCAGGAAATCTATTCTCTTAGCAAAAAATAATAATAATAATAATAATTTTTTTTAAACTCATGGGGATCCAGACTGGATTGTATGACCTTTAACTCATAGGGATCCAGACTGGATTATATGACCTCTGTCCATCTCAAAATTTGTCACATAATTTCCCCCCAGATTTGGGAGGGACCTCTTTGGCCATCCAGTTCAAACTGAATATATTTGTCCAGCCTCTGTTTGAGAAATTTTCCCTTCATTCCACTTTTCATATAGCTCTTAACTTAGCAAGTTATTCCTCTACTCTCCGTGAGAGTCATCATTTTATCAATGTCTTTCCTAACAGATAATTCCTAGAATTGGAAACTCTATTTCACATGCTCTGATCAGAGTAGAATATAGTGGAATTGTCCCCATGCTAGGTCTGTCCACTCTGTTGCTCTTAACTGTAGCCTGTGAGGGAGGGAAGGAGGGATGGAAGAAATGAAAGAAGGAAGAAAGAAAGAAAAAGAAAGAAAGAAATTCAGGTAGAATTGGTATTTTTATTAAATTAGCTCAGACTACCTGTGAGCAACTGATATTTTTCCAGTTATTTAGATCTGACTTTATTTGTGTGAAGTGTTTTATAACTGTGTTCATATATAATTCCTGGCTTTGTTTTGGCACGTAGACTCCGAAATATTTTATAATGTCTGTAGTAACATTAAATGGAATTGTGCTTTCTATCTCTTGCTTTTGGGATTTGTTAGTAATATATAGAAATGCTGATGATTTGTGTGGATTTATTTTATATCCTGCAACTTTATACTAAAGTTGTTTGTTATTTCAAGCAGTTTTTTACTTGATTCTCTAGGATTCTCTATACTATTATGTCATCTGCAAAGAGTGATGGCTTTGTTTCTTCTTTACCTGTTCTAATTCCTTCGTTTTCTTTGTTTTTTTATTGCTAAAGTTAACATTTCTAATACACTATTGAATAACGGTGGTGATAATAGACATTCCTGTTTTATCCTTGATCTTACTGGAAATGCTTCTAGCTTATCCACACTACATATGCATACATACATACTTGCTCATAGTTTTAGGTAGATGCTACTTATCGTTTTAAGTAAGAGTCCATTTATTTCTCTGCTCTCTAGTGTTTTTTAATAAGAACGAGTGTTGTATTTTTTCCAAAGCTTTTTCTGTATCTATGGAGGTAGTCATATGGTTTGTTAGTTTTGTTTTTGATATGGTCAGTTATGCTGATAGTTTTCCTAATATTGTTTTGATCGTCCCTTTCACCATAATAATTCTCTATGGTCAGTGATTTTCTTTGTTGCTTTTTGCTCATGGTGTTTTGCCTTTTTCCTGGCTTTTAAAGTTGATTTTTCCTTCTAGACCTCAGGGGCCACTGTCCCAAGCTTCTTGTGCTGTGGGCCAGGGATCTGGTCACTGTTTTTTTGTGCTAGGGCCTCGGATGCTGGCAGCTGGAGGCTATAGGAGTCTGGTAGCTTAGCTGGTGCTATACTGGAACTGGTGGTGGTGGCTGGTGTGTGCTGAAGCCAGGTGAAATTTCTGTGCATTCCCCTAGACCTGCACTTCTTGAAGCTTGGCTCCAGTTCTAGCCATTGGAGGAAGCCTCATCACTGGGGCTATGCTAGAGCCATTGGTAGGTTCAGCTGCTGGTAGACATGGTGATTCTCCTAGGTGGAGTCTACCAGTTCCCCTGGCTATGCCAAGGCATGTGGGGTGTCCTGGTCTCGGTGCTTGCCTGCACCACCACCCCAGGGCTCAGGATCTCTTTCTGGTTTGCTGAGGTGGAACTTGCTGGGATGCCTCCCATCTTATACTGCTCCTTTTTTCACTACAGCGAGAAGGTCCTTTCCTTTTAATCCTGCAAATCTCCTGAGCTAAAAGACTATTGCATCCTGTCTTTCTGTTGGTTCTGCTGTTCCAGAATTTTTCCTGGACCAGTATTTTCTGGGCTTTTTGAGGTCACCAAGGTCGGATGAGAACAACCCACTGCTTATTCTGCCATCTTGGTTCCTGGAAAACCAATATGCCAGTGTTCTTAAAAGAATATTTTTGTACCCAGTGAAAAAAATTCATTGTTGTCATGGTCAAAATGATGCATGAAGATAATGAATCTTGTAGCATGTGGGGTAGATTGTTAAGGATGATTTATGCACAGAACAACTTTGGGCTTTAGTTATGAGAGTGGTAGGAATGAAGAATAGGAGAGAAAATGTGATAAATATTATGGAGATGTAATTGAATGGACTGCATATGGGACATAAATGTGCTAGAGAAGTCAAAGATCAACAATGTCACAATGATACAAGCCAGGCAAACCAAGATAGGTGTTCTGTTAAGAACAATAACAAAGATCGTGTGGATTATGGAATGAAAAAGAAGGTTTTCAAGCCTCTACTATCATTTTGGTTAGCTTTCCGTCACCACCCTTAGTAAGTAAAAGGATCTTAAAAAGCCGTGTCCCTGAATCCATGGTCCTTTTTTCTTCTCTTCTCTTCTCTTCTCTTCTCTTCTCTTCTCTTCCTCTATATTTATTTATTTATTTTTTGGTTTTCTGTTTTTTGTTTTGCTTTTTGGAAGGGCAGTTGGGGTTAAGTGACTTGCCCAAGGTCACATGGCTATTAAATGTTAAGTGTCTGAGGTCAGATTTGAACTCAGGTCCTCCTGACTCTAGGGCTGGTGCTCTATTCACTGCGCCACCTAGCTGCTGCCTCCCCCCCCCTTGTCCTTTTCTTACTGTACTTATTCATTACTGCCCCCCTCCAACCATGAAACACTCCAGAATATGTTCCATTAGTTGTTTTGCTTCGGAGTATAGGGATATCAGTATTCAAATTACATGCAAATTAGGTTCATTACAGGTACTTGACTTCTATCTTTACCCCTTCTTATTCACCCTTTTAAAAAAATTCTCAGTTCTAAAGCCAGCAGTTAATATAAGGAAACACTTCCTAGCCATTAAAGCTCTCTAGAAACGGAGCAGGGCTAGTACATAAGTAGTGAGCTCCCTATTATTGGAGATCTTCAACTGAAATCTAAATGACATTAGGTTGCTGGAGCAAGATTTTCACTTGTATACAGTTTATATTAGATGGCCTTTTCAATTCCTTCCAACTTTGATAATCTGTTTCCTTGGCCTTTTTGTTCAGTTGGAAGGGTTTGTTTTTTTTTTCATTTTGTGCACAAAGTTTACCTCTGTTCTACAAATGGTGTACCTCACAGGTCACAAAAATATGTCTCCAGCTTATTGATTTTCCTGAATTTTGTCCATAGAATTAATCTGAACTAGACGTACCAGTTTACTTGTGCACCAGTCAGCTTTCCTTCCCCTCCCCTCCTCTCTCTCCCTCCTTCCGTTCTTTCCTCCATTCTTTCTTTCCCACCCTTCCTCCTCCTTTTCTTCTCTATCTTGTCTCCCTTTCTTGCCCAGCAGGAAGTGCAGTGACTACTCACAAGTATGATGCATTTCCAGTCTCTTCAGCCTAATGACTTTTGCTCTTCTTAGGCAACCTAGTGACTATTGCTCTCAGGGTCTCACCTTATTAGGATTGTACCTTGTGTAGACATTTCAGTCCACTTTCAGTTGCAGTTCAGTACTTCTGAGTTCAAGCAATCCGCCAGCCTCTTGTTGTCTTAGCAGGGATTACAGGTGTGTATGGCACCATTCCTGGCTTCTTCTGCTTTTTGTTGTCCATGGCTGTGCCCTTTGCTATTTTTTCTGAACTCCTAATTTCTCGAAACACTTCAAGGTTCTTAACTTCTCCTCACAATATTACTATTCAGTTGAATGACATAGTCTATTGTTCCTTTTCAGATAAACATGAGCATATCTGCAACCTCTTTACAATTCATTTTTGGCTCACATAGGATTTCTGTATAGGAGAGAAGATACTGTGCTCTCCTTCAATCAGTATAAAGTGGCAACAGGAAAAATATGTGGTACAGAGAAAAGCAAGAGAAATAATTAACATTAGCAGTTAACAAGTTTGTGACATTCCCTTGTTATCTTTCTGCAGAGTACTTAAGTATAGCTTGAATCACAATTACTATATTTCTGTAGTTATAGAAAAATACCACTTAATAAATTTTGAACTATGCTATTCCCTCATGTTGTAGTTTCTTTAAAGTATAGAAACTTGGCAGCCATCCCTAGAACTATTTGTTAAAATTCAATAGCATGTAATTAAAAGCAAAGAATGCCATTTCTCTGTTGAATATATTAAAAATTATATCATATATCATTTGAATTTGGCATAGTATTCATTTCCCAAAAGAATTACACCAGAAGACAAAAAGGTAAGTAGTTTTAGTCCAAATAGAGTAGAAAGTTATATACAGTGGCTGAATACACAAAAATATCTGTTATATTCCAACTGCTTAAAAGGGCAATTATACAAAAGCTAATTATTGAGTGAATGTTCCTTTAGAAATGGCCAAATGAAGCAAGAGAATATTGTAAAGTTGGGAGGTGTTTGGAGTCTTGCCAGCCAAAGACTGGCAATAAAATTTCTTTGGACACTTAAAATCTGGGCTAATTTTCCTCTTCTAGAAGTACCTTTGTACCATCCTTTCATTTAGCTGCAAATTCCTTCTTTCTTCTAGCACTTGGAACCAATACTAATAAAGTCCTCTGATACCTTAATGGAGAAATGGATAGAATTTGTGTTAATCCTGATTGTGTTTCCATAGTACTCGAATTGTTTCTTCCTGACTGCTTGTAATATTTTATCCTTGACTGGGGAACTCTGGAATTTGGCTATAGGCTATAATATTCCTAGGAGTTTTCTTTTTGGGATCTTTTTAAAGAGGCAATTGGTGGAGTCTTTCAAATGCTGTTTTACCCTCTAGAATATCAGGGTAGTTTTCCTTTATAACTTCTTGAAAGATGATGTCTAGGCCCTTTTTTTAATCATGACTTTTAGGTAGTCCAATAATTTTAAAAATATTTCTCCTGGATCTATTTTCCAGGCCAGTTGTTTTTCTGATGAGATACTTCACATTATCTTCTATTTTTTTCATTCTTTTGTATCTCTTTTATATTATCTTGATTTCTCATAAAGTCATTAGCTTCTATTTGCTCCATTCTAATTTTGAAGCAATTTTTTTTTTCAACGAGCTTTTGGACCTCTTTTTCCATTTGGGCAGTTCTGCTTTTTAAGGCATTCTTCTCCTCATTGGCTTTTTGGATCTCCTTTGCCATTTGAGTTAGTCAATTTTTTAAGGTGTTATTTTCTTCGCTATTTTTTTGGGGGGGGGGTGGGCTCCTTTAGCAAACTCTTGACTCATTTTTCGTGATTTTCTTGCATTACTCCCAATTCTCTTCCCAATTTTTCCTCTACTTCTCTTGATTTTCAAAATTCTTTTTGAGCTCCTCTGTGGCCTGTGACCAATTCATATTTTTCTTGGAGACTTTTGATTCAGGAGTTTTGTCTTCGTCTGGTTCTATATTTTGATCTTCTTTGTCACCAAAGAAAAATTCTGTAGTCTCACGTTGTTCTTTTCTGTTTGCTAATTTTCTCAGTGAATTACTTGACTTCTGAGCTCTTTGCCAAAGTAGAGGACTCTGCTCCTAGAGTGCAGAGTGTTCTGTCCTAAATTTCTGGGGTTTTGTGCAGCTATAGTCAGAGCTACTTCGAGGCACCTGTGAATTTTCAGTTCTTCTAAGGTGATATCATCAAAGGAGAAGTTTTTAATTCTCCCCCTGTCTTTTCTCTGTTCTGTGAGTGACCACAGGCACTCTTTTCTGCCTCAGAACTATGAGGAGGATTCCATTACCACAACCTCCACAAGCTCTGCCATGCCAGCGCTCCTCCTTACCCCAGGAGCAACACCCTAAGACTGTGACCCAAATCCAAGAAGGGCAAAGTAACAGCAACTGCCCTCTGATCAGCCGCTTGATCCTCTCACCATCTGTGGGCCTGGAGCTCTGGAAGCAGCCACCACTGCTACTGCTGTTGCTGCTGCTGCCACCACTGCAGCCACCTCCATCGGACTGGGGCTGGACTGTACTCTTCTCTCACCTAGGTCCAACAGAGTTTTCCCACTGACCTTTTACTTTGTCTTTGGCATTTATGGATTGAGAAGTCTAGAAACTGCCACAGCTTCCAGTGATTCAGTCTCGTGGGGCCTGTTCCAGTCGGGTCTGTGCCAGTGCAGCATGCGCTCTGCTCTTAGCCTGGCACGATAGACCATTCTCGTCATCCTGCCAGGCTCTCTTCAGTCAGGGATGTGTTTCACTCTGTCATTTTGTGGGTTTGGTAGCTCTAAAATTTTTTTAGAGTCATTTTTTACTGGTATTTGGAGAGGTTTGGAGGGAAGAGCTCAAGCAAGTTCCTGCTTTTACTCTGCCATCTTGCTTCCAACCCCCCCAAATCTAATCTGTTAGTTTTTTCAGTTGGTATTTCATTTTCTAGGTTCGGAAGTTCTGGGCAGTTCTTTTCTGTTTCCTTCGTTTTAAGTTAAGGTCTTTTTGTCTTGTCATGTTCTTCTGAGAGATCTATGATTCTTGGTGAGCATATTTTCTTTTAATATTTTTGTCTTTTACTTCTTTTCTAGATCGTTGTTCACTTCTGTGCATTTGCATTCGCAATCTGTTCTCTCTTTTATTGAGGCTTGCCATTGTGGACTTCCACTTTTTCTATTCTGCCCATTATTTTTGCCCTGTAGACCATAAATTCTGCATTCGTAATTCTCATTTCTCTTTTAAACCACTCAAGAACAGCATATTTTTATTCCATTTTCTCCACAATTTCCA
>CM053581.1:493813233-493848094 GCA_028627135.1 Pseudochirops cupreus | reverse complement strand
CTTAAGCTGCTCTATGGCTTGTAACTGGTCTACATTTCTCTTGGAAGCTTGTGGTGCGGGAGTTCTGACTGTGTTGTCTTCCTCCCGTTTCATGCTTTGATCCTTTTTGTCCCCCAAAAAGGAATCTAAAGTTGGATTGCTGAGCTTTCTTTGCTTCCTTTGCCTGCTCATGTTGTCAGTCAGTTACTTAACTTTTGGGCTCAGCAGAATTCTGCTTTCTGATTTTCCGTGACAAATCACTGGGGTTTTCTCAGCTGCTGGAGCTATTAGGAGGCTGCTGAAGCCCCCACCAGCTTTGGCTCACTGAAAATGCATCTCAGGACGACCACTCAAGACCGACATCCCAATCCAGGCAGCTCAAAGCAAGAGCACTTAGCCTCTGAATGATCGCTTGGCCCCCCTGCAATCTGCAGGCCACAAGCTCTGAAGCAGCCATGTGGAGGCAGCTGCTGGGCCGCCGCTTCAGACTGCTTCTAGCTCTGGAAGCAGTCGGCTGGTCCCTCTCCCCCAAATTTAGCCAAGTTCCTCTGACCTTTTCCCTTTGTCCTTGGCTCTTAAGGGTTCGTAATTCTGGAAACCACCACAACTTCCAGTGATCCACTCTCCTGAAAGCTCCAGCCAGGGCTTCTCCTGGTCAGCCTGGGGCTAAAACCACATGGGGCTGGGCTCTACTCCCAGCGCACTGTGATGAGCCCTTTCCGTCTATCTGCTGGGCTGCCTTCAGCAGGAGCCTTGTTTCTCTGTCATTTTATGAGTTCTGGAGCTCTAAAATTTGTTTAGAGTCATATTTTAAAGGTATTTAAGGTGGTTATGGTGGGAGCCACGGAGTTTTCCTGCTTCTACATCATCATCTTGACTCCGCCTCTGAGTAGGTGCTTTCTTCTTATATTTGTAATACTAGTATTTAACAAATAGTAGTAAGTGCTTCACAAATGCTTTTTCTTTCATTAATTCACTCAAAATCATTTATTAGTCTAACTAAACTATGTAATTAATATTTCATATAACAGTATGAGCTATACTCTATTCTTAATGGATCACACTGATCAAAAGAATAAAGTTCAATGCTTATGTTCCCGTAGGAAAAAGCAGAATGATCAGTTTTCTCACATGAAGTAAATCATGATTCTGTGAGCATTGGCACACAAACTTCTTACATAAATATTAATTTTGACTTTTATTAACAGAAATATTGGGTATGTGGTATGTAGATAACATTTACAAAGAAACACATGTGAACAACTCTTAACTGGGTGGCTAGGGAAAGCTCCCTCATTATTCATATGTGAAGAAATGTGGATATTTCCATTAAAGAAAAAACAACTAATTTTTTAGCCTAGACCTTTTAAGTCATTGACCAGTTCCTTATCCTGTGCCACCTTCCCCCTTTATTTTTTGCCTCTACCTAGTAAAATTAGTCATTTTTTTTAAAACAGCTGACATTTATATGGCACACTAATATTTGTAAGGTAAATCACTTTTTACAGATTTTATCTGAGCTACATAATAACCCTAGAGTAGGTAGTACAAATATTGCATTCAGACTCAGAGAAGTTAAACTGCAAAGCCATTAAGGGTTAGAGGTGGAATCTGAATCCATATATGATTCACTCCAGCATTCTATCCACTAATCTTACTACCTCTTTTTGTTTCGGAAAGAAATGCTAATGGTCCATTGTTGATACAATTCAAATTGTATTTCTATGACTGGAGATTGGTTTGAAATGCAATCACATTTTTGCTTTTGTGACCAACAGTAAATATTGTGAGGCAGCTTTCTTGGATTGGGTGTACATTGTAAGCATTGTGTTCCACAAGGTAAAATAATCTATTCAGGGATCAAACCTTTACCTATTGAACTTCTTGGCACCACATTTTAATAGAAACATAGTCCAGACTACCTTTTAAAATGCTTTCCTGACCAGGACCACTAATTACTAAAAGGGTAAAGGATGAATTTTTAGGAGAAAAATAAGTAAGCATGCTTCTTCAATTTTATTGGCATTTCCTCTATTACCTTAAAAAAGGGCGTGTTGAATAATGTATTAGATGATGTTGATGAAATAATTCTAATCCCTAGGTAAATATCAGGTTTCTTTCTGGACTCAATTGTTTCTGATTACATTTTCCACCAGCATCTATTGTCAACTGTGTGTTGCAAAGCAATCAGACTCTTCTTGAAATAAATGTGTTCATTTGTGAAAAGGGAAAGAATAAAAATTCCAGAGCCTAGGGCATACAACTATCCCATGATATAGAAACAAATAATCCTGGCTAGGTATCAACACTTTATTATTGGTACTGCCTCTTCTACTTTATGTTTTAAAGTATGCTTCAGAGAGTATGGGTTGTTCCAAGATATGGTGATTCTATCCTACCAGTTTCTATAATATTTGCAATTTAAAAGTAGTACACCTCAAAGGGTAACCATTATAGAAGAATGGGCCAACTTTTAAAGGTCTCTTGCTAGAGATGATCTGCTCTGGAGAATGACTGAAAGAATATTTTATACTTTTCCATCTTCAAAGAATGAATCCTAGAGAGGAGGTAGTTAGAATTTGCATTTTACCAATGAAATTAGCAAATCAAAGGTGTTTTAAATTACCAGCTAGAGAAAGGGGGTTTTCAAATGTTATCAGTCTTGTTTCAATCACATCAACTAATGAGTAAGAATTTATCAAGGGCCTACTATGTGTCAGATATTTGTCCACTTGCTTTACACACTCTCTCTCTCTCTCTCTCTCTCTCTCTCTCTCTCTCTCTGTCTCTGCCTAAAAAAACCTTTACATGTTGGAATTTTACCAGAAACACTCCCCTGGATCCCCCATGCAAAGAAATAGACATGACAGTGATTGAAGGAGAGGGCTAAAGTCAGGAGACTTCTGAGAGATCCAAACTGCTAACAATTAAGAAACCTAAGCACAAAAGGTAGAAGTTAAAATATTTACTATAACTAAGATTTTACCTCTGCAATTACTGTATCCCTAACTGTACAATCAAGATGTTAGTTGCCTCCAGTGACCAGAGGGAATAAAATGTCACCACTGCAGCTGCTATATTTCCTGCTCCCATCCCTCCAAATTAAAAAAGGGGGGAGGGTGGAGAGAGAGGAGAGGCCCAATACAAATGCAGAAGTTAATTACTTAGTTAAAGCCCAAATACTTGCCTGAAGCTCTGTTCTTCCTATAATATCACATTCTTTTCTTCTTGTGTAAACTTTTCATTATAAAGGAGACATCTTTATAATACAATAATTCTGGTCATAATGTAACTGCTGGTAACATAACTTCTGCATTAGAAAAGGCAGCATGTTCAAGTAATGTTGTTTTAATACAATTTATGTACAGCAGAAACCAACCCAACTTGATCATTTAGAACGTGATCAATGTGAATTAGTGTCTCACTGAGATAAATCATTTGATCATTTAGAATTTGATCAATGGGAATCAGAGATAAAACATTTGTCATGCACATTTGTTATATCAGATTCATTCACACAGTACTAAAGTAGGTTATAAGCAGGCATCAATAAGTGTTACAATATACAGAGAACCTGTCAGCTTGCAGATACGAATAACGTACAGCAGTATATAATTTTAATCTTAGTGATAAGTAGAGTCATTTAATGAAGCAGCTGAAATCACTGAAAAACTGCAAAAGCCGAACTTTCAAGAGATGGAATAAAAAAATGAAATTAGAAGTTTAAATAGAAATGTTAAGTAATATGAATCAACTGACTCAAATTCAAGAGGAGTTTTGGGCCTATTTAACATAGCAACTTTGGAATCACAGAACCATTAGTTCTATTAATCTAATATTCCAAATTGAAGTCACATTGACATTCAGGCACAGCGGCTTTTCCAACTAACAGAATTCTAAATCTAGCAGTCAAAACCTTATTTAATTCTTTTACAGCCAATTAAGCAGAATCTTTAAACACTGTTGCTTAAAACTGTCCACAATCCAAATGTGTAATTACAGGGAACATGAGAAACACCTGCTGATACCACTGGAGCATCATCTTTAGGCTTCACTAATTCATTTGTGATACAGCTATTAAAGCACCAAGAGGAGACCTAAATAATATGTCACAGTGAGGCCCTCATGACCAAGGCCATTTTAAAATGAAAGAATTTTGTATACAGAACCTTAAAAAATACAGTAATATATGCAAAATCCATTTTATCTTTCAAGTGTTTTGCAGAAAGCCCCTGTTATTTGAAAATCACCTTGA
The DNA here is from genome assembly GCA_028627135.1 of Pseudochirops cupreus. Taxonomy (NCBI): domain Eukaryota; kingdom Metazoa; phylum Chordata; class Mammalia; order Diprotodontia; family Pseudocheiridae; genus Pseudochirops; species Pseudochirops cupreus. The sequence continues at coordinate 493,843,860 of CM053581.1, read as the reverse complement.
CTTCTACAAGGAAACTAATCTATTAGTATTTCATAGGGATAACCCAAGGCTTCTTTCAGGAGACCGAATTTATAAGCTAGATTTCACTAACTTTATTGCAGGATAAAATCCTAAAACCCTTATTAAGATCCAGTGCACCATCATACAACTTTTGCTCATATACAATTTCAATGCTGTGTAGAATTGTAAGGTATCCTAAAGATCATCTAGGGGTAATCCTTCATGGTATCAATCAGGAAACTGAAGCAGAGAAAAAGACGACTTTACTAGTACTTACAGTCACGTACTCCAATAGTTCCCCTTCCTCCCAATATTTATAAAATACTTGCACTAATAGAACTCTTAAAACTTCATCAAGTGTACAAGACATGTGTGGGTTATAGATTAAAACACATTTCTGTACATATTTTGATGATAATTCTAGATGTAGGTTTGTAAACAAAACCCTGCAGAGGGAGAGTTCTAATTCTGATCCCAGGCAAGCAGCTGCCAATAAAGGATGTAGATATAACAATTCATCTTTCAAATGTGATATTTTAGGTTTTGTTTTGATAATTATGACAAAATGCTTCATTTTAAAAGAATGATTTCTTGGCCACAAGTTAAAAAGCTCTTTATAAAAAGAAAAACATCTTCCATCCAGTCTGAAGCCTCAGTTCTCACAGAATTCCTTTGACATATTATCAAAGTGTACCTGGCTTTATTACAACTATACAACACTACTAGTCTAATATTCATGGGCACTTCCATCTTCTCCTGCATGTTTTATTCCTTGTTCTGAGGTTTGCTGAACTAAAAGTAGACACCTGGAGGGCTAAGATTTGAGTTAATATGTAAGAATTCTCAGAATAATATCTATTAGCCATTATGGCGAGATGTCGATAAAACTGGTATTTAATCACTTACAGCCTAAATAAACTTCACTCACATTCCAACTGTTATGAAGAAAATTCATCTCTTTTTATATAATGCTGAAATGGTGCTTTTGGAAGCTTTCCATCTCTATCAAGAACCTAACAAAATTTTCCTCAGATAAAGGCAACAGATCGCAAACCTAGAGCTGAAAAGAACCTCAGAGGCCACCTAATGCAACCCTCTTATTTTATAATCAAGGAAACTGAAGCCTGAGAAGAAAAAGTGATTTGTCCAGGGTCATAATGGTAGGTCAGGTCAGAATTTCAACCCAAGTTCTCTCTGACTTTAGAGCCAGTTTTCTATCCGCTGTAATATGCTACATCCAAAAGACTAGATGAGATGCTTTTCAAAGTCATTTAGAGCTGCTGCCTATCAGGGAATGCTGAACCAGAATTCAGAATAGTCAAAGATCTTTACAGCGTCTGGCACTTAGTAGGCATTTAATGTATATCTGAGTAGTGATTGGAATTAATGTTAACAATATTAGATTGGTCATGGAGTAAGGAATAAAAAACAAAGGAGTACACAAGGGAAATAAAGTATTAAAATGTGATTCTCTTTGGGATGGACGGCCTACGTGTCAGCAATCAGAATGGATGAGACACAGACAATAATATATCAATCACAAGCAATGGTTTTATCAGCCACCCTGGAGTCAATCAATATGCTATAATTCACTAGTCTGGAGACATTCACCCCATGTCTCCATTAATATTTAACACCCCCTTACCCCAGTACACTTTTTCTTATGTCCTCTTTCCTTTTTCAGAAAGTTCACTGGCCTGGTTCCTAGTTGTCATCCACCCACTGTTGGCCTACCTGCATCTCTGGCAACTTTTGTTTCTTAATTAATAATAACACTTTCACGGCTATGCCATCCATGTACACTGACATTTTCAAAGCAACAAGTACTGTTCCTTTATATTAAAATAAAACAAAACTGTCACCTTCCTCCCTCTAAAATATACACATTTATATTTTAAAGCAGTTAATTCTTCCCCACAACCATCTCTGCCATAAAAATATATATTAAGCCCCTGGGGGAGGGAGGTTTTGTTTTTCAGGTTTTTTAAAATACCTAATATCTGGAGAGAAGAGTTTTTTAAAAAGAACACCAAAACAATATACTATCCAAATGGCACATTATGTGAAAATAAAATTTTATCAAGTACATATAAACAGATGCACAAAGGAAAAGATCAGAGTTAAATGTAATCTTTCAGCTAAATATGTCACAATACCATTTTTTTGGTTAGCAATTTCCCACTAATAGGGGTTATACAATAGGACTATTTATACACTTATAGAAATTATGAATGATGTCTTCTTGCTTAATGTGAGCTCTAGCAGAAAAAAGAAAAGTCCAAGGTTATGGGTCAGAGAGCCTTTGGTTCATCAATTACAGAACATTCATTTAAGTATTCTAAGGATTAATAAAGTTAGCAATTGAATATTACCTTTATAACCAAGGGCAAAGTTAAGTCACTGACTTAAAAATGCTTCTAAGGTACATTGGAAGGGATGAAAATGACTTAAATATGAAGAGGACTGACAACCAAATTTGGACAAGACTCACATTTAAATACATAAAAATGAAAAATTTCTCTGTTCTGAACTTGCCTGACATAATAATCCAAACAAAACTTTTATTACCACTGTTTTCAATTTCCCTGTAGCTCACAAAATAAATTATGCTGGGCTGACAACAGGCGTTCGTTCATCAAATGCCTTCAGCTTAACTCTAGGAGAAGTAAATTATATGCTTCTATCACTAGCTTTCTTCCTAGCATTTCAAAGTGCTATACTACCAAATAACTTTCCCACTTTTTTTTTCTTTTTGGAGAGGAGAGGGCAGGGGAATTGGGGTTAAGTGACTTGCCCAAGGTCACATGGCTAGTAAACTTTCCCACTTTTGAAAAGGAAGAGAATTACAATTATATTCTTTAAAAGTGTAAATAATTATAATAATAGAAACTTACTTGAACTTAGATTCCACTTCCTCAGCAGCCCTCTGGTATTGTTCTGTGGTAACTTTGTAAAACTCTGCACTCTACAAACAAAATATCAACAGTCACATCTCTATAAATAAAAGCACTGAATAACATAAAGGACTTTGTTCATAACAGAAGGCCTTGATATCCATATGTGTATATATACACACATACACACAACATATACCCACTTAAATGATATAAAATTTCTTTAAAAATCATGATTTTGGAGTTAAATCACAGTTTTAACCACTCGTTATAAAAACTGACATACTACTTATATGTATATATTAAATTTATCATCCTCAGGCATATTTAGAAGATGCCTTCCTTTTTTTGAGACCCAGAAATTATGGTATCTAAGACAAAAGGTTCAAATTTATCCTAAATATTCAACTTCTTCAATTAATTCATTAGCACATTAAACTAGATGTAGACAGATCATGATTTCTGTAGGTAATATGTATATTTGGTTTTCAAGTGCACTAGAGACCTTGATAAAACAGAAATCATTATATTACAACAGAGTCAACCAGTAACTTTTAACAGACTTGAAAATCAAACTAAACTGGGTCAATATGTAAACTAAGCTTCATGTTTCATAAAAACATCTTCCCACCATTCCTAGGATAAACTTGTTAGCAACTCTATATGTTCAAATAGAGCTTAAAATTTAAAGCTTCCCCTTCACTTTTTTATTAATTTATTTTTTTCAATCAGCAAGCATTTTTCCCTTGTAAAAAATAAACACAGTCAAAATAAATCTTCACACTGGCAACATTCAAAAATGTATGTCTTATTTTGTATGTTAGTCTATCACCTCTCAGTCATGAAGTAGAAAGCATTGGGTTGGGTTTTTTTTTGCTTTTTGGAGTACAATTGGGGTTAAGTGACTTGGCCAAAGTCACACGGCTAGTAAATGTGTCAAATGTCTGAGGTCAAATTTGAACTCAGGTCCTCCTGACTCCAGGGCTGGTGCTCTATTCACTGCGCCACCTAGCTGCCCTGAAAGCATTCTTTATTGGTTCTCTGGAATTATGGGTGATAAGGGCTTAAGTCTTTCAAAAATGTTCATTTTTACACTGATATAGTATAAATTGTTCTTATTCTGCTCTCTTCAGCCTGCATCAGTCCAGAGGAGTACTCCCAAGTTTCTCTAAAATGGCCTTTTTCCATTTCTTACAGTATAATAGTAAGCATTACATTCAAATACCATAACTTCTTTCACCATTTACCAACTGATGGACACCTCTTAGTTTTCAATTCTTTGACACAACAAAAAGAGTTGTATATATAGGACCTTTTCATTTTTCTTTGATGTCTTTGGAGTATGGGTAATGTTGAAAGCCTCTCTTTTCCCGAAGAATATTAGATTAAGAACCAGCCTTACCACAGAGCTATGGCATAAATAACTTCTAGATATCTCCTCTAGTTCTAAGAGCTTAGGAAATATCCTGAAAATCATACAACTATACAAAAGAAAAGGGTGTGACTAGATCAAAGAGGTCCACTGTCCACCCACATCCCTCATCCAGACCTAATTATTTATTGGTATAGTAATAGAGGTTTCACATGCATGACTTGAGGTAGTTTATTTTTTAATAAATCATTGTTGGTCAGTAAAAAAAATGAAAATGGAATCCTCTTCAATCAATGACCCTTTTGCATTTAGCAATCTGGGTTGTCCAATGACAGTCACATCCAGGTTTCCTGACTGTAGATAAAATCAATAGGTATGTGATTAGAAAGCAGACTGAGTATGGTTGGAGACACAGACAGGTCACCATTTGAGATGATGAATGATTCTCTATCAAACTCTAGTCCCCTACGACACTAACATTTACTATAATCTTATTTGGGCTACGATTTATCTTTCTTGTACCTGATCAATAAAGATGAACAGAACAGTTGTTAGGATCGATTGTAATTTTTTATCATTTTCAAGCATGAAGGTACATTTGTGACACAAAGACAATATTTGAAGTATACTACTTCTGCCCTTTTTTTTTAAAATCACAAGTTGAGGGATTGACTGAATAGTTCTACACATAAAAAGGTTTTAATTCAACTGGAGGCTAGAAGTATTGAAAAGCTATGTTTTTTCCAAGCAGATTACCTTCTATGTTTATGTTAAACCTTTATATCAATTTTCCTTAAAAATATTTTCCTCTTTTTAAACCAAACACAACATATATACTCATGCTTTTTTTTTTTTTGCACAACAGTTGTAACACTTAAAAAAAAAAACCTTTGCAATACAGGTTCCCAATGTGGGAGATACTGCCTCCTTGGGGGCACTGGAATGATCCAGAGCGGTAGTAGCAGTTTGAAATGATTAAAATTTTTTTTAACTGTTAAAAAGTTAAAGAAAATAGAGTTCCAGAGAGGCACTGTAATTTTTTTAAAAGGGGGTGGTAGGCCAAACAAGTTTGGGAACCTCTGAATTTTAGAGAGAATCACAATGACTTATTCATAAACCAGCACTAAACACTGATAAGAGACATTCAAAATTACTGTCAATTAAACATTACATTACTATATATCCATTAATATGCTGGCAAAGCAACAGCTTCTGGTTCAAAATTTTTTTCTCTAATTTTGAGGTAAAAGTTTGGCATAATGAAAACAAACCTAGAGGAGACAAATAAGAAGCTCTGGATTCTAGTTTTGCTTTTCATTTATAAGACTTTAACTGGACAAGTGACAGAAAGTTAGAATAAAAGAAGGAAGGGCTCTTAGGCAACCATTAAATCAATCCTATTATTTTATAAATGAGGAAACTCAGAGGTAACTGGCAAAAATTTGCTCAACACACATACACATATTATATATATGTACACACACACATAAATATAATTGCTACATTCAAGATTTTTTCACATCAGTAGAATTTTTTACGATAACATGCCATCGACACTTAACACTCATATCACTTTAGAGTAATATTTTCACTTAAGGCCTCTTTAAGCTATTTAAAAGTCTTTAAAAGCCATGCTGGATTTTTACAAATATGGGCACACAGAAAGCATTATAGTATCTGCCCTTTGGATTGGGTGAAATTAAGCTAAGGACCAGATCAAATCCCTCCCCAGACTAAAATTACAGTTTAAAATTAGTGCAATTTGACTGGAGAGCACAAAGAGCCAGTTCTGCAATAGAGGAAAGAAAAAACTGTATGTCCAGGTGGGAGATATTAGATAGTATGCAAGAGAGGATAGAAAACTTGAAGACTTTGTAGAGGTGGCAACCAGAAGGCTCAGAGAATAAGATGTGGCATATAGTTCAGACTAAAGCTAGCCAGGGTTTACACTGCCAGGGCGTTCAGGAAAAGCTCAGCTTGGACCATGAATCTGAATCAGAGACAATGACACAAAGACAGACTTTTTAGAAAGCCACGGAGAGAAGGATCGGATTTTGCAATTGGCTAGGATTCAGGTGATTGAACTGCTATCAACCACCAAAATGCATGAGAGAGACACATAGTAAGTTGGAAAAAGCTAGACTTGAAACTTGAAACTGTCGATCTGTTTAATTTTTGTAACAGTTCACATTTATATCACCTTATGACTTATTTAGATTTAGAGCTGAAAGCCAATTTAGCTATCATCTAATCTAGCAATTCCCAAGAACCATTTTACAAAAAAGATGTGCAGTGAACCTTCAGACTTATTTAAAATACTAATTATACTATTTTTTTCAATAATTTAATGATTAAGGTGTCATTAACAAATTTTTTAGCATAAATTGCTTGGAACATTATCATCAACTTCCCAAAGGGTTCATGAACCACTAAATGAAAATCATTAATTTAATCCAGTTTCCTCATTTGGAAACTGAGGACTTAAGGAAATATGTGATTTGCCTAATAAGGTCACAGAGAAGTAGCAGGGTTGAGATTTGAACTGATCTGAGTCTCCCATGCTCAATTAAGTATCCTGATAATGGAAAAAGAAAGTAGAATATCAAAATAGCCTCAAGAGGATAAGTGGAGAAGTAGAATAGGAACTAAAAGGATCATCTCCTCATACAACATTTATATTTGAGTCAAAATAAAAGTACATTAAAATGTACATTCAAAAACAAATTAAAAGGTATAAAAAAATCAAGATATTTGTTTTCATATAACTGTACTTTGTGATATAAATTAAGCTGATCAGATATAAGAAAGCTTAGTATTCATCTTAGAATTTAGATAACTGATGAAAACTGTTGAAAAAACAAGTATTATTTTTGCCAAAATTCCTATCTTATCCATGATATATTGTTTGTCATTGTCATGTAAATGGCAAATTTTGTCTGTAATTCCCCAATGCTATTTATCTACACTGCTGTGTTTACTAAAATACTTTACTGACATGACTGCTATCTTTGCTTACCCTTCATTTTCCAGAGCATTCTATAGCCCACTAGAGGAGGCCTTCAAAACCCAGACATGGTTTGGCTATACCTTTAGGTAACATTTTAATTAGGTTTTTTTTTTAACCTTAAGAGATGTATAAAAACAGGAGAAGTCTCTTTAAGGTAGTGCTTGGCATCAATCGAAGGCAAGATTTTGAACTGAGATAGATCGTAAATATCAGCCCAACCTCCTTAGTTATGGATAAAGGAACAGGGGAGCAAAAAGGGTGAAGAGGTCATCCCAAAGTCAAATGAGCAGCAGAATTACTCATAACTCAAAGCACTCCCTTCTATTCTAAATCCAAAGCTTTCATGCAGTCTAATCAATCTGTCCTTTCTTAGTTAAGAATGAGTAACAAGTTGGAGATGAACAAAATGGCAAGATCGGGGAAATTAAAAAGGTACAGAAAGAGACAAGTATGTGCGTATAAAATCTACAATTAAAACCAATATTTAACCTTGGGGAATATTCTCAAACTTCCTGCCCAATAAGTAATACAATTTAATGAATTCTCCTCCATTCCCCAGACTACTAGAGGTAAAAGAGCAAAAAAAGGAGGAGGATGGAAGATGATTACTAACAAAGTGAAGATTTGGCTCCTGAATAAGGGAGACTTGAATATTACCACCTAAGCCTACAATGGAAAAGGGAGGAGAGCAGAAGGAAGATATATTTTCTACACAAAAACTACAGGCACTATTTTTCTTTTAAGACTTACCAATGAATGAGCTTCCTGAATGCCTATTAATGTAGGAAATTTTTTGCTATGTAAAGCAAGTAAAATCAGTGTTTTCAAATGATTACTCTTTATGCTAAATACCATTTAAATTTTTCATGAAAAAGCCCACCTATTTAGAAAGACATGTGATGGATACCTATTGATACACTAATAAATGACAATCAAATAAAGATAAAGGTAACTTGAAATATTGTTTTATTATACAAAAACTGAGATAAACTAACCCTATTCGCACCACTGCTTTAAAATGTACTGACACCGATTTAGTTGCAAAGTGAAGCAGCTTCTCCTTTTGTTATTGAAATGTTTTTTTTTAAACATCTTGGCTTTATCACCTGATCAAATGCTGTCTTAACATACAGTTCATGCAATCTAATGGAAGGTGCCTAGTCAACTGTCATGTGGCCAATGACTTATTTTAAAAGAACATTGTTGAGAAAACAGAATGCCCTTTAAAGAAAGCAAGAAAACAAAACAAGGGGATTTGGTTTTTATTGAAAGCCTCTGGTATGTGGAATAAAAGAAGAGTAAGAATAAAGAGAAAAATGACATTTTTTTCCCCTAAGGGATTCAAAGCTAGGAACCCCTCTGACTTCTTTAAAAGGAACAGGAAAGATTCAGATTCCTTCTCTAATTTATATTTTATTCATGGGGAAACAACCTGATGAGAAAACCCTAAACAATGAAAATAGGGAACAATTACTGAGATGCTAGTGATATTACTAATCTAGTCTTTCAATACATTATTACTAAGTACAAGTATAAATACATTTTATTTTGTAGTCTCAAAATCCTTTCCAATAGAAAATAAAAAAAACACACATTGTTCTTCATGTACCAAGATGATGCCATTCAACAACTATGAAGACTAGGATGTGTTTTATGTTGTTTTTCCAGTTGTGATTTTTTGTTAATGTGATTTTGATTTAAATCACTAGCCAAAAAGATTAGATTTAGTAATTTTTTTCTACAAAAACATATTCTTGTTTGAAATAACCTTAATACATACTTTTCACAATTCATACAGATTGAAAGTTTTGAAAGGGTATATATTATAGCCTGCAAAAACACTGAAATAGTGACTTGGAGGAGGAGGGAAGGCGGAGGTAATTATACCTACATGTAAAGCAGCAGCAACAAAAATAACCCAAACCTAATGTTGGCTTGGTTTTCTTTCCCAAAGTTATCTGAAACAGATCACTGAGAGGTGAATGATCTGCAGTGTAAAAATTTAATTATATGTTTTTGCCATCTCCACTGGGAAGGTAAGACTACAACCAAAAGCCAACAGATATAAAAAATAATCTTATGTATATTTATGGACACCATGTTGTGGTGTCTACCACAATCACCCCCAAATTGTGATACCCTAATCTGACCAAAAAAAAAATAGTCCTTTTGCCTTTTATAAACGAGTACATTAATTTTCTTTTTTTAAACTGGAGGCTGCTCTGAAAAATCTGAGCTGTGTAGTATCAGTGTGTATATGTATATGCATCTTTTTTTTAAAAGAGAAAATATGTATAATTGTAACAAAATAAGTATAAGTATTTTTGAGTCTTTTATCAATTTTAGTTATGAATATGAAATGTGGATGGGATTAACTTGAAGGTATGCTTTTTCTAGTCTATGCAAAAAGCCTAAGATCAGATGACTTGGTCCTCAATTTTCCTGTTTTGAAAAGCTAACTTTAGCAAATTAGGGTTAGGTCTCTTGAATTTTTTTGGATATTACTTGAAGAGATAGGGAAGCAAGGGATTAGAGGAGGCCCTAGACTAGGCCCCCCTGCTAGGAGAGAAAAGATTAAATCTTCAAAGAAATGGTAAATTTAATGGCAAATAATTGGGATTTTTCCAAAGACAGTAGGTTCACCTTAGTCAGCTATAGACGATTATACAGCTGGAAGTAGGGACAAATAACTAAACTGAAAGAAGTCAGTATACGATAGTAGGGCCATTTTTGGCAAAAGGCTAGCTTCAAGAAATATTTTTATGAGGATGTGTGAGGAGTGTCAGGTATCTATCCTGCAGATTTCAGACAGGGAAAAGTTCCTCAAAGTTACTGTGCCAGTTTTCTTATTCCTGACCCAGCAGCCTATAATCTGAGTGGACACAGAATAATATTACTCTATTTAAAAAAAACAAAAAAGAAGAGTCTTATAGTTAGTTTGAAAGTTTTGTGGGGGGATTTTTCATAAGGATGGGGAAGATGGGGAAGATGGGGAGGGGAAGGAGAGTCAGAGAGGATCAGAAGTTGGAAGACAGATCTGATCTACATAATCTCTGACAAATGACAAAGAAGAGCTCTTGTCTAATGCCCTTTCAGTATAGTTGTATGACCTTGGTTAAATCACTTAAACCTGTTTGCTCTCAGTTTCTTCATTTATAAAAATGGGGATAACAACAGTATTGACCTGTTAGGGTTGTTGTGAGGATAAACGGAAATATCTATCAAGTCCTTTGCAAACTTTCAAGTGCTGTATAAATATTAGCTATATTATTATTGTTATTGTTAAGTAGAAACATAAAGACCTAATCATACCTAGGGTGAATTTTCTCAGAAAAGAAAGTGTTAGGAAAGAAGAAAGGGTGTAAAAAAACCTTTTGTACACCACCTTGAGAATGAGTAGGGGAATGAATCCTAATAATGACTTCCTATTATAGAATTGTAGTGAACAAGAAATCATTATCACAGCTTAAAGTTGGCTGAGTTTTAGTAAGGTCTTCCTGGAGAAGTGCTCAAGGAGTCCATGAGGACAAAGATTCCAAGGGGTGGTAGGAAGCTTGGATGACAGACTACATAAATGTTTCAGGCAGGGAGAAAGGGCAGGCCTAACAGACACTTTTCATTTGAGTAGCTATGATAGACATTAGGGAGTGGTTGAGTGGAGTAAGTCTGCGCTGGCAAATGCCATGATAACCCTGTTGTTCTACAACAGAATGGTTGGTAGTGGTAAAGTCCTTCATGGAATTATTTCTGGACTTAAGATACAAGTATCCACAGATACAAGTATCCACAGAATCATCTACATATGGCATCAGCTTATAGTAGTGACTGCCATGTAAAACAATTTTCCTCTAATTTGGAGAAAAACAGATTACTTCTATGATTCTGGAGACATGAATTTCCCTAGGTTGACTGGGAAGACTGGGAGAAATATCCTTTCCTTCTCTATGTTAATGCCCTAGATGAAAGAAAGAAGCAGCACGGTTGTTAAATTTGAGGGTGACAGAAGGCTCAAGGGAATAGTTATGTACTAATACATAACATGATGTCAGCAGGGCACAACTATAGGCTGAAGCAAAAGCTAACAAAACGAAACAGAATCTGGCAAATATAAAATATTGTGTACTTTGTTTTTAAAAAATCAACAATGTTAAGTGCAAGATGAAGAAAACATGGCTTGAAAGCAATAAATATATTTCCATATAAATATATGGAAAAAACCTACACCCTAAGATTTTAGTAAACTGCAAACTTAACCTACAGAACTGGGAGGTGGCAGCCAAAGATAATGCAATCATACACTAAATCCAGAGCAGGAGGAAGAGATGATAATCCTGTTGTTATTTTGTCCTGGTCAGACTACGTGTGCACAGCTCTGGGTACTGCACTTTAGAAGAGATACTAAAACTAGTGTCTGACTAGGAGGTTTTAAACCATGCCATCCAGGCAGCAGTGAAAACAACAGTCACAATCTTGACAGATGTGATGGACTCAAGATACAGAATTAAATATGAATTACCAGATGTGGATGATGTGGGCACTTGTTTTATTTGACTATGCATACTTGTTAGAATCATTTTGTTATTTTCCCCCAATGCAGTTAAGGCGGGGAAAACTGGGCCAGGAACAGTGTACCCCAAAAGAAAAAAAATTAAAATTAGGAAAGAGGGTCACTGAAGCAGTTTTTAAATATCAAAAGGTCATAATAGACCCATATACAAGCAGGATGGCTTTGAAAATCACAAGCTTTATTTATTACATATTTCATTTTATTTTGGTAAAATATATTTTATAGACTAAAACAAACATGTCCATAACACAGTACAATAAAAAAGATGATTGCACATGAAAATGCAAATCTCCTATGCACCATTTGCTCTTCTTTTTAAATATATAAGAAAATTATCACATAAAGTAAAAGTAAGCTATATAGAGATTCCCAGTTTCAAGTATAAATCTCTTTTTGTTCTACAGTAGAAATGGAAATGCCCACAGTATTTGGTTTTATAGGATCAAAATTTAAAAAAAAAAAAGATTTTCAAAAAGTCCTTAAAACACAGGAGGAAAGAAAACCTTTTTTAAAAACAGAGTGATAAGAGAAAGCTTAAAAAGAATATTATTATAGTTGCCTTCAAATACCTGAAGTCATATTAATTAACAAGCATTTATTCGATTCCCATCATATTTTACTCACTTTGCTAAATGTAGGAAGAATCAGGTCTAAGAAGGATTCAACTTACGCTGCTTTGCCATGAAGGGCATAGCTAGTAGCAACAAATAGATGTCATAAGAAGGCAGCCTTTTTAGCTCAACAAAATAAAAAATCTCCCTAACAATTAGAGCTGTCCAAAAATGAAACGGAATACAGGGTCTCAGAGGTCCTTCCAATTCTGCAATGTTATGCTTCGAATAAATAAAGCAATTTGCTGAAGCAAAACTTCCCATTTGAAATTCTTCCTTCTGAGAGTGACCTCTCTCTTTGGGCTTCTCTCTGAATAGATCTCTAGAGACAGATTGTTCATTTTTTCTAAGTTGAGCCAAATATCTGCAGAAATGTCCATTGTACACTAAAGGCCTTTTTCAGTAAAGATATTCTATTATAAAACCAATTTTATTTAATAATATAATTGAAAATTATGTAGTGCTTTACATTTGATTAAAAGATTTAAATACATCCTCTGAGTCTCACAATCATCCTGTGAGGTAAGTACTACACATTTTATCTCTATTAACTCAAAAAGGTTAAGTGACTTGCCCACTGTCAGTGTCACAAATGGGATTTGAACACAAGTCTTTCTGACTCCAAGTCGAGCACTTCATCCACTATGAAACAATATATAATTATGTATTACTAGTAATAAGCAAAAAGGCTATAGTTAAAAAAGAAAAACAACAACTATTTCATCCAGGTTAAAATTATTAACTTAAAATTATAGGTAATGCAACCAAGACAGTACTTACATCTTCCCATTTTATTCACAGATTGGAAAAACTAAATGAGTTTTTCTGCTCATTCAATTTCCAAGCAATTTCTTAATTAAGGATGAGTAAATCTAAATGGGAAAAAATTTCTTTCTATATCTGAAGATGTCCCTCCTATTGGGTAGTCACTGATGAACTAAGACCCTTAAATGGTGTCAACAAGTTATGACAAAACACAAAAACTACAGTTAGAAAACAATTCTTAGTCTTGAGATTTATAACAACTGGTTTTATGGTGAGAGAACGGCTGAACATCATAGCAAAATGTTCAATAATTAATACCTGGCTCTGGTACCAAGAATTAAAAACACGAGAAAGATATTCAACTGATGAGAACATGTTGCGACTTGTTTTTAAAAATTTGCTTAAAAGGCTTCATAAAAATATTGTAGCACATACTACAAGTAGGTATTAGAATTTCTATATCATGGTGATTCTTTGAGCTTTAATATCTCTGCAATTAAAATCTTTTTTCTTTAGAGCTTGGAGATTACTTTTAATAAAAATATTTTAAGAAAAAATTAATTTAAAACAAATTAAAATCTCACAGATTTTATTTTCCTAGATGGGTCTATCATTCTCTCTCTTGTCATTAGCAGTATATATCAAATAAGTAGTTATCAAGTTAGGAGTGAAACCAGGGGACTTAAATGCACGCTTCAAAAATCTCTGAAAGGGGATTAAGCCACAGAATAATCAAATTCCTAACCTTGTCATCACAAGCACCATGTTCCAATCGATTCAGTTAATGGGCCCACAAGTTTATAACTTACCCATTACCACACTGTGTCTTAGATGTACTGTGCTTATAGTTTTAAAAAGTAAGCAACATTTTTGTTCACATTTTGAAATGATCTATTTTGAAAATGTGCTCAAATCTACCTTATTATAGACATAAGCTACTCTTTGATGCTAGAAATATCTCTTTAAGATTACAGAAAGAGTTTGGCGTTAATTCAATCTTATTCTTTCTATTATTTATGTACAAAGCAAGTTTTATCCTTCACTAGGTCTCTGACGTTGGGGAACACAAAGAAACAGCTAATGTGAAGTTTAAGTCCATATTTACAAACACTGAATTTCAAACAATATTTTAACCATTTTTTAAATTGGTTTATTTGTGATTGGCATTTTTAAAGGAGTTTAGGGTCTGCTGACTGTAAATGATGTATCCTAGATCAGTTACTTTAATTCCAAGTATAAAAAAAGCATCACCTGCAATGTTTGGAAGCTATCCAAATCGGCCAGAAATTATAGGATTATAGATTGCAAGTTGGAAAAGACCTTAGAGGTCTTCTAGTCTAAACCTCTTATTTTATTTGTAAATATACATTTTCCCCCAATTATCTGTTAAAACAATTTTAATATATTTTTTTTTAGTTTTGAGTTCCAAATTCTATCACTCTCTCATTCCTCTTCTCCTTGCCTGACACAATCAGATATAGGTTATATGTGCATAATTATATAAAACATTTTCATAATAGTCATTTTGTACAAGAAGACTCAAATAAAAGAAAATGAAAAATAGCATGCTTAAGCCTACATTCAATAAATACCACCTCTTTCTCCGGAGGCAGACAGCATGCTTCATCATTAGTCCTTTAGGATTATCTTGGATCATTGTATCGCTGAGAACAGCTAAGCCATGCATAGCTTGTCATTGTACAATATTGCTGTTACTGTTATAACATTCTCCTGGTTCTGTTCACTTCACTTTGCATTAGTCCATGTAAGTCTTTCCAGGTTTTTCTGAAATAATCCTGCTTGTCATTTCTTATAGCACAGTAATATTCCACTACAATCATACACCACAGTTTGCTTAGCCATTCTCCAATTGATGGGCATCCCTTTGATTTCCAATTCTTAAGCACCACAGAAAGAGCTATTATATATATTTTTGTACAAATAGGTGCTTTCCCCTCCTTTTTTTGATGTCTTCGGCAAGCCCCTTATTTTAAAAAGAAATATTAAGTGACTTGTCCAAGGTCACACTGGTTCTAAGGAGTACAGATGGAACCTGAAAGCAGGACCTCCGACTCTAAATCCATCACTCTTTCTGATTTAGACAGATGGGATTCAGTCATAGATACTGAGACTTTTCCTCTTCAGAAATCTCCCTTTGTGTAGGATGATTATTTTGTATACTTTTAGCACACAAACAGTGAATAGAACTGTTTGGAGAAGAATGGTTTAATTTGGTATTAGAGTATTCAGCCATTAGCAAAGAGTGGCAGGTAAGTTTAGTAAAAGTAAAAGAAAGCTAAAAAGTTTCCTCAATTTTCAGCAGAGTTTTGCTTTTGTTATTTTTATTAATTTTTTGTTCAAGTCAGGTGTTCATGGTATAGGGTGGTTTCTTTCTTTCTTTGTTTTGTTATGGGCCTGTTATAGGAGTCCTATAAAGTTTTGTTACAAAGGCTAAGTTTAATGGTTAGTAAGTGTCAGAAGGTCAATTCAAATCCCTATCTCTCAATTCCATATTTGGTATTTTCCCCCTGCTGAAATAACTTCTTCTCACATTACAGTCTTCATCTAAAGATTCAAAAACCTTAAGACTTAATGGATTGTAGTTTATAATGGCAGAATGACAGACTGTTTTGCTTATTCATTAGGCCTGATCTACATTCCTAACAAGGGACTCAGAAAAAGGGAAAAGTAATAACACAGACTAAGATGTCTTCTGTATATAGGTTTAGTTTTGTTCAATTTATGCCTACCTTTATCTTTTAATTTCTTTGTTTTGTCTTACTGCTTCTGGTAGCATTGCTAGAACTTTACTTCCAATATTTATTAGAAAAGCTTATGTTTCCCAATTCCATATAATTTTAATTTGTTTCAGATACTTATCAATTACCTAGCTTCTGTTAAATATTTACTATGTGCTAGGCCTTAGAGATATAAAAACCCCATGAAAACAATGCCTACCTTCAAGAAGCTTACATTCTAAAAACAACAAGTAGATATGTAGGTATTTGTAAAATATACACAGAGTAGCTACAAGGCACTCAGAAGAGAAAGATACTAAAAATATTTACAGCATCTATTTTTGTGGTGACAAACAATTGGAAACTGATTATTAAAGATATTTTCATAACTATTTCAATAATTGATTTATTTTGTAATCCTACGTATTTTATTTTATGCAGTGCAAAACATTATTCTGAAGAATCTAGAAATTTCATGAAGTTCCATGACATACCTTCAAAAGGTTCTATGACACAAAAAAGATTAATAAATTACAGTCTAGGACAGTGATTCTCAACCGTCCCAATGCCACAACCCTTTAATACAGTTCCTCATGTTGTGGTGACCCCCAAACATAAAATTATTTTCGTTGCTTCTTCATAACTGTGATTTTGCTACTGTTGTGAATTGTAATATAAATATCTGAAATGCAGGATGTATTTAAATTGAACATAACCCACAGGTTGAGAACCACTGGTCTAGGGTAAAGAGATGTGAAAATTCATCTGTTTTGGTAACTGAACCTTTATAACAAGGTGCTCTAGTGGTGTACATGTGATAAAATCATTCTTAAGCTTCAAAAGAAATATTTTCATCCCTACTTTACAGAGGAATTCCTCTGTAAACCCAACAACTAAGCAATTCATTAAGAACTACGGCTCACAATACCTATAACCATTACGGGTATTAATAAAGAATATCTGGGTGGAAGGCACGAGAAAGAGAAAGAACGGGAATTTAAAAATTCAGGGTAGAATCTCATTTGCAGACTTATTTTCTGCCCCTAAAATAAAACATTGTGTTGACAAAGGTCTACCTAAAACAAACATAAAACCCTGTAAGAATTGAATGAAAGCAAGGAGAAACAATGTTACTTTCTGCCATCCAGAAAATGTCTTTAAAACTGCTTTAAGAACTATAGTGAAAGGGAATGGACTACTTCTCTTCATTTATTTATTTAGCAAATGTATTTATTTTAAAAGGATTTATAATCTCTCCATGACTAACTTAAAAAAAAAGGAAAAATCTCTTTTAATAAATATATATAGTCTTGAAAAACAAATTCTCACACTGGCAATGCCTAAAATGTATATCTCTCATATATTCTAAGTCATAGAAAGAGAAATGAAAGGAGGCTTTCTTTTCTTATTACAAATAGTTTATATGAGAAAAAAATTAATTGTTCTTTGAAAGTCTGATATAACTTACTTGCAATTCATTCTACTCTTAGTGTTTTTCCTTTGGGAGTTAATTTATAGCTTGCTAGATTTCTTTTTCCTATGTTGGGCTATTTAAAAAGTCCATTTACTTGTTAATCTAGGTTAATATTTTTATAAATATTAAATTCTTCCAAGTTATCACTTATGTTAGCAAAGATTGAAAGAAAATACAGTTTTAGTCACAATGTCACCTAGAATTCCTGGAAGAAGTGGAGAAAGAAAAAATTTTTTAAAAGAGTTAAAAATAAGACTATCTGAAACAGCATGAGGACAAAGAACTGTAAAAGAAAGGAAAGCTCTGGAGGAAAACATTTGGAAGGAGGATTAACAGCTTAGTACAAGAAATACAAAACATTAACCAAATATAAGACCAATTGAAAAGTAGAATAAAGATAGCAAAAACAAAATTAAAATAATGAAAAAATAGAAATAAGTGTACAAAATCTTGTATAAAAAACTACTGACCTGACAAGGAAATTGAGAGAAAATTAAAGAAGCATTTAGTTAACTGAAATACATGAGACCAAAGTAGGACTTCGATATAGTTCAAGAAATCATGAAAGAAACTTATCTAGACATATAGGAACAAGAATGCAAAATGAAAATATAAAGACTCTATCAGTCACCTCCTGAAATTCTAAAAGAAAAACTCTCCCAAAGAATTCAATAGCCAAAATATAGGATTCCCAGGTCAAAGAAAATAACGAGTTGCAAACGGCTACAAAGAAAGAGTTCAAGTGTTGAAGAGCCATAATCAGGATTACGCAAGATTTGGCAAAAATTATGTAAAGGAGCAGAAAATGTGGAAGAGCCAAAACGGGAAAAATACATATGGGTTTATAACCAATAATAACTTACACAAGAAACTTAATATGATCCTATAGAGGGAGAAAAATGCACCTTTAACAAAATAGATTTCCAAGTATTCCTGATGACAAGACCCAAAGATGAGTAGAAATTTTGAAATAAACACAGGAGTCAACATATACCTAAAAAGGTAAATGTGAGTAACTGAACGAGATTGTAGAAGGATGAAGTATTTAGATTCTTAAAAAAGTAAATGATACAATTTAGAATAGAAGGTAATATAACAATCAGAATGCTCAAGTAACAAGGTAGAATGTAACAAGAGAACAGAATGTAATGTAATAGAATGTAACAATAAGAATTCTCAAGTCATCGAGGGTCTCAGAAAGAGTTAAAAAAAACAGAGGGTAGGGGAGTAGTTTGATTGTTTTGATGATTTTAATAGAAAAAAAGAAAGGGAAAGGATTACACTAGGGAATGTAGGGACAGGACAGATAGGGGAATTTACTATCACAGTTATTCAAGGTATGTTAAAGTGGAAGATTACACAAACAAGGCCAAAGTGGGTGTCACCTGAAATTCACTTACATCAGACAGCCAGGAAAGGAAGGTAGGGGAAGGAAGGGGGAGAGAGAGAGAATATAGAATGAGTTTGGAGGGGAACAAGAGGTATAGAGATTCAGGATGGGATTAATGATAAAGCAAATTCAAACCTTGCAGGGATAGGTTGTTTTTGTTTTGCTGAGGAGGACACTCACTTTGGCCATGATGAGTATAAAATACCTATGGGACGTCAAGACGGTAATGTCCAGAAGGAGACAGAATCATGTGAATCTATTCAGAGTGAAGTGATCAGAATCAAGAGAACAATTTACACAATGACTATAATACTGTGAAAGTAAATTCTGCAAGAATTAAGAAGGGATCAATGCAAGGACCAATTAAGATTTTAAAAGCATGTAACCCACTTCTTGGCACAAGAGTGATGATTGTAGGTGAAGAATGTAGCTTACATTTTCATACTGCGCCAGCATTTGTTTTTTGTTGTGTTTGACAAGGGTAAGCATTTGATTTTGTTTATGTTGAGGAAGGGATGGGAGATAGGAAGGAGAGATAGAGAATAGCATTAATGATGCCAAAATAAAAGAAGAATATCAATGAAACATTTCTAAAGAGAACGGAAGCGAGTTCAACAGAGGACACAGAGGAGCAAGGTAGTGGGAATACTTCTATAATAAATTTTTTACATTTTATACATATAAATATGTGAATATTTATATATAAGCAGAAATAAATAGGCATAAATATATCTAAAATCAACTAGATAATAGAGCCTCATGATTTCATACACAATCATTCCTGTTCTTTGTTATGGAAATGTTAACATTTCTTATATGTAAATGTTAGTATTTTTTCATGTTTGTAAGTTTCATAATTTAAAAAGAAAACAAAGAGAAATGTTAAGAAAACAAGGTAGAAATATCTGAATGAAAGACAAGTCAACAAGCATATATTAAGTGCTTACTATGTGCCAGAAGAAGTAGAACTGAATGACATTTGAAAAATTAGTAAGACTTGAATCTATGACTGAGAAAGGCATTTCAAGAAAGGAAACAGGAGGTTGGAGCTGGAAATAATCATAGGTATGAGTGTAGCATAACTGGTGACAGAGAGAAGCAACTTACAGTTCTTAGGTAACAATGGGAATAGACTGGATACACACGCAAAAAAGGGTCAGATAATCACGAAGGGTCTTAAATATCTCTCTAAGGGATATAGATTTTATCCTGTTCTAAGTATCCAGAAGAGACAGCTATTGGAGACCTTTTAAGAGAAGAATTTATAATAATACTGAACGAAGCCTGAGTGACTAAATGGAAGACTTATGATATTTATGGACAAAATTAGGAAAGGTGGAAGGGGGGTGGGGCTTCAAGAAGATATGAAGAGGGAATGAAGCTCTATTCTGGACACATTAAAGATAATCAAAGGCCTGGTGGCATAATGGAAAGAGTACTAGAGATGGTGTTAAAGTGACTGGATTTGAATCCCAAAATCATTGCTTACTACTAGTGTGACCTTGGACAAATAAAAGTAATTTCCTACTGTTTGTGTTCATCATCTGTACAAAGAAGTGATTGCTTTAGATCAGTGGTGCCAAACTTGGATAGAAACAGGGTCCACTAGCACATACATAAAAAGCCCAGCAGACCACACATGCACCTAGTTTTAAAATGTAATGTTATCTACATTTTATTGAATTTTGCTCCTTTGTTAAATATTTCCCAATCACATTTTAATCTGGTTCAGGCTCACTTAGCTGATGTGCTTTAGATAATCTTAAGAGTCTCCTCTAACTCTAAATCTATGTACCTATGAAGTACAAGATTTGACCCAAGGTTAGGATGTATTCTGTAAGTCCTACTAAAATCAAAATGGTCAGCATAAGGACGTCTTTACTATTCACTAATTGAAGGGAAGAGTAACAAAAATTAACATGAACAATACATATCTGACTTTCGAATGAATAATGTATTCATTTATTTTCACTTTATGCCTAGCAGATTCACTTTCCTAATTATGCTTTATTGGTTTGTACTCCCTGCCCCGCCCCCCATCCCACCTGGCATCCACAAGCCAACCCAAAGAGAGACAGAGAAGCAGCCTAGAGGACAGCTGAATAGAAGATAAAGCATGAACAGATTTACAAGTTTGGAAGACAATTCACAATAGTAATTCATAGGTCACATTATCCATATTCCAGGAGTACTGCCTGTTCCACACTACTCAGCAACACACACTCCCACTTCAAAAATCCCCAACCAATTTCTACTCGTGTGATCTTCCCATTTTGCTTTGCTGGTTCCTTTGTCTTTATTTTGCTTTGGGTTTCTTAATTAAAAGAAGGCAGTGGTCTTCCCAGATATCTTTTATGCTCTTCCCTATGTAACATACACATATGGGAAAAAAAAAAGTCTGAAGAGATAAGAAATGGAAAAAATTCACTCTGTACTTCACTTGAAAAGGACCTTTCCAGCACCCTGGTCATTACTAATTTTTCTGGAAAGCCAATGACGCTTTGGGAACAAACTCACTGACATAGCCCCCCCTTTCCTCAATTCAATTTTGCAGTAATGTGAAATAACACCCTGCTATTCCTTGTAGATAAAAGGGAACTGACTGTAAATATCTAGTTCTTCATTTTAATGACAATAAAAATAAATTTTCTTCAATCGAAAGTAATGGATAAAGAGAGACCTTGTGGATTACTGTACTAATTTATTTAGATTATTTTTCTTTAGACTAGAGGTTCTTAAATTTATTACATAAGAATCACACAATCACATATTACATAAGAATCACATGTAAGCAAAATAATATGAATACAGATGAAACATGTATCTCAAGTTTTAATTTCCTTTCTTCAGTAAGAACATCAAATCACACAATAATAACTGACATGTTCTTTTGTTTGGTTGGTTTTGGTTTTTTTGGAGGTAGCATAACAGCATAAAGACAATTGGCCAAATAGGAAAACCATTCTTAATTTAAGGGTTAAACTGTTAGGAGACTTTAAAAATAGCCCATATCACCTATCCATTTCAAAGTCATGTTTATCTTTCTGTATTTCAAAGGAAAGACCTTTTTGAAAGATTTGGCACAAAAATATGCATGTGAATAGAGAGACACACTGAAAAGTCTCAGCTTTCAGGTATAATGCTTCTCAGTGAGAAAGCACTATGCTAGAATTCCTAATTCTCTAAGGTACATTTTCTACTGGCAGAGAACACGGTGGGGCCCTCCATTATCACCTCTGTCCAGCTTCTCTTTATCTGATGCTTCATTAACATTTACTCAATTGTGGCACAAACCCCTATTGCACCTAAGAATTTCACCCCTCAAATACTAGGTTGAATCTTATTCATATGGCATTGAAACACAGCAGAGTAGGACTTAATTTAGGAGAGGGAAGCCAAGATAATTATGGAAGGCAGCACAAAGCAGAGATGATAATTGGGCAACTTACTTGAAGAAATATTCATGAAAATCTGTTTTTGCAAATTGCAGGTATTTGATAGCCAATTTTCAGAGTGATTCCTATAAAGTTTTCCTGGAAGGGTTTCATTGTAATAATAAAATAAACACCTTCAAGTCCTCACTACATCTTAAGGGTGATCCCTCTTTCACTCTTTCATTATGGATTTTGATTCCCCCTCCCATCTGCCTCTACGCTTCAATTAACACTATCCAAGCCAAGATCACTCTAAGCAATATTGTAAGGCAAGAGTAACGAAAAGGATGCACTCCCAAAAAGGATAAAGTACATCTCTCCTAAGTCCTCAAAAGGTAGAAAGTTACAAACATCCAGAACAAATGAAATCTTTGCCTTGGATTATGTAGATCCTACTCTTTTCTTTGAAAAGGCTTTAAAACAGGACAAGTGTAAAGTATAAAAATCTGATTCACAATCTAGAATAAGTACTGTGAATTTAACCTCAAAATCATTTCTTCTTCTACACATATTTACAGAAATTACAATGCATCAAAACCTTGTATGAGGTGATATTTGAATCTCAGTTTACTGCTCAGTGTGTTCAAAATGTGCCTTGACAAAATCCATCTGCTGCTATATGTAAATGGTCATGTGCTAAACTTAGTTTCAGCCGTGATTCTCTTTTCCTGGCGAAAAAGTCCTCTATTCAACTGGAGACCAAGTTATTCAGAAATTGTTTGTCATCTTAGATTGGACTGATCATTTGTTTCCCTGAATTCTTTTTCCCATCATTTACTCATTACACGCCTACTCCTGATGGGAGAAGACATTTATTAGCTTCTGCATTTATTGCATTGGCAAAAAGAAACATTCTGCAGCATTTCCTGGGGGTTCACTCATTTATCTGTTGGATAAGAGACTGAAGTTTTCTAAGGAGTAGAAAAATTAAAATATCATTTAGGGTGACAGCAGTGAAAATTAAAGTCTATTTGTGAAGACTTAAGCTTTAGGTCTGAAGTGCCATTTAGTGAAAGGATGCAATGTTATTTCATCAATCGACCCTCTTCATATATAACTAAAATTGCTGGCTATTAGCCAGACAAATATTCCAAATGAAAGATACAAGGTATGCTACAAAGCATCTGAGATGAAAAGCTAATTGCTATTTTAAATGGAAATCATAACTAAGGAAAGCACTTTAAAGATTCATTTCTATAAACAGCCAGAGAGGGACTGCTGTCTGTCTACTTGTTAAATCTAAGAAATACTATTTCACAGAGTTCATTTCATTGATACTCTTAACCTGCATTACAAAACAGATTTATATAATCTCCTGGAATCTCAGCGTATCAACTTGTAAAATTTTTCTATTTATGGAGACAAATGAGAGTGAAAGCCTTATTTATTGCTCATTAAAGTCAATAAACTCAATGGAAGAAATAAGATATCAATGCAATTTGTAAATTCATCAAAAGTTTCCTTAAAATGTGAAATAAGAAGGCTGCAAGTCCATTAAACATGGCAAAATGACTTTCCCCAATTCCACTGCACACCTTCCCCCCCATACACACACAGGTAATGTCAAGAAATTATTAAACAGTAAGTCAAAAATATGCCAGGAGATGGGTGAGATTGCATGTATCTGTAATCCTAGCTACCAGGAGTATGAGACTAGCCATCTTTTGAGCTCAGGGGTTTTAAGCTGTGTTGGGCTATGATGGCTGGGTATCCACATTAAGTCCAGCATTAATACAGTAAATCCCGGGAGCAGGGGAGTCATTAGATTTCCTGCAGAGGGACAAACCTGCCCAGGTCAGAAACAGAAAAGGTCAAAGTTCCCTTACCAATCAGCAGTGGGATCAAATCTGTGAGTAGCCACTGCAACTCAAGCCTGGGTGAGACAGGGAGACTTAGTCTAGGAAAGAAAGACAGGATAGATAGGAAAAACGAAAACGGGAGAGGAAGGGGGAGGGAAAAGGGTCAGAGAAGGGAAAGAGCGTCTGAGTACTCCATGGCACCATGTATATATATCATCTCCACGTTGGCCTTTTCCCAAGCTTCCACAAATCCTCTTTTCTTTTCTTGCTCAACTGTAATCAAATCAAAAGTCACCACATTAAATAGCTTCTATAAAGAATTTACAGTGGACCACCCTATTGTTTCACTCATTAACTTTGTGACTTGCCAAACTATAACTCCCTTTCTTGACCACCAATCTCCATTAAGTGTAGTCTTTCCCATTAGAAATAAACATTCTTTGCTTGACATTCAAAGCCCTTTATAATCTAGTTCCTTCCTATCTACTCAGTCTTTTTGCACCTTATTTCCCAGCACATACTTTTTTGGTCCAGTGACCCCTGGCCTCCTGGGTGTTCCACAAACAAGACACTCCCATCTCTGCTCTAGGCATTTTCTGTAGCTGTCCTTCATGCCTAGAATGCTCCCCCTTTCTCCTCTGTGATTACTGACCTCCCTGGATTCCTTTAAGTCCCAAATAAAATCCCATCTTTTATAGGAAACCTTCCTCTAGCACTTCTTAATTCTAGTGCCTGCCATCTGTTAATTATTTCCTATGTCCCCTGTATAAAGCTTGTTTTGTATGTATTTGTATGCATATTGTCTACCCCATTAGCCTGTGAACTCTGTGAGTATAGGGACTGTCTTTGGGCTCCTTTTGTATCCCTAGTGCTTAGCATAGTACCTATAAGCACATAGTAAGTGTTGAATAAATGTTAATTTATTTGATTCATTTTGCATTGACTTCATGATCTCTAGAAATTCATTATCCTGCAGGATGAAATCAACTCAGTAACATATACTTCCTCAGATCATTTCCCACTAAGGCTTTAGAATTCCATCATATGTGCATGTTGGGTATCTCCTTCACTGTTCAGTTTCTTTCTAAGTGTTATCTTCTTCCATTTGATTATAAGCTCATACAGGATATGGACTATTTTATGTTTTCCTTTGTATCTCCTGCACTTAGCACAGTGCCTGGCACATAGTAGGTACCTAATAAATTTTTAATGACACTGACTCTGGCTCTTATTTTCCCTTCTACTTTCCTCACGGCCTAAAATGATACCTAGAGCAGAGTACACCTAAAGTAAACACTTATGAATGAATGTGCAAGAAATACTGGTCTGAAATATTCAGAAGATAAATGAAAACACACAACACAAACCCCAGATAAAGATGCAGGAGTTATTTGTACAGGTCACATGGTATAGTGGATAGAATGTTAGACCTGGGTATCAGAAAGAGACATGTCTGATTTGTGCCTTCAACACTTATTAGTTACATGACGCTGGCCAAGTTAAAACCTTACTGAGTCTGAAAGCTTATTTGTAAAATGGAGAAAATAATTCTACCTACCCTCATTGGATTGTCATAGGGAAAGAATGAGACATTATATGTCAAGTGCTTTGCAAATTTTAAAGTGTTTATATACTTGTGACCAATTATTATTAATAAAGCCTTCGGGGCCTAAAGTGACATGGGAGAGAGAGAACTGAGAACTAAGAATAAATATACCTTTGGGGCAGGCAAATATGGCCTTTCCTATTTTGAGAGAAAAGTACTAGGAGAATGAAGAAGAGTTAACTCTGGTGAGGGTGGCGTGATAGAAAGAGAAAGGAAGTATAGGTTTCAGATAAAGATAAGAAAAAAATGGGGAATATCAGATCCTATCCTGTT
Source organism: Pseudochirops cupreus (assembly GCA_028627135.1). Lineage (NCBI taxonomy): Eukaryota > Metazoa > Chordata > Mammalia > Diprotodontia > Pseudocheiridae > Pseudochirops > Pseudochirops cupreus. The sequence goes on along the minus strand of CM053581.1, from coordinate 493,817,930 downwards.
TTGACAGAAGCACTATTAAGAAAGAAAGAAAGAATATATAAAGGACAAGCTAGGTATTAATGATGAAGTTTATTTCATTATTTTGCTAACTAATTTCAGACAACTGAAGCAACATGAGCTCTGTTGCTATAGACCATTGTACAAATGAAGAGATGAATGGAAACACTACTATTAAGAAATATATTTTGCCCATTTTTATTTTCTACTTTATCCTTCCTTTCTAAATCATCAGCTTTTGAACAGAACCTGAATTTATACAAATCTTAACTTTCCTGTCCTGACCCAGTGCTATTTGACACCATTCTTTTTACTTAGTTTTTTAGATGCCCTTAGATACTTTGCACCTTCCTGTCATGTTTCCCTTTCACATTTTTTTTAAGCACATATAGATCATCTTGAGTTATGAGAAACTTCTTGGTTTACTCCCTTTGTTCTTCCCATGTCTGTACTTTGTCAATACTGAAAGTATTGAAGCTCCCTGTAAGGCTTCAGAAGTGGGTTTTAACCTATTATAGCTAAAGGTACTGCCAGTTGGTATACAAAAAAAAAAAGCTAGTAGGAAAAATGATCAGTTCACCTTTATGTAGGACTTAAAATTTCACAAAATGTTTGTTACTCAAATAACAATTAGAAATAAGAGACAGTTGGAAGCATTTGTAGACGCAGATCCATCCTTCTCCCCTCTATCCTCTTCTCCCTTGTGCGCCCCCTTGCCCCCTTTCCAGTACAAATTCATGCTACTGACACTGCCCAGCTAGGTTTTGATCAGTTCCTGAGAATTTGGAGCTGGATTAGAGCTGAACTTGGCTTTGGGATGCTAACATGAAAATTAAATTAAGTTTATAATAACCAAACCCCTTACAACTATTAAATCCAGATAGGAACCAGGAAGTAGGAAAGGAGAAGCTTGAAAGGCCAGAGATAACCTGATGAGCCAGCCTGGTCAAACTGGTTATAATCAAATTCCTGACCAAAAAGATATACTTTCCATCTTATTTGGCTCTGGCAAGACCAAAGTCTGAGTAATAAATACATAAATCAAGCTGTAAATAATTAAAAGGAAAAATAACAGAAAAGCCTGCATTTCAGTTCTTAAATTTTATACTACGACCATAAAATTTTGTTGTCATACTGTTTTAATTTTCTAAAAATTTAAATGTATAATGGGATTATCCAACAAGTGTCATGTTTTGCTATTCGAATAAACAGTAAATAAAGTAATTTTCACAATGAAAAAATACTTCTTTGGCTAATACACAGATCTGGGAAATCTATCATATAAAACAATACGGGAAAATAATCATTCAATTTTTTAAAACTATCAATATAGATATTCCAGATGTGTTGACAGTGGATATTTAACACATTACACACACAAAAAGCCAATGAAGAAAAAATACCATGTAACATACATTGAAGCATTCTTCATCTTTTTATCTTGGATTATCGTCTATATGTAAAAAGAATGTTCACCTACAACTGCAGAAATTTTGCTTACATCACACAAAGTTCACTCATTCCATTGCTTAGGGTAATGCAACAGATATTCTGGTCATTCATCTTTTAACAGCATTACTGATTACAGAAACTATTTTTGAAATATGTATACATATAAGAAGCAGAATATCTTAATAGGCCCAACTAAGATCAGGTTTTTACGCATGGCAAGAAAAGGTAAAGAGGTAGTTGCAGCAATATCAAAGACAAATTAAAATCACATCAAGAAGATGTCAGAGGTTCAAACATAAAAAAGCTATATTCTTGAAAGGCTTTAGTTCATTTAATTTTTTTTTTGTCACTGGGATAGTGGTTTTAGTCACTTTAATTATAAGAAAAATCTCTAATCTCAGCATGTTATACAAGGAATCTAATCAACAAAGAAGCATTATTAAGAAAGGTAATAATTGGGAGTAATTTTTATGAGATAGCCAATGGTGCTGAGAACACAAAGTTTTGTAAAAATTAGTACTTTAATGACTTTACTCTTGTAAGTTCTTTAGATTATTGCTATAAACCACATGAAGCTATATAACCCAAATCCCAAATGCTTGTCAGAAAGAAAAAAAGGAAGGAAGGAAAGAAGGAGGGAGAGAAGGAAGGAAGGAAGAAAGGAAGGAAGGAAGGAAGGAAGGAAAGAAGGAAGCTTATTATCTTGTCCCAGCCTGCCCTGAGTACTGCAATTTTTCCTAGGACTTGGATCCTAGGGTTTTGTATCTTTGGGACAAATCATAAGCCTTCATTCTCATTCTCAAAAACTATACTTATACACCATTTAAATTTGAGATACCCCTAGCCACTTTACTATGTGAGCAATTTTTATGAAAGGATAATACATCTTTACCTTCATTCTCAGAATACCTTTCCCTGATACCCTTTTAGAACTAAATATCCACTTTATGGAATACTACCGATCTAGGCAAAACTGTACTGGACTCCTCTCTCTTATGCTCTCAGATTTCTCTCCCTGGATTTCTCAATTTAACTTGATGGATAATATCTATTAAGATACTTATTTCCTGAAGATGCAACAGGCCTAACTTTTACAATTTGTGCATGCATGCGTGTGTGTGTGTGTGTGTGTGTGTGTGTTTTTAAATCAGTGGTGTCAAACTCAAACTGGCACACTGACTTAGAAAATCACAAATTCACACTCTTCATGTTGTAATGCATTTTTATTTATTTTGTTAAATATTTACCAATTACATTTTAATCTAGTTCACGTAGAACTCAAGAGTAATGTGGGTGCCAAGTGGGGTGGCATGTTTGACACCTCTGGTTTAAACCAGTGGCAAGACCAGGTCTTGAATCACTAATACTCCCTTCAGGTAATGACAATACCATCAGTCCTTCCTATGTTCCCTAAACCCCAGGTATTCTGAAGGAGTTTTAATCAACCCTAACCTTTCACATGCCTGCTGACAATATTATACAAACCTGTTGGATGACTTAAAGATAACTATGAGATAACCTAGCATAGCAGAGACAGTGTTAGCCAAAGAGCCAGTTAGAATTAAGTTCAAATTTTACCTCTGATACTTAATAGCCGGATATTATACAAGCTATCACACACCTCTGCGCCTCAGTTAACTCCCTAATATTGCACTACTGACTAAATCTTGCTACTATAAAACATAACAATGAAAGGAATTAATTATAAGAGGTTAACTGTTTAGCAAGTCAGAAAAATTTTTATAGGTCTTGTCAGGGTCCTCAGTTATCAAATCTATGACATTCACCTCATCTCCTAAACTCATTTATTTTCTTTAAATTAAATTTTTTGAACTAGTATGTTTTTTTTAATTGGCTTTTTCCCCCTCTCTCCAAACCATTCTCCCTTCCCTAGGCTTAAAAAATTAAAAACATTAAAGTCTAATTTTTGTTAACAAAGACCCACAGTCAAGTCAAGCAAAACAAATTTCTGCCTTGGTCATGTACAAGAGCATTCGTCTCTCTGCATCTCAAGTCCATGACCTCACTGTCTAGAGGAAGATAGATGGATCAGCAGTCTTCCTGAACAGCAGCTCTAGTCATCAAAATGGCCAGAACTCTTAAATTCACTTCTAAAATCTGATCAGCCTCGATTCCCAGGAGCAATGATGAAGACAAGTGATGAACTGACACACAGAAAGAAATCTACATTTGCAGATATGGCCAATACGTGTATTTGCTTTGCTTGGCTGTGCTTATTTCTTTATTACAAGGGTTTTTGTTTTGTTTTTGTTTGTTTGCTTGTTTGCTTTTTAAAGCAGGCTGGAAAGGTAGGAGGAACAAAAAGTAACTGCTTGATAATTTTTTAAAATAATGTAAACAACAGAATGGAGAACGAGACATTTTCTCTAATTCATATAATCTCTCAAACTTCTTCAAAACAGAAATTATGTGCCACAAATAAAGCCATATCAGGTCTTTCCATAGTCAAGGATACCTTGAATTCAAAAGAAGGTTAAAAAATGTATAAACCAACGCTCAGACCTTCGGGTCACTCAGTACCCCTTTAACATTTTCCACTCTGCCAGCAGTGAGCCTACACCAGCAGACTCAAGGCCATGTCCCGAACTTGCAACAACATTCACCCTTATACCTCTGGCTCCCACCCACCTACTCACTCCAGCCCTTTTCCCGTGCCATGGAGACCCTTCCAGCTCTAGTTAGGGGAAATTTACCTTGGTCATGACAGAAAACCAAGTGGCTACTGCCCACCAGGAGCAAAAGCAAGGGGGCCTTTTGCACACAACCCTGCAGAGCACAAGTGCTTCAAAGCTCAGAACTGCTGGTGCTGGGCCAACAAAATAAGAAACAGGATGGGACATGAGGATAAGGCCTGCATAAGTGGGGGAGAGGGTAGTGGCAGGGAATCTGTAGTATTTCACTTAGCCTGAGAAACAGAGGACAATATGAAGGAAAGGAACTGTGAATTAAGCAGAATGGAAAGAAACTAAGATGCTTAGAGAGCCAAACCTCCAAGGAAGACACTATTAGAGAGGAGAGAGCCAGAAAGTATGTCATAGTGGAAAATAAGGGAAGAAAAAAACTTTGAAATTACCAAAGACCAGTAAGAAGAAAACTTAGACTGTAAACATAAGCAGATAACACGTCAGAAATCGTAACAAGAGGAAATGTGGCCTCTAGACATAGAAAAGAAGTTATAGTCTCTACGAATAAATACTGCAAAACAGGGGCGGAGCCAAGATGGCAGC
>CM053581.1:493774018-493812733 GCA_028627135.1 Pseudochirops cupreus | reverse complement strand
AAACCACTGACTTGGAAAATAGATCCAGGAGAGACAATTTAAAAATTATTGGACTACCTCAAAGCCATGATCAAAAAAAGAACCTAGAAATCATCCTTCAAGAAATTCTCAAGGAAAATTGCCTTGGTATTTTAGAACCAGAGGACAAAATAGAACTTGAAAGAATTCACCGATCACCTCTTGAGAAAGATCCCAAAAAGAAAGTACCTCCTCTAATTTAGGAAAATCACACATAAAAGAAAGTTCAGCTGTAAGGCTTATGGAAGAGCCAGAAATGCAAAGGGCGCTGCTGAAGGGTGGATGACAAGGCCTAGGATCCTTAGGTGTAATGAATAGAGCACTGGACTTGGAGTCAGCAAAGCCAGAGTTCAGATTCTGCCTTAGACACTTAGTAGCTGTGTGACTATCACTTAACCAATGTCTGCCTCAGGTTTCTCACTTGTAAGTTGGGGGTGATAATAACACTTACCTCCCAGGTTTGTTGTGAGTATTAAATGAGATTATATTTGTGGAGCATTTTATAAACTTTAAAAGGAGCTATGTAATTATATGCTAGTGATCATGAGTGGTGGTGGTAGTGATAGGTCACATGACATCATCATGGCTCATCAGGATGAAAGCCTGAGTAGATGGTAAGGCCTAGAGAGCCTTAGAAGTCAGTGACAAAGCAAATAGGACCTAATGCTCCTTCCTCTCATCAGAAGAACAAACTGCTCACTCCACAGCCCAGAAGGGTACTTATTCTAGAAAACAGGTTAAGAAGGAATAGGAAAAGGGAACACCGAGTGATTATAAGTCTTTCCATTGTCCTGCTCTCCTACATTGATTCTAGGACAGACTGAGTATGAGACCTCAGATGGTTTGTGTATTATCTCATAAAGCTGAAATTTGGCTAACATATTGGCATTTGTTTTTACTAAAACCTGCTTTTGTTTTTTTCTCACAATTTCCATATATTTCTCACTGGGACTGAGTTTTTCTCTTACTCATTTTGACTGTTAGGACATTTACTTTAGCATTCAGCTAGAAAAAATTTCTTTGATTTTCCTTTGATCTTTTCAAAGGTAGGAAAGATTATTTACCTTTTTGAATGCCACTCATTTACAGGTAGACACCATTGAAGCTGGTAGGAGGGCCAATTAGAGTTTATTATTGTCAGTGACCTGTCATATCCCTTAAATGTCCAGGAGGACTTATATGATGTAGCTTTTTATTTCTCTTCTCATATCATATTTGGAAAACTAGCCATTTTTAAAGACTTCCACAACCTTAGAAATTAAATTAGAGGAGTTACTCCATATAGGAATGATAATAACTCAATGTGATTTCCCCAAAAAACCTTTATGTTCTTCCATGTTTAGAAAGTCTTTGCATATTTAAAGTGATATTCCATTAGTTTTTAAAAACATCTCAGAGATATGCTTGCTGTTGACAAACTCAGTATAAACTATCTACCCTGCCTTAATTTGACCTAGATGATATGATTGAAGATATATTTGTAAATGAGCACAGGAATCATGGAGAAACTAGAACTGCAGGAAGGATCCTAGAACTTATATTTATCTCAGCCATAAGTAATCTAACTCTACTAAACTGTCAGAGTATTTTGTTTCTCCCTCATTATACTTTATACTACACTTTTATAATCTGTCTTCTATTACAGTCATTTGTGAGCTTGTCTTATTTTTCCTTTCAAAGTGTACATTTCGTGAGTGAAAGAGACATCATTTTGTTGTAATTGCCATACACGTTAGGTTGTAGTTTTCAAGGAACAAAACCTCATTCATATTAAACTACCTGCAGAGTTTATCAAATAAAATACGAATGGCATACTTTAAAGAAAAAGGATATGAAATATGTGAACCTCCATTTCATCGTCATCCTGGTTTCTGCTTTGGCCTGTTTTGGAAAAATAGTGTTGCACATGTGTATATCTGGGTCCCTGGCAACTGCCACTTTAGACCACCAACTGATTCTGGATGTTTGAAAATAGAATTTACTGTGGGATTTTATACTAAGGTAAACAAAGAGAAGGCAGCTACGGTACTTCAGTGGTTGGAACACTGGGCCTTGAGTCAGGAAGACCTGAGTTCAAATTTGGCCTTAGACACTCATTAGCTGTATGACCGTGGACAAGTCACTTAGTGTGTTTTCCTAATCCACTGGAGATGAAACAGCAAAGCACTCTAGTATCTTTGCCAAGAAATACCCATACAGGGTCACAAAGAGTCAGATATGACTGAACCACAGCAGCAAACAGAATTGGCTAACAGAGGCAGAACTAATATCAGTCGGGGTACTCACATGAGGAGAAGAGTGGGAGATACTCTTCTCTCCTCTACCACTTTGTCTAGCCTGAGACATGTTGACAGCCTGATTTACCTGCTACTTTGCCAAGTTCATTCTCATCCCTGAATTCTCCACTCTAGCCTCATGCCCCATTTGAATTTTGTGGCTTCTCATTTCCTCAGCTTTCAGCTTCCTCAACTCCCACAACATTCAGCCTCAGTCTGTCTACTCTCTACCCTACCCAGTTAGAAAAGGAAAAAAAATGAAAAAGAAATTTAATTTATCCTAGGCACCAAAATTCCTAGTTAGAGTTCTCTTGAATGGTCCAGTCACCAGGGTAGGCAAACCCTAGCCAATGTTGAATATTCAGTAGCTCAGTTAAGATTAAACCTAGGGATTAGTCTACTTCTTTATTACACTCTAGAATATTCATCATTGTATGATTCTCTGTAATTGCCTGTCTTCCCTCTCTTGGACAAAAGGGGCTTTTTCTAACTGACCTATGCAAAATACAACAGTTCCTGATAAGTTCACAGGAAGCATTTGTCAAATGAAAGAACAAATCAGTCACTTAATCATCTTGCTCCTCAATTTTGTATCTTTAGTTATAAAACTCCTATTTCAGGCTTTTCAGAATATTTCTGGGATAATTGAAAGCACAGTTTAATGGAAAGAATATGAGAATCTCTATATGCTCTTGAGTAACTTATTTGGTCTCTGGATCTCACTCTCTTTATCTATAAAAATAAGGTAATTGGGCTCTTCTCTACAATTCATTCCAGTTCTAAATGTTATACTCTCATATGACAAAATTACTTTTTCAGTTCATCTTAAATTGATTAAATGATACTACCACAATACATACATGTGTATAAGTATGTCATCAAGCACTTTAGGTGGTGGTTATGACATTGTTTACTCAAGCCAGTGTTGATGGTACATTCTCACTCCTAGTGTTTGGGAATCAGTGGTATATTTTCAAGTAGACTCTTAATTGTAGTTCGTCCCACCAAAAAATAGTTATCTCCAGTTATTATTTTTAATCACAAAATGAACGTGTTCAAGTTTGCTTTTCCTAATACTGTCTATGATCAATTCTTCCATCAAAGTATCTTCTTTCCTTTCTTCAGTATCAAGACTGTTCATTCACTACATGTATCATTTCCACACAAGGGTGTGGAAAGTAAGGAGGATGCCATTTTACTTTAAAAACATTTGCATGTTATATATTGCCACAGTGATTATTTGAGAGCTTTTGACAAAGTACTGATAGCTTTGAAAACGATTGTTTTCTAGGATTTATGTAAGATGTTTGTAAGTAAGGAATTTAAGGAAGGAAGAGTAGTTCTTTTTAACGAGAGAGACTTTCTACAGTGAGCTGTTCATACTTAGTATTTATTGAGTTCTTGGCAGTGTGCTTGAACATGTGTAAAGTTTACATCTTGGCCCTTCCCTGCATGTTGAAATGAAAGCACACATGCTCACATGTTAAAATGTCGATAGCATCCCACACTTGCTCACATTGCTGCCCTATTTTACTGGTGAAATGAAATCAGCGACTAGCCATTCAATAGCCGTCAGTGAAACTGGCATGTTTCTTTTTTCTCTGTATACTAGTAATCTACCAAGTCCCTTGGAAATTGATACAGGCAGTTATTAAGGGCTATTCTTGCAGTTTGGCTACAATTTCAGGAGTCACCTCAACCAGTGGAACTATTATTTCTTGATGGAGCTGGCAAATAATACATTACAGTGATACATCTGGTTTCGCATTCCGTTTTCAAGGACTAAAACCTCTTGTTTTAATATGTTAAACATGCTTAGTGGGGATTTTATGGACACAAAGAAGTCAGCTATTTCCCAATTACTGTACTAACAGAGAAAGGTTAAAGGCTCTATTTTTTTTTAGCAGCACTACCATTTGCTTTACATTTTGTTCTCTTAGTGCTTCTGAGATTATACAGATGCCCATTTATTTTTGAGACAGTGCTATCTCTGGAGTCAAAGTCTACAAGTCTTCCAGACTATTGTTGGCATAAGTCCCAACAAAGCCACTTAATGTGAAAGATCTGTTCTGCCCAGTTTATAATACGGGTTTTTTAAGTGGCATACACCTGTTTCTGCTTACAGAATGAAGAATGAATTGCCAATTACTATAGACATGTTCAAACATGACACTTCATACTGCACAGACTTGTGTAGTCTGCTTTATCCTAGGCCCCCAACTATGAAACCATCAGTCCTCTAAAAGGAGATACGTTGTGAGGAAGGAAAGGGAGAGAAAGGGGATCAGTCCTTGATCAGTTGCTATTATTTTTGCGTGTGCAAGCTGTAGGAAGGGAGGTCAGTTCCTCTAACCTGTGTTTTCCCAGCAGAGCTCTTGAACAAGATGAAGTGATCAAAGCAGGATGCCAGTACATCATCACAATCTCATTACTTTGCAAGCTGCATGCACAGATGCTGCTGTTTTCTGCATCAGGCTTCACTGATTTACATTCATAACACCTCCATTAGAACTCATTTGGTACAACTCATAATTAACCAGTTCTCTTCTTTTCATAATAGTGTTGTTCCAAGGCAAGAGATACCAAAGCAAAGAAGAAAATATTATAGTTGTATGAATCATCAGAACTCAGATATATTGGTTAGGTGAATAGAAGTATGTGTTAAATGCTTTGTTGTAATTTAGATCATTAGAATTTTGGGGAGGTGGGGGTAGAAATCTTTAAAATCTTTGTTCAGCATACACTTCCTTTTTTAGATATCCCAAGATAGATTACGTCATAGAATCAGAAAATTGAAAGTTGAAGGGATGTTAGAGATGTCCCTGCCCTTCATTTTACAGTTGAGGGTATTAGAGGTAAAGAAATTTTTTAAAATTTATTTCATTTTTGATTTATGGAATAAAGTAAGCATTTCCATAACATAATACAATAAAAAAGATGATTGCACAGGAAACTGCAAATCTACTGTACACTACTTGCTGTTCCTTTCAAATATACAGCAGAAATATCATGTAAATTTCTTTTCTTTCTTTCCTTCCCTGCCTCCCCCCGCTCTTCGGGAGGTATACTATTAGACACAAGCAGGTATATACACCCACGCACGCACACACATGAAATTATTTTTCTCTCTTTGTGTGTGTGTGTGTGTGTGTGTGTGTGTATATATATACATACATACATACACGCATATTTATTAGTGCTTTCTCTGGATGCAGGTAATGTCTTTCTTCATATGTCCTTTATAACTAATTTGGGTATTTATAATAGACAACTTATTTCCTCAAAGTTGTTCCTAAAAGAGTATTGCTGTTTCTGTGTTCATTTGTTCTCTTGGTTCTGCTGATTTCACTCTTCATTATTTCATGCAACTCTTTCCATGTTTTTCTAAAGTCACTCAGCTCATCATTTCTTTTAGTATGGTAGTATTCCATAACAATCATATACCACAACTTGTTCGGCTATTACCCGACTGATGGGCATTGTTGCAATTTCCAGTTCTTTGCCACCTCAAAGAGAGCTGTGATAAACATTTTAGAACCTATAGGTTCTTTTTCTTTTTCCTTAATTATCTTTGGAAATAAACCAAGTAGTGTTATTGCTGGATCAAAAGGTATATAGATAGTTTAATAACTCTTTGGGCATAATTCCAGATTGCTCTCTAAAAGCGATGGATCATTTCACAATTCTACCAACAGTGAATTAGCGTCCCAATGTTTCTACATCCTCTCCAACATTTGTCACTTTCTGCTTTTGTAATTTTAGCCAATCTGGTAGGTGTAAAATGATATGTCAGGCTTGTTTTAATCTGCATTTCTCTATTCAATAATGATTTAGAGCATTTTTTTCATATGCCTATAAATTGTTTTGATTTCTTCATTGAAAAACTGTCTGTTCGTTTCCTTTAACCATTTGTCAGTTGGGGAATGACTCATATTTTTATATATCTGACCAAGTCCTTTATATATTTTAAATATGAGACCTTTACCTGATAAACTGTCTATAAATCTTTCACCTTCACTCCTCCCCCGGCTCCTAATTATCTGCTTCCCTTCTGATTTTGGCTACAGTTGTTTTATTTGTACAAAAACCTTTTAAATGTAATTGAAATTCTCCATTTTATACCTAACTTTGCTCTTTGACCCTTGTTTATTCATAAATGGTTCCTCTATGTATAAATCTGATAAGTAATATGTTTTATATTCTTATAATTTTTCTCATAAAATCTCTCTTTATATCTAGCTCATGTATCCACTTTGACTTATCTTAGTAAATGGTGTGAGGTATTAGTCCATGCCCAGTTTCTGTCATACTGCTTTGAATTTTTACTATATAATAAATTCTTATCCCTAAATCTTAAGTCTTTGCACTTTTCAAATACAATGTTATTATGTTTATTTGATGTTGTAAATTATATGTCAAAGAGCTAAAAATATTAGGTGACTTTCCCAGGATCACACAGATCATAAGTGGATGAGCCAGTATCAAAATCCAGGTTCTCTGACTCCACATCTAAGTCTCTTTCCTTTGCATCATGCTCTCACCTTTATGCCAGCGATTCTCAATTCTTATCTAGTTCATAGGCTCATAGGATTTAGAACTGCAAGAGATTTCAGAGACCAGATAACCTCTTACTCTAAAAGTGAAGAAATGAAGAGAAGAGAAAGATTTGACAATAGTAATAGTAGTAGGCGGCATCGGTGTAGTAACTCTATCTAACACTTACAGCACTTATATGGCAGGCATTGTGCTAAGCACTTTTTAATTATTACCTTATTTCATCCTTATAACAACACTGAGAGATAGATGCTGTTATTATCCCCATTTCACAGAAGAGGCAACTCAAGCAAATAGAGATTAACTGACTTGCTTGGGGTCACATCACTATTAAGTATCTGAGGCTGGATTTGAACTCAGATGTTCAGTTAAGGCCAGGTACTCTATCCGCTGTCCTACCAACTGCTCCATAACAGATAGAATTTTGATCCAGATTGTTTGGGAGTTTTTCCATCTCACCGTGCTGACTATTGACACCCTTTCTTTCATGTCTTTATATCTTTCCCTATCCATAGAGTGCTATCTTATGCACATATACATGTGTATAACTTTATAGATACGTGTGTGTGTGCACAAAGGGGTATATGTGTGTGTTTATTTTCAAATATTTGTAATTTAATCCCAACACAGATCAAAACCCTGTATACCTTAGTATATGGTCTTTCTAGGTTGCTGTGACCACTCTGATAATGAGCCTTAAGACAAAATGGTGCAATCGAAAAAGCTCTGACTAGATTCAGAGGACCTGGCTTCAAACCAGGCCTGTAATTTTTAGCATCTCTGTGACCTTGGACAAGTCACTTCACTTTCCTAGATCTCAGGGTCCTCATCTTTAAAATGAGATGGTTGGACTAGATGGCATCTGAGGACCCATCTAGCTCATCCAGTTTAGTGATCCTTTTACATGCAGGCAGACAGAAAACCTAAACTTTAAATTAGGCTTTCACCTTGATTAAGAAATGCCAAATCTTACTTTTTTCAAGGCACAGTCTTCAAAAACATAGAGTCATTTTCATGCTACAGAAAAGCATCTAATTTAGACTTTAAGTGTTGGCTCAAAATCAGATGTGAGTTTGAACCCTGACTTTGCCTTTTAATTGATATCTTAGGATCTGCTTTCAGTTTTCACACTTATAAATAAGGGAATATGACTAGATTATTTCTAAGATCTTTTCTGACACTAACATTCTATGATTCTACCTGGAACCAATAGGATTTACTTAGTGAGTGAAAGTAGGAAAGGGTTCCTATCAGTGTTTTAAACATAAGTGACTAAGTGAATGTTGATATTATTAACATAAATCTGGAAGTCAGAGGAGTTGGTTTTGTAGAAAAGATGAAAATAGTTTTGAACATGTTGAGTTTAAGGTACAACTGGAATATATTTATATTATATGTTTTATTATTATATATTGTATATATATTATATTATTATATGTTTATATTATGTGTGTATATATATTTAGGTGGGTATATGTCCACTCAGCAGATAAAAATATGAGTCTGAGACTAAGGATAGAGTTTGGGGCAAAATATAAAGATCTGGAATTTATTCATACATTTATTTGGAGATATAGGAATGGGTTGGAATTATCAAGGAGGATGGGTTCAGGGGGAGAAAAAGATCAAAGGACAGAACCTTGGAGACATTCCAAAGTCAGAATAGAAAGTATCAAGAGGACATGGTCAGCGATACCACATGATCAAAATGGGTGGAGGGGAGCTCACACAAATAGACTAGCTATCATTTAGCAAAAGAAATGAAACACAAAGATAGTCTTAGAAGATGATGTATTTTGATTTGAGGGAGAAGATATGAGAATTCAACAATGATCTAAAATATATGATGCTCTCCAAGGTGGGTAGATCATAGGGAGAATTAGATTTGTTCTTCTTGACATTAGAAGGTTAAACTTGGACCAATGGGTAGAAGCTGGAAGGAGGCAGATTTTGGTTCAGTTCAGGAATTATTTCCTAACAGTTCAACAGGAGTAACCTCAAAATAGACTTCTTGAGGTGATGAGTTTGCCATCACTGATACTGTTTAAGCAATTGTTAAATAACTATCAAAGATCTTGTAAAAATGGATTCCTATATTTGATAGCAGTTAGGCTAAAAATTCTGAGTTCCTGTGAAATTCTTACATACAGCTAGTGGCTTTATTGTGAAATTTTAGTGTAAAACATATTTAAAATGGCAACAGAGTAATCTTCATGAGTGAAAATGGGTCTGACAGATTTCTCTCTCTAACTCAGGTTCCTAGCATTCAGTGTAACTAAAAATTCTAGTGGAATTTCTAGGCCTTCCACGTTATCCCTTCCAGACTGTGACTTTCCCCATCACTGTTTCTATATATTGTGGGTTGGCATAAAAAATTAAATGGGAATTTTGAGGGAGTTTTGCAGAAGTGGCAGATGACGCGCAAAGGCCAGCAGATGACAGAGAAAAAGTTTAGAAATTCAGAAGGGCATAAAACATATGTATAGTATTGTATGATATCAACATATTTTATCTTTTGATACCATAATAATTCAGACTTCTCTGGTACAAAGGGAGGGCCAAAAAATTTTATGCAAATTTTCCAGATTGCAGGGGCTTTGTGCCCCTAACCCCTGTGATATGGAAAGGATAAATGTATTAAATGAACTTCTCTTCCTTTCCATTAAATTTGAGGGTTTCAGTCATCTATTTACATATATTCCTTTTCTTGTATATGGATCCAAGATGGCCCTAGGTTGAGATGCCAAGTTTCTTGAATCCTTATAGTAAAAATCACAAAAGTAAATCTAATTCTGGCTTTCTACTGATTTTTTTTCCCTTAGGAAAAAAAAATAATCATTTAAAAAATACTACAAGGGAAATTTCCTCAATTATTTTTCTAATATAAATTTTAAGTATTACTTTTTGACACTTAAAAAAATTTTCTACTACTGATATATATTCCCTAAAGATAAATCGAAAAGATGAGCTATTAAAATTTTTGCCATCATTGCTCCAGAAGACAACAAAGTTAAAAAAAAAAAAAGTTCTTTGGCTGAAACGTCAATCCATTTCTCTTTGGGAGCATTTAAAAAGAGTGTACTTGTGAACTGGGAAAATGCCACAAAAGGAGACTTGAAAACCAAAATGTATAGATATCTTTGCTTTTTTTCGTTGATGACGAGACAACTGAAAAATATATTTTCAGAATTTGCTGATGCAGGAAAAAAATAGGATTGCTTCTCCAGAAAGCACATTTATATACCGTGTTTGGAAGGAGACTTTTTCCTCCAAATGTTGTGCTTCTGTCCTTGCTATTTAAAAGACTGATCGTTTCTTATTAATGATGCATCTGTTTGCTCTACATGCCATAAAATTGCCTCTTTGTGTAACATGGTAGCTAGGAAAGGGGTCTAAGAAAAATGGAATATATTAAGTGCTACATATCAGACTTTGCCAAATAGCCACCAGTTCAGATATTTGTTCTGTGACTGTGCAGTCATGTTACCTAGTTCATAACTTATCAGTCAGCTTCTCTCACTTTCATTATGCCTTCCATTTCCTTTCCACAGGATATATATATTAAAGAAAAAAACAAGTAAATAAATATGTGTGTGTGTATGTATGTATGTGTGTGTGTGTGTGTGTATATATATATATATATATATATATACACACACACACACACACACACACACACACATACCAAAGAGCACACTTATCGCTAAGTATTGGGATGTATAATTTACAAGCCAGAATCATAACATCTTAGAATTGAAAGGTACCCATTAGGGATTGCATTCACACTCTGCCTGCTTAATTATGATTATAGTTATCCCTTAAATAATTTTTGCTATAGTACAAATTTGTTTTCCTGTTTATTTCCATTATATAGCCAGAGATGTGCTCTACTGACTAATGCATTTAAAGGAATAATTGATTTATTTTTCACACCATGTTAACCATTAATGGTCAAAATATTCTCAGTGTTATTTAAAACATCAATTTAGTAACCAAAAATACAGAATTACTTAGAAAAGTGTGAGACAGACATGGTAATATATCCTAGATAAATGGGATGAAAACACTATCAATCAATCAGCAGTCATTCATTAGGCATCTACTGTGTGCCTAGGTACTGTTGTAGATGCTTTGGATAAGAAAGAAAAAAAAATAAAGCAGCCTCTTCTGTTATATAATTTGCATTCTTTTAAGGGAGACAACATACTCATATATGATTATATATAGAACAATGGATTTCTGGGTAATTAAATATGTGGTTTTTAAGTAAGATACTTAAGTATTGAAAGTGTTGCCTCATTTGAATCTTAAAAGAAGTAAAGAAGTCTGTGAGGCAAAGGTGGAGTGCATTCAGTCTATAGAGGTGGGAGACAACAGTTGATTAAGTGATGGAGTTGGAAACCAGATTGCCAAAGATTAAGAGCTGAAGAAGTATGGCATGGTATAGACAGGTTTTACAAGTTCATTTGACAAAGACACAAGAGATAGGTGACGATAGCTTGAGTAGATAGTAAGATCAGGTAGTGAAAGGGTTTGTTTGTTTGTTTAATGAGGGAAATTTGGGTGTTTTAAAGGCAATGAGGAAGGAACCATTAGATGGAGAGAAAATGAAGATTCAAGAGAGGGAGAAAATGATTGAAGGGAAAGTGCACTAGAGCAGACTGGGGATGTAATTAAGGGCAATTTACCTTGATAGAAGTAATAACCATGGTAAGAAGGGCAATTTTATTATCAGACTGAAGGAAAATAGAAGAGAATGGGACATGATTTGATACCAAGGAATTTGAGATTAAAAATAGAAGAAAGATAGTTCAGCCTCAGTTTTCTCTGTACAGTAGAGGAGAGGTTCTTAGTTGAGAAGAGTGGTAGAGGTGTAAACAGCTTGAGAGTAAATTAAAGGTTTTGAACACTTTTGTGAAAGAATCAGGGAAGAGTGAAAGGATTGCTTTACTACAGTGAGGTTCTGTTGTGTGACCAGTCAGCTTGATATCTTCAGGTCCATTCAGCAGAATGAGAGGAGTGGAGGAGATAGAAGAAATAGATAAAGCAGTGTTAGGACACTGAATCAAAGGATTCAAGAATAAAAAGTATTATAGAGTTGAATTGTTTAGCCTCAAGATTGGGAAGGGAGAAAAAGAAATTAGTACAGGTAACATAGTAGCCTAAAATAAATAGAGCAGTTAGAATTCACAAAGCTGGTAAAGTTTTAGGAAGGGTGATGCATAGGGAGAGATGGAATGATAACTAGTTACCATCAGATCTAGGAGCTTCAGAAGTTTTAGTCATGGAAGAAAGCATATACTGGTGGTACCCAGGATATGACTGAGATGGAGTAGAAGAGTAGACTGTGGTGTTTGAAGGGATTGAGGAACTGAGGGATTAGGTTGTTTGAGGGGATGTCATTAATATTGAAGTTCTCTACTATAAGAATAGGTGTTGGGTCCAAAAGAATCATGATGGAAAATGCTGTACATATCCAGAGGAAAAACTGTGGAGTATGAATGCAGACTGAAGCAGACTATTTGCTAGAGAACACATTCCAGGCTTGAGTTACAGCTGTGCAGATTCAGAGACTGAGTGTCTTCTATAAAGAACAGCAAGGAGACATAACTGGATCACAGAGTATGTAGGGGGAATAAGGTGTGAGAAGATTGGAAAGGTAGGAAGGATCCAGGTTAGGAAGAGTTTCAAAAGTCATCAAGTCTTACAGAACTCCCTCATGCCCTAGATACATGTTCCAGGAAGATAGCATGCTTCATGAGAGGTCATGTCAGAGCCCATCATCAAGAAGTCACTAGCCATCATTACATTTCTCTTCTTCCCCTTCCTAGTACCTCTCTTTTTTTTTTTTCCACTGACACCTGTTCATTATCATTCCTTGGAGCATCAAAAGCTGCTTTTCTTCTAAGGGGCATGTTTTGCCCTCTGTGGGAACAGCATTAAATAGCCCTAAAAAGCTCAGTGGGTCTTTTTCTTCTCTTAGTTTCACATTTTTCTACCCTCTAATCCCTGACCTTTTGCCACTTTTGATTCTTTTTCTTCTTTGTTTTCTCTTTGGAGGACTTTGTTCCATTCCTTCAAGCAACCAGCATAGTCATTCTCTCTTTTTTACCTTCTCCTTTAGTAGCAGCACAGTTTTGCATGCTGTGGATATTTCTAGGTTTTACTTGGTACTAGAAGAAATGCAAACATGGTGTCCCTTTACAGGTCACTGGAAAATGCTGATTGCCATCCATAGTTAGCTCTGTTTTTTGGCAGTCTAACTGCTGAACTTTCCCAGCTTCCTCTTATTCTCTGCTACCAGCTCATGACACTGGAGGCTCCTGTGCAGAAAACCTGCCTTTTTCAGACTATTTCTCTTTTCTTGAAATATCTGCAGCTACTTGCTCAGTTTAGTTCGTTCTGTGTTTCATGGATCACTGCAAGCACTATTGCCAGTAGTGCTTGTCCTCATCATTTGTCTATGCGTCACATCACCCTTTCCTTTCTCTTTTTACCACTGAGCAGACCTCAGACACTGTCTGCTTAGATCTTGTTTTCATCCTGCCCCAGTTTCCTATCAGCATGCAGTACACTTGTAGGGCCTTAACTACTTTACAACTTGCGTAAATTTAAGTAGTTTTGTGCACTTTCCTATAGTCCTATCCATTAATATTTTTTAACTGAATTTAGAGACTCCTAGCCGTCCAGCAAAGAAGGTTGAAGTCTCTATTGTATTGTCTCTATCGACAAGTCCTTCATATTAAAGGAACCTAAACACTTTTCCCATGAGGTCTCTCTCTTATGTGTGTTATGTGCGTGTATGTGTATATAATATATACAAATATATTATATACACATGCATACATGTACACATTAATATTAATCTTGGTTATAACCCATTTTATGAGTAAGGCAATGATAAAACAGAGATTCAGAGTAAGAAGAATCTTATCTCACATGCTTTCAGGAAAAGAAAACAGTTTCTCCTCTTTCTGGCTCAATTAAAATTGTACTGTTTCAAGTCCCATTAACACAGTGGGTTGCTTCTATGCATGCATTAGTGGCAGTATCACTGTAATATGAAGCAGGCTCGCTGTATTGTGGACACATTTATGAAGATTGATAACAGCTAGGGTTCAGTGTTAACTTTTATTGTCAGACAGGCAGCAGGAAAAACTGCCTGGTATTGGCTTTTGCTTTGATTTATGAAAAGGTTGCCACATGAAAAAGACATCACATAAAATAGCATGGCTGGCAGCTATGTTATTAAATACAATTGTAAGCGTACCAAACAATAACTAACTCTAATTATGTTCATTATCTTCTCTTGATGTTCTTTGTACTTATGCTATGGCGTACTGAGGCTACTCAGTCCTAATGGCAATCCAGCACCTTCCTATCCAAGTAGGTCACCTCCGACAACTTTCCAGAGCGTACTTGTCCCATTTGCTAGAAAGAGTTCTGGCTTGGGAGTCCGTGCTGGCTCCTAGTCCTGGCTTTACCACTAGCCAGCTGTTTGACTTGAGGCAAGTCATTTGGCTTTGTGGACCCTAGTTCTTCTTTGAAATAGGAAGGAGGGGAGTAGGCTGAATGATCTCTGTCATCTCTTCTAGTTCTAACATTTTGTGATCCTGTACTTCTTCACTTTTACTAAAGAATCATCATATCACATCCACATTTTTTAAGACATTCAAATATTTAATTAGAATTTAGAATCTCACCTTGCTACATGCTGGTCATGTGACTTCTAGGCAAGTCCCTTAATCTCTCAGTGTCTCAGGCAACCTTCTCTACTGGTTAATTGTACAGCATACCAAATCTGCATTGTGAGAGGGAGCATTTCTGTACCACCTCTCCTTAATAATGTAAAATAAAAATAGAACTTTCATTATTTCTTATATTAGGCACCAGTGGATCGGTTTTAAAAATAGTCATTTGTATATCTATAATAATTCCTACAATAACACTTCTTGATATGGGTGCCTAAAATTTCTTGGTCCGTAGAATTATTTTGTCCCAATAACAATCATTCATCATTTTGCCTCCATTTTGAAGCCCTCTACCATGGTACAGTATCATTTATGTCATAAAAATCTACTTTGTATCTTCTTGTTTTGTCTCACTAGTTTCATTTGCTTTTTAATGTGCAAGAAAAGCAGCTGTGTTTTTCCTTAAATAAATGTAATTGTGGGAAACAGTGCCTTTGTTTTTTCCAAGGACTAATATTATGGGTAATGGTAGGACAAATTTATGGCCTTAGGAAAATTATACAAATTGTGTCTACTTTTTGAAAAGCAGATGGGTGTTACTACCCTCACAAGACTGCCACTAGCAGTGAAATTTTTCTTTAGTGCTCTGGGAGCCAGTCAGGAGGGCAAGCATAATGCAAACATATATTTTCCATGTTGTACCACATGGTTAAACTATTCATGAGGTAGGCAAAGAGAAAAAGGGCAAATGTGCCCTTCACTCTGTTTCTTGCTAGTACTTAAATTTTTTTCACAGGCAACCAAACTTAGGGTCATATTTTTAAAGCCCTTTTCAAGATTAACATCCTAAGATTTAGATGTGATAAAAATGGAGACGGTATGGTGCTATGTAAAGAGAACTAGGGGGGCCATCAGAAGATCTGGATTCTGACCTCCCTTGTACACTTAATTTTAGATCATTGTTTGCTTTTTTGTGGTCCCTTCTCTTCCTTGCTTGGACATTGACTGGGGTGAGTATTGAGTGAGGGTCAGCATTTCAGAGTAGCAGCAAGAGAGAAAAACCTTCTGAAATTGATGGCATCATTGGAGTAGAATATGCCACAGAGATAGGCCAGGTCCCCACCTCTTGTAATACCTTGGTATTGCCTGGAAAGCTCCCTTGTTCCTGGAATGGTCAAAACAATCATTCAGGCCCCTTCTAAAAAACAGAAAGCAGAGACAGCAGCTGGGACAAATCAAATTTGGCCTAAAATAACCGTAACTGTGTGCCTCTGAAATACATTTTATATGAACAAGGGTGGGGGGAGGCAAGGGAAACCAAATTAGTACGGCTTACATGTAATATGCTGTCATTAAAAGCTTTGGGGGGAAAGATTGCCATTAAATTCTGAACCAATCCAAAGTATATAACATATAGTCTGTGTGCCATTAAATCTTAATGAAAGTTATTTGGTAATAATCATAAAACAGATATACAAGGTGTTTCAAAAGTTTTGATTTGTGCCTTTTAAGCTTTAGTAGCAAAATCTTAATGCAGGTTTAAGCTCTAACAACATAAAATTGCACTAAGACTTTTTAGAATACTGTGTGTGTCTGTGTATCTTTAAAACATAACTTTTGATGGGCTAAAATGCTACTTCTGAAACTCAGTTGTACTTTAAAAGTAGGCACAATTAAATCTCAATGCCCTTAACATTGTTAAAATTCTCCCCTGAGGGAAGTAGAGGAATATGGACAACTGTACACCATATAATTCTTGGCTTTGCTTCCTCTCTCCTTAAGGGGCAGCATTTTCTAGTTATTTCATTACTTTCAGGGGCTTTGAATTTGTGATAAGAAAGGGTACTGGGGAATATCTAGGCTTCTGAGGCTTCCAAGGAGCTGGAACTTCACCCCTAATTCAATTCAATCAACATTATTAGTACCTTCCAGTGTAAGGCACTGTGCAAGTTTCAAGAGAGATGACTTCCAGCTTAGGAACAGGAGGAAGTACCAAAAAAGGGAACAGAGATTAGAGAAATCTTGCCCATTACTGGGTTTAAGAGGCTAAGAAAGAGATTTAAAAGCATGCATGGAGGCTACCTTCACCCCTGATTAATACTACTGAAGCTGTGGATAGAACCAAAAGAAAGGAAAACTGCTATATTGTATGATTTTAATATTGACCAACTCTCAAGAAAGTAGTCAGATTTCAAGTGAGGAGGGAGGGGAGAATGCTTCTCTTCCTTTTAGATTCAGCTCAGATGCCCCTTCTTCTGAAGGTTTTCTAGTTGTCATGTGTCCCCCACTAATGCCTCTTGAGTTATGAGTGAAATAAAACGAAAACAGAGTAAGACAGCATTTTGTGGGGGATTCCCTCCCGTATCATACTTTGTTTTTGGCTTGTACTAATAGATCCAAAAGGCTTGAAACACCACAAATTTAATTAAATTAATTTCAGTAAGCATGGAAGTGCCTGTTCTGTATCAAACACTGTGTCAGGTGCTAATACAAAGATGAAGATGAAATATCTTCTGCCATCAAGGAGTTCATGTTCTACTGGAGATAAACACTCAATACACAGATAAATATACAGAATGAAGAAAAGAAAGTTTTTATGGGATTGTGGTAGGAAGGGAAAAGCACTAACAATAGACTATTCCTGACTTTGCTATCTTTCTGTGCACTATGGCTTTAGAAAAAAAGATCATTCTGATAAGCTTAGATTATAGCAGTTATATATGGTACGCTTTCAAGAAATGTTCAAAATGCAAAGAAATTGGCTTCTGGTGAAGATTTACTTAATGGGTAGTCTCATATGCCATTTAATTAAGAAAAAGAAAATCTGACCGTTCGGAACAAGATTAATGCGAGCTCAGTCCTGGGAGCACATTCAGAGGGATCCACGTAGATGTTGGGTGAGTCTGCTTCCAGACATGCGTGATGATGTGGAATGGAGACCCCTGACTGTTTTCAGCCTGGAATTCTGCGATTCGTTCCTGTGTTCTTCCTGAGTAGTGAAGAAAAGCCTTTTGATTGGCTGCTCAGGGCAAGGCATTCAAAAGGCACTAAACAGACAGATTTCAAAGTGAAAGAAAGTCCATATAGACTCTGGGTCCTCAACTCCCATTTGGACTACCCTCCATTCCACATCTTCCTGCTTGACCCAAAGCAAGATTGTCAGACATCCACATTAGTCCCCTGCCTACGCTCCCAGAACTAGGCTTTCATGGACCAGTCACCCATTTCACGATAAATATTCATACTACTTTTTATAACCTACAGTTTCATTAAAATTCGGGACATCCCTAAAGTAGAGGTTAATGAAATTCACAAGTCAGGAAAAGACTTGAAAATTAAAATGATGACTTCCCTCAAATCACTGGTGTTGACCAGTTGCCATGTTTGGACAAATAATATGTCCCCACCATTAGCATCAATAACTATTGTCTTCCCCTTGAATATATTGAAGGTTTCTGCTGGCCTTAAAGAACTAAAAAGGGTAAGACTAATTTACCACCCATGAAGAGTCATCTTTACAACTAGATGTAGCTTTAAAAAAAAAAAGTTGATCAGGAAATACTCTAGTCTGATCATTTATCCTTTGGGTTTGAAGAGCAGGTTTAAAGATTCCTGGGGAAGAGCATCTAGGAGAAAGTCAAGATTTGAGAATTCACTAGATAATTTGTCCAGTGTCATCAAATGATATAATTTGTTAACAAAATCAAATTATTAACCTACTGCTTTTTAGATCGTTCAGCATTTTCTCAAACACTGGCCATTGTTACCCAGTCCTTACAGTTTACATCAATTTCAGAAAGCTAATTAATTTCAAAATTTGTACTTCTAAGTGAAAGATCATAGATTAATAGCTTAGAAACTGTCTAATCCAACTCCCTCATGTCACAAATGCGGAAACTTGGACTCATGGAGGCTAAATGTCCAATGTCATACACAGTTGCAGAGTCTGCATTTGAACTCGGGTCTAGAACCTTCTGTTGTCCCCTCAGAGGCAAAGTTACATCAGTGTCCATCATGAAAATATCCCAAAGCCAGGTATTTTAAATAAAACTGGCCTTTTACACTGGCACGGTCGGTCTTAGGTAATTAAATTATGCGCATTATTGAATCAAATATTTATTGCATGACTGCTGTGTATAAGGCTCTGGCTAGGGAAACTTTGTGGCACGTACAGAGGGATCTGTCATCCGGTCCACTCTTAGAAAATCCAGTCCTTTGGACAGGATTAGACCTTGTTCATTTAAATGAAAATACCCAAAGCTTTTTAGCCCGCAGGGTTGCCTATATGACCAAATAAGAAAAATCTATGTTTCATAAAGAAGCTATCCATAACTTAGAAAGACTCCTGTTTTCTTCACCTTATCAATCAATAAAATAACATTGATTAATATATCTTAAGTTATTTAAATAATAAAATATGAATGAGTTTCTTACGTTGCACTCTGTCTTAATGTCTTTCAATGGTGCAAATGTTAAGGGTGGGATTGAGAAAGGCACAAGCCTCACAGCATGAATAAACTGAAATGTTATCAGACATTTTTAATTAACATTGGCACTTCTAGGCCTTCTGCAGGAGGCAGCCAGCTTGACTTTACAAAGTGACATTTGTGACACTGACAATAGAGAAACCTACTGAGAGAAACGGAAAACCGGTTTTTGGACTGTTTGAATACTGTTTTAATGGCGATATAACTTCAACCATGTGGTGATTATTATTCTTCAAATGTTCAACCTGTTTTAGAATGGATTTTGCCACTATTAAAGCAAATTATAAAATGACTTACCATCCTTCCCATTGAGCTTCCTCTTATTGCCCTAGTAAGCCCTTACTGCACAAATAATGTCCCTACTGCTAGCAGTAGCAAAATCCATGCCAAGTACAATTATTTCAAATACAGTTCCATTTATTCCCAGTGAGGACTACTGTTCCCCATGAGAACTTTGTTAGGTTGAGGGGAGAGAGAGAAAGAGAGAGAGGGAGAGAGTGTTTGTGTTTGTTTCCTTTCCCATTCTAAAGATTTGATTTTAACATGAGGAAAAGCTTTTAGTCTCTAAAACACATACTGTAGCTACTGCTAACACATATTATATACATGCTTCACTACCTAACTGTATGTTATCAGATTGCATGGAAATAGAGTCAGGACCCAATTGTGTTCTAAAAGTTCCTTTTATAAATTGCTTGTTTGGAACTGACAATGCATTCTTTTTTTAATAGAACAGGTACAACAAATTGTGATTAATATCCATCTCATTTAACGCATCATATAGCTGAATTGCAGATACTGCTGTGCTATATAATTGAAACAGCATTTATGATAACTGTTTTTTGGGGGGAAGATACTTTGCATTTCCATTTTATATACTGAAAGCACATCCCTCCTCAAGCTGCTTTAACAGCACGAATGAGACTGTACTTTGGTCATGGAAAAGTGAAGGAGTAGTCCCTCTTAGCAATTGGGAGGTCCCAGGAGTATCTGAGAGAGGGAGTTCCGTGGTTACAGCTGGGTCTTTGGTCCCTGTCTAGGTCAGTCATCTGTAGTTTGGGGCCTTCATGTAAGGGACCCTATCAACACCAACTGCTTGACAAAACGATTGAAGTTGTTCTGGTGAACCTATGGCAGTGTGTGCCAGTGTGAGAGAGGCATTGCTTGATCTCAGAGTGGTATTCTGATGCCTGTTTTAAATTTTGCCTTTTGAGGCCATTCGCAATCATTTAGAGAATGTCTAGTATTTCTTTTACTACGACTAGGCAGTTGTGGTTTCTTTCATCTCCATGTCAGCAGCAGCTTAGAAGTTAAGCCAATTTGCTTAATCTTGACTGTCCTCATGAAACATACTTAAATTCAATTTGTGTAGTACAAGAGGATGAGATTATATGATGTGCTGGAATTTAATACCTTATACTTATAACATTAGTATTGATCACTTTAATCTTAACAAAAGAAAATGTTTATCAGAATGTCGTGGGTTTGTTTTTTTTTTTAATGCTAAGAGTATGTTGGAGATGAGAACAATGTCTTGTTACATAAACTTACAAATAATAACATCTCACATTTATATAGTACTTTAAGTTTTCAAAATACTCCAACATTATTTCTTGTGATCTTTATAACAATCCTGGGAAGTAGACACTGCTTGTCTTATTATCTCCTCTTTATAAAGGAGGAAACTGAAGCCCAGCTACATTAAGTGATTTGCCGGTCACACAGTTACCATCAGAGGTAATATTTGAACTCAGTTCTCTCCTAGTTGACATGCTTTTCATTTCACAACATTACCTCTATAATATATAAGTATAGGAACTGTGTAGCTGCTGCAGGGCGGGGTGTGTGTGTGTGTGTGTGTGTGTGTGTGTGTGTGTGTGTGTGTGTGTTTGTGTGTGTGTTTCTATGTCTTTCCATAATTCATGCATAAAAGAGTTGAATCAGACAATGAGAAAGTACCTAACCACCTTTAATAGTCAATTAGTAAGCATTTACTAAGTGCCTACTATGCATTTTATATAAGCAATGACAAATACAAGCAAAAGAGATCTATAACCCTTGCTCTCTATGAGCTTGCATTCTAATATGGAAGACCATGGGAAGGAAGCTGAAAAGGGGGCTATGGAGGAAGGTGACTAGATGAATTCAAGTCACCAGGCCCATTAAATATGTAAATATCATGATTTTTAGATAGACAAAAGATAAAGCCAGTTAGTCGTTATTAGCTAGTTAGCATGACTTTGTTTTTTAATGACTTGAATTTGCCTTTTAACATTTTTATTACTGATTTCAGTAAAGGCATAGATAGAAAAAGTGGTAGCACCATTCTTTTGGGTAGTAGCCCTAGTAACAATGACATCTACAGCAGCAGGAAGGTAACTGAAAAACAGTGCACCTGTAACACTAACACCCAGCCTGCAGGCAGTAGCTCCTGTAGTGTTGGCAACAAAACAGTGAAAAGGGTTGTGGCATCTTTTTTGAAAGCAATAGCCAGCTGGGTGGATGGTAGTTAGGTAACCCAGTAGCACAAGGGGTGGGCGGCAGCCAGCTGGACAGGCTGGAAGCAGTGTGAACCTCAGAAAACTTGATGGGCCAAAAGCAACACAGATCTTAGCCAGGAAGGCAGGACAGCAAGATGGGTAGGCTTTTTATTATCCTTGGTTACTATTTGATGGGGCCCTCTTAACTTTGCTATGGGGATTAAGGGGGAGGAGTTCTTGTGCAATGAAATTGATGTTTGTGAACCTAACCACTTACATTATTAACAACTAGGGATCTGAGGAGAGATGCTGGTTGCTGGTGCTGTTGAAAGCCAGACCCCTGTGGAACAAACCTAGGGCAATTTGAATTAACTTCGTGGGATACCCATGGTTAGTGAGCATGACCTAGATGAAGGCCTAGCAAAGGAGATGAAGAAGGAATAGGCAGACAGATGGGAGCAGAACCAGGAGATTTAAACATTGTTGTGAAAACTCAGAATGAAGAGAACATCAATATTGATTGACTTAAATGGAGAATGAAGAAAGTATTTATTTTTTTATTTTTTGAAGGGGGGCAAGGTGGGGCAGTTGGGGTTAAGTGACTTGCCCAAGGTCACACGGCTAGTTTTTGTGTTAAGTGTCTGAAGCTAGATGTGAGCTCAGGTCCTCCTGACTCCAGGGCTGGTGCTTTATTCACTGCTCCACCTAGCTAACTCGAAGAAAGTTTTTCAAGGAAAGTGGGCATCAGTGTCAAATGCTCCAGATAAGTAAAGAAGGGTGAGGACTAATACAAGGCCATTAGATTTGGTTAAGATAGTGCTGGTAGCTGTTGGAGAGTAGTTTTATTACTACTATTATTAATAGTTTTATTTATACCAATAATTGTTGTTGTTTGTCTTTAATTCTCAAAGAAGATCCTAGTATCCAGGGAAGTGATGCTATGACATGCAAGCGAATTGGATTTAAGTGAGGGAAGGTTGTGCAAAGTCACCAGCCTCATTTTCCCCTCTGAAGCCATCTAGGTCCAGTGGTAAGATATAGATCAGGATAACTGGAGATGGCCCTGGATACAATGAGAAACCTTGGCTTTTTTAAGCTAAGGTCTTAAACCAGTCTCAGTTTTACTGAGGAAATGCCTATTCTGTCATTGGAAGACTAGATTTTTTAAAAAGGCAGAGACTGGCCTCTTTACCTGGTGAAAACTACAATAAGAACAACAAAAAAGAATCCATCTGGGAGGAGAAGGCCCAACATTCCTGGCCAAACAGAAACAATTGCTTTTTATATTCACTCTGAGCCAATCTGGGCCTAAAACAATGACCAAATAGCGCTTAGCCTATGCCTTATTGTTGGTCATTTAATGAGAGCCAGAACGATTTGGGTTTCAGCCTTGGTCCTTAAGAAAAGATCCCTCCATATCCAATTTACTTGGTGTCACGGCATTACTTCCCCGGTGTCATGGTCCTCTTTGAGAATGAAGAACAAACAGCAACCTCCAAAAAGGAGCTGTCCTCCTGGGAGCCCAGCTGGAACTGGCCAGTTGGGAAACACAGCTTCCTTCCTTCCTTCCTTCCTTCCTTCCTTCCTTCCTTCCTTCCTTCCTTCCGTCCTTCCTTCCTTCCTTCCGTCCTTCCGTCCTTCCGTCCTTCCGTCTGTCCGTCCGTCCGTCCTTCCTGTTTGACCTTAGATTCCCTTAGAGTACATCTAAATAGCAACTGTTTCTGTTTGGTCAGGGAAACCCTGAGGACCCAGATTGATTCTTTTTGTTGTTGTTTTTGATGTGGTAAAGAGGCTCTCTGCCTCATTTCTTACCTATCCTTAATCACTGAATGGGCATTGCCTCACTCAAATAGACCTGTTAAAGACCTTAGTTTGAAAAGGCCAAGGTCTCCACTGCATCCAGGACCATCTCCAGTCATCCTGATCTTTATCTTGCCACATGACCCAGATGGCTCAGGAGGAGAAAGTGAGGCTGGTGACTTTACACAGTGCTCCCTCACCTAAGTCTAATTCACTTGCATGTCATGGCACCACTTACCTGATCTCATGGTCCTCTTTGAGAATGAAGGGCAATCAGCAACCTCTGTGAATAGAAAAGGAGCCGCCCCACTGGGGACCCAACTGGAATTGACCAATTGGGCAGCACAGCCCCCCTTCCCTCCCTTCTGTCCACATAGGATATCATACCCTTAGCTGTGGATGCCCTGCCCAAAGGGAATATCAATTACTGGTAAATATTGAAGGGAACAATATAAATGAATGATGATGTTGGAAGTCAAACTACAGACATTTAGAAAACAGTGAAAGGAGGGAAAGTTAAAGCGCAAACTATAGATTGTTTCTTCATGCAGTTTAACTGAGGAGGGGAGGAGAGAAACAGGACAGTAGCTTGTGGAGATATTCTGATCAGTGAAAGTTTTTAATGATGGAGGAGACATAAGCCTGTTTTTTTGACAGGAAAATAATTCACTATGAATAGTGAGAAATTGAAGTTTGCGGGTGGTGGTGGGGAATGATAGTGAGGGCATACTGTTAGAGAAGACAGAAGGCAACAAACTAAAGATGACATTTAGAGGAGTTAGCAGTGGCAGAGAGAAGAGCCACCTCTTCTTCAGAGGCTGGAGTAAAGGAAGAATTAAGGACTAAAGGAACTGAGGCTATTTAGTATGGAGAAGAGAATACTTAAAGAGGATATACTAGTTGTCTTTGAGTATTTGGAAAGCTGTGTTGAAGAAGAGGGATTAGACTTGTTCTTCTTGGCCCCAGAGGACAGAACTGGGAGCAACAGATGGAAGTATCAGAAGGGAAAATCTGGCCTGATGAAAAGAAAAGCTTCCTGTTGAAGTGAAAAGTGACCCTAAGTGGAATGATCTGTTTGGGAAGTGGTGGTATGGCTTGAACTAAATAACTTCCAGCATAGTGGATTTATAGAAGGACATAGTCAAGAACTATATAGAGATGGAAAGGTATGAATTGGTTGTCATAGGCTCCTGTGGAAAAAATACCCACAGATCAATCCAAGAGTTAATCAAATATCAAGGCAATCATGGACATATGCTATATGGATATGACTGCTTGTGGGTTCGGTTTTAGATGGGATTCTTGTTCAAATATTAATTAAACTAGATGGCCCCTGACAACTCTTTGAAACCTGAGATTCTGTAATCCTCCTAAAAAAGAAAAAAAAAATCCAGTGCCTCCTTATTGAAAACCCCTCGCTGACACTAATTTCTCCTTTACATTTCTTATAGTTCCTTCCCTAGAACTCTTCTTTGCACTTATATTCTACCTTATGTTGTAGTTATTTGTATACCTTATTAAATTATAAACTGCTTTAGGGCAGAATTTGTGTCTTATTTTATATTATATCTCTAGCACATAGTACAGAGCCTTGCATATAGTGGGCAATTATTAAATGTTAATTGAATTGAAAATCTCCTAGCAGTCTATCTTTCTTACAGATATCAGTACTTCAAAAGATCCATGGTATCGTTATTATGGATGTTCTGTTCATAAAGGACTTCTTATCCTGTGTAGTTCTTTTCTTGCCCATGTTCTCCTGTAAATCTTCCCCAGAAAATTTCCCAAGGTGCTAAAAGCATTATAAGGACCTTGTAGAGTATTATAATCATTATTTTTCAAAATTAGCAAGTTAATTTAATTAACTTGTTCATTCATCACATTTTTTTGTCTTCATTTCACACACACAAAATATTCTTGACTAGATGTGTGTAGTTTGTCAGATTTAGGAGAAATTATGACTAGAATGGTTAGAAAAGATGATTAGCAATCATATCAATATCTTGAATATATATATATGTATATATATATCACTTTTTTAAACTATATCCTACCTAAATACATATTATCATCTAATTTCTGATTGAATTCAAAGAAATTCACAGGTTAGTATTTGTAATATTCTTTGAGCTCTTTGGATGAAAGATAGCCAAAGAACAAAACTATAACATTGTTTGAATATGGATTTTTGGTCTGCCTTTGTTTTTCAAATCTCTTCATATTTCTAATCTTCTGAAGTGAATTTAGTTCCTATGGAAACTGTTATTGGTGTAGTTTCCTTATCAACTCAGTGAAAAAATAGAACAATCCAAGTGATAATTTTAATTTATAACATGGTCTTGGAGAATAATAATAGCAAAATAATAAAAATGTAATAGTATTTATGTAGTGATGTTGTAGTGGGGACTTTGCCTACCCCAAAACTGTTGGGGTTTTATGATGTGTTGTGGTGGAACCATGTCAAAGAATTCAGAGTCAGACCATCTCTAAACCAAGTATAGGCATTTATTGAGATTGACGCTTCTCATGAAGCGGGCTAAGTTCCAAGAGGAACCAGCAACTTCAGAGAAAGCAAGATGGATTTTTATAGGGTAAAGATGCAATTACATAACAGAAATCATCAATATTAAAAAGGCAGGAGGGATTTTTTTAAGGGATTAGGTAATGGAGAAGGGGCCCCATCTATGGTATAGTGGTTAAACATTCTAGTCATACTGCCCTCCAGTTAGCTAGCCATTGTGGTCCTTTTTGATCAACATGGATAGTTAGGTATTGTGATCCTGTATTGGATTAGATGGATGATATGATTGTGGTTGAATGCAAGAACACACCTGTTTCTGTGGGAGTGGGTCTGGAGGCAGTAACTAGGTAGAAGTAGTAGCTGGGTTCCCATCCCATGGACACAACTGCTGTTTCTGTGGGAACTAAGAGTTCAGGGATATACTTGTTGTTCCAGTGAGCAATGAGGCATATATGAAGAGGTTAGGACTTTGGCAGTGGGGCTAGGTCTGTTCAGTGGGGCCAGGCCTATAATGAAATTAGAATATTGGGGCTGGGATCAGCTTAATTAGGATTCCATCAGTGCTATAAGGTTTGCAAGGTGTTTTTACACATATTATTTCCTTATAATAACCCTGCTACTATTATTCCCATTTTACAGATGAGGAAACTGAGCCAGAATAAGGTTAAGTGACTTGCTGAGGGTCACCCAGCTTGTGTCTATATTCTGACCCAGGTTTTTCTTACTCCAAGTCCAAAACTCCATGCACCACACCACCTAGGTACCTGAACAATAAATTAATCATAGAGTTTTACAGTTGCAAATCATTTTATATAAGAATGCATGTAGTGACTCATAGTGGCATATCAAATTAGTTTATGTAGCAAACAATTTTGCAGATATGACCATTGGTCCATATCGCACCTAAAGCAGTTTCTGAATAGCACCTTTTATATGTGCTCAAATGAGCTTCAATTTATTTTTTTTTCACTCCTCTGTTTTAACATTATTACTTTAGTGGCATAGTTTAATGGAGCACTAAAATTTGAGTCAAAGCATGGGAGTTATAGTCTCTACTCTGCCACCACCTTGGGCAAATGTCACTAACTCTCTTGTCTGTAAAAATGGGGGAGTTGAATGAGATTGGTTCTCATCTTCTAACTCTACAATTCTAAGTTCATTCAGCCAGTATTTAAGATTGTCTTTATGTGTAAGGCACTGCACTTGTCACCATGTAGGTACAAATGACAAAATGTTGGGCTTTCTGTGTTTGCTCTTTCTTGGTGTCCCCTCATCTACGGCTAAGGTTGTGCAGTGACACATAAAACTCGGGCTGTTACTGGGACTCAGTCAGAGAGGTTGCTGGCCAGTGTGGTTGTCCTTGCTGTTTTCATCATTGTCATCGTTGTTGTTGCTACTATGAGAAAATCCTCTTGTTTCCCTGAGGGGAGATTCTTTGTAAGTAATAGTAGTGGTGACATGAAATTTTTTTATGCTTTTAGCAGACATAAAATTATACACTGATGGAGTCACTCCTGAATCTGTGAAATGGTTAAACTGACTGTATAGGTTAGAGCAGTGGTTCTCAACCTTCCTAATGCCACGACCCCTTAATACAGTTCCTCATGTTGTGGTGACCTCCAGCCATAAAATTATTTTCGTTGCTACTTCATAACTGTAATTTTGCTACTGTTATGAATCATAATGTAAACATCTGATATGCAGGATGTTTTTAAATGGAACATAACCCACAGGTTCAGAACCGCTGGGTTTAGAGCAAGAATCAAAATTAACACAAAATTGGAGGTCAGAATAAAACTTATGTAAAGGGGCAGCATGCAATCAAAATAGTTTCAGTTCAGTCTATTTAAGTGAATTATTGGCACCTCCAAATGAAAATTAGATAGAGGAAGAAAAATGGTACTAATCATGATAATTTGAAACAAATTAAACAATGTAAGTTAGTTACCATAACTAATGAAACCAAAAGAACTTAGAAACTGCCACAGTCAGCAAACATTGAATTTCCTTGCCAACTTGAAAGCTGTGGAAACCAAAGTCATAGTTGAAAGATGTATCAGACTATGATCTGAGTCACCTTATAAAACAATGAAAAGCACAGTAGAGAGACAAATAAGAAAGCTCAAAAGATGTAGCTCAGACATGTCATTTCAGGGGCATTATAGGCCATTAAACTGGAGGGTGCGGTGGAGCAGAACTATAGACTTTTTTTAAAAGCAACAAACTCTTTTCATCATCAAGAGAAGTGGAACTCCACTTAGCATTACAGTTCTAGTGCAGGAAATAGCACTGAAGAAAACAAAGATGGGGAAAGCAGTTAGATTACACTGAGAACACACTGAGGTCCATGCTGGAAGGAACACAGTTTTTGTAAGCATTAAAGGATTGATTCCCAAGATATATGAAAGACAGAAAGAAGGGTAGCAGAGATGTAAACAAAGCAAAACAAAACAAAAATCCCTTAGGCCTTATTTTACCACCAACAAATGAACCATGGGAATATCAGTAATTCCTGACCTATACAGCTGTTACTAAGTTGTAAGAGAACTCTGCCTCTCATTGCATCCAAAAAGTACCTCAGCTCTTTTAGGCTTACAAGTCACACTCTTGGTTCATGCTGAGCTTGTAGTACAGTAAGTAAAGTAAGTAAAACCTCCGGACTCTTTTTAAACAGTTAATTTTTTTATGCAAGTCAAAGACTTAATATTTTTATCTACTAAATTTCTTTATGTTAGAGTTAACCCAATGTTCAAACATGCCAGCATCTTTCAAAAAAAATATTTCCTAATATCATTTGTTTTCACATCATCAGCATGTCACCCTGTTTTTCTTTCACAACCCTCCCAGAAAGCCATCCTTTATACTAAATATTTTTTTTCAAAGAAAAAGAAATAAAATTAGCAATACTTAGCAGTGTATTAAGGAAATTCTGTTATATATATAGTATACCAATATTCATGATTTTTACTTCTGAAAAGAATTTGGTTGGAGGTGGGCTTCTCCTCACTGCCTGTATTGGTCGTTACGGTTTTTAAGTTCTCTTTTTCAGTTGTTGGGTTGTGTCAGTTCTTTCCGTTTACATTGGTATGGTCATTATCTTTATTGTTTTCCTGATATTACTTAATTCATTTTGCAACCATACAAATGTCTTCCCATCTTTCTATGTATTCACAATATTCATTATTATGTACATATTGTTTTGAAGCATTATTGCATATGGTATGAAATACTGGTCTGAGTCTCAGTTTTCGCCAGACTGCTTTCCAGTTTTCTAAGCAGTTCTTGTTGGTAGATTGCTCTATTCTAGATGATTTGCTTTAGGTTTAGCAGACACTGAGTTATTAAGTTATTATTTCTGATTCTTCCTTAACTTCTGTTCCATTGATTTTCTTTCATATTTTTTAACCAGTATCAAATGGTTTTGATGATTCCTGTTTTGTTATGGAGTTTTGGGTCTGAAAGTGCTATTCTTTCAATCCTAGCTTTTTCCTGTGATTTCACTTGATCTTTTGTTTCTCCCATTGAATTTTGTTGCTCTTTTGTCTAGTCCTGTATAATATGGTAGTTTGATGTTGGCACAGCCCACTCGTCAGCATTGAATTTTCCTCCAGCTATTTAAAGTGTTCATTTCTTTAAGAAGTATTTAGTCATTTTTGTACCTACACGTGTCTTGAATGTGCTTTGATAGTTTGACTTGTCATTTTTTTTGCCTTTTTTTTTTTTTTGGAATGGGGAAGGCAGGCAGTTGGGGTTAAGTGACTTGCCCAAGGTCACACGGCTAGTAAATGTTAAGTGTTTGAGGCCAGATTTGAACTCAGGTCACTCTGACTCCAGAGTGCTCTATTCACTAGTAGTTTGACTTGTCTATGAGACTTGGCTATTATCTATTCCTAGATTTGGTTATTGCTAAATAGAAATGCAATTGATTTTCGTTGGCTTATTTTATAGCCTGCAATTTTACTGAAACTATTGCCTCAGTTTTTTTGCTCATTCTGTTGGATTAAAAAGAAAAATAAACAATCATTTCATCAGAAAATAGGGATAGATTTGGCTTCTCTTTGCCTATATTCATGCCATTAATTTTTTTCTTGTCCTAGTTCTAGAAATTCTAACAGTAGCAATATCAAATTCAGGGGAAAGGAAGCATTCTTGCTTTACTCCAGTATTTATTGTGAAAACTTCTAGCATATCTCCATTGCATATAATAATAGCTTTTGGTTTTACATACTCTCTGTACCTATACATTGTAGAGATTTTTATATACTTGAATGTTATATTTCATCAGATAGGTTTAATGGCATCACTTTATACAATCATGTCTTTTATGTTTTTGTTTTTAAATAAAATTTGTTTTTTAATAAAATTAATTATATTAATTGTTTTCCTAACTTTAAGCCATCCATGTGTGCCTGGTCCTGTTGAATCCCTTGATCAAAATAAATGTTGTTGATGTTACAGTTTTCCTATAAATTGCTGTATTTACCAAGGTTTTCTTTTAATAAAAGTTCTGAACAGATATTAATATGCATCAGTGCTTTTAGTCAATAGCAGTCTTTTATTTGTCCTTCCCTGGTTTGGGTATTAGAACTATTTGTTCATCATAAAAGAAGTTTGATAGGTTGCTTTCTCAATTTTTTGAAACTAGCTTACATAGTATTGGTATTCTTTAAAAGTTTTATAGAATTCTTCTGTAGATTCATCTGGATTAGAAAGGTTTTTTTTTCCTTTTGTACTTCCCTTTGAACTATGTTCAGTTTCATTTTCTAAAATTGAATGGTTTTAAGATCTCTGTTTAGTGATCTGTTCATATGGATATATTTTTGTAGAAAATTCTGTGTCTTTTGAATTTTTTAATTTTGTTGGGTTATAAACTGTATAATAGATTCTTTTTTCTGAGTTACTTGTGATTTTATCTTCATTTTTTATTTTGTTCATTTTATTTTCCTCCCTTTTTAAAATTGGCTAAAGACATCAATTTTGGGGGAGGATTTTAAAAATCACTTTTATAATTATAAGGGTATGAAGGCCCTAGGGTGTGGAGATGCCAATCAGGAACATCAGGTAACCCCACGCAAGAAAGTCTTGAGCAATGCAGTATCCCCTGGCCGGGGACAGTGCAGTATGCTCTCACCTCTACTAATTCCTGGGCCTCAAACACTTCCCTGTGCCTTGACACAACCGCTTGCAATCTTGCACATATTTTCTAATCCTCACACATTTATACCTGTATCTTTTGCTTGTGCTCTCTGAATTAATGACTGTTTTTACAGTGTTATGGTCTATAAAAATGCATTTCTTATTTCTGCTTTTTTACATTTATTTGAAACTTCTTTATGTGACATTTTTGCAAAAGTGTTCTGTAGTGCTAAGAAATAATGTGTACACATAA
The DNA here is from genome assembly GCA_028627135.1 of Pseudochirops cupreus. Classification (NCBI taxonomy): domain Eukaryota; kingdom Metazoa; phylum Chordata; class Mammalia; order Diprotodontia; family Pseudocheiridae; genus Pseudochirops; species Pseudochirops cupreus. Next base: position 493,781,517 of record CM053581.1, on the reverse strand, counting down.
ATATATGTACATACACATATATTCATAAACATATACCCATGTATCTGTGTGTGTATATATATGTATGTGTGTGTATATTTATATATATATATGTATATATATGTAAGTAAGCAGAGATGCGCACCCATGTGCTCTTTTATCTACCTGATATTAAAGACTTACTTTTAAAATGTAGTAGAAAGAATATCAGGCAGAGTTATGTAACAAACTCACTACAGCTCTTTCAAATGCTTAAATTTTAACCTTACCCTCATTTTTTGGAATGTCACAGTCCTCCTTGAGATATGTGACAGTTTTGAAATTTTTAAAATTAAGCCGTTTCTGACTTATTTGAGTACTAAAAGTATTCTTTTAAATTTGATCACAGCAGGAAAAAGGAAGGGGTGTTGGACTGTATTTTTATGCTTGAGTAACTCAAATGGAATGTCACCAAACTTCTCGCCTTCCTCTGTGCTACTCACTCCCTCACCCCCATGCCCCACCTCACCAGAGCAAATCAGCTCTGAGCTAAAAAGTGGTATGAGAAATTTGTCTCAAAAAGTAATTCTCCTAAAAAATTATAAGCACCTAAAAATAGAATCTTGTCGTGAATGTGCCTCCTGGACCCTAATTCTTCATAGACTGTAACAACCACACAGTTCAGCTTCCAACGATAAGATTTCATTTTATTTTCACTAGCTTATTCTCAATGGGTTTCATTTGATGATTATATATAACAGTGTGTACTGGCAAATTTTATTTTTAAGTGCACATTTAAAAAGCATCTTGGAGATTTTATCTCATCATATTTAGCCCTATTCTTCCCTCTGCCTTAGAAGGGCACAAATAATGTATATTTACTCCCAACTATTCCTTACTTTGTTTTGTTTTTACTAATTACTTCTTTTTGCTAATTTGTTCAGCATTGCAGAAGTATGTATGGGTGCACGTAGCAACTCCAGACTCCATTTTTCACTCCTTTCTGAAAGATCCTAAAGTATCAGCATAGTAGGGAGAAATGAAAATAACAATGAAGAAAAACAATCTACTTAGAAATGCTTTTTGAATACATGAGTAACGTTATAATTTTATGCTAATCATTGCAATATATAATGTATGTATATCCATGCACATCATTTATTTTAAGAAAAAAAAGTTTCTAGGATTTGATTTACTCTTAAGTTCAGTGTTAATATTCTCTAGGCATTCCAGGCAAATAGTTAACCTAACCAGTCAGGTGGGATTAAATGCCATGCTTTCACTAATAGATTACCCTATCCTGGACTAAAAACCTTATAGAGATGTTTCAAATGACAACACTTTGACTTGTCAAATTACTTGCTTTTGCTCAAACATTGATTTAATATCCATTGGGATTTCAAACTTGACATTTTGGGCTCTGGACATCTGTTCATTCCACTACTCATTTATTTTTTGAAGGGACAAGAATACTTCTTCACAAACTATGATCATTTTGTGACTGAGGGTTGGTTTTCCAAACACTTAAATATTTTTAAGATTGAATAAAAGATTTTTAAATGCATTTATTTACTTTTAGTTTACAACATTCAGTTCCACAATCCCTTGAGTTCCAAATTTTCTCCCCATCCCTCTCCTACCCTCTTCCTCCCCGCCATGGTGGTATACAATCAAATATAGGTTCTACAAATACCTTCACATTAAACATTACTCAAGTTGTAAAGAAGAATTATAACCAATGGAGTAAACAATGAGAAAGAAGGGACAAAACACAAAAGAGAGAGAGCAAGTAGTTTGCTTCCATCTGCGTTCAGACTCTGTAGTTCTTTCTCTGGATGTGGATATCCCCTTCCATCATGAGTCTTTTGTAGTTGTCTTCTAACCTGGTATTGCTCAGAGGAGCTCAGTCTATCAAAATTAGTCATCACATATACAGTGTGTCTGTAATTGTGTACAAAGTTCTCCTGGTTCTGCTCTCCCCACTCAGCATCAGTCCTTGAACAAAATTTTGAGAAATTATGTTTGAGAAACTTTATATGCCAAGGCACTCTGCAGTCTTTCTGTGTGCATAACACTTTTTCATAAATGAAGCTTATATGGTGGCTTAAAAACTATATTATTGTCTTATTGAATTTTGATTTCTTTATTATAGGATTATCTAACGTTTATTAAGCAATAACAATATCCTTATTATTTTTTAAAAATTTATGATCCATACTCAGAAAGTTTTCTATCTCTGTGACAGGATAAAGCTAGTTCATAATATATATCAGTGTTTACAGTTAGTTTTGCATTTATTTTCTTCTTTAAGTTAAAACTTCACCCTCAATTTAAAGTACTATATTTTAGCTGTTAAATTTTACTTGTTGATATTTTATGAAGTTATATAGATGTTTTACTGAGCTTTTAATTATTTTGTGTTAATTTTGGGTTGTTAATAAATCTTAACGTAAGTCTATTAAACGTTAACCTGCCATCCTTCTTTGTCCTTGAACCATTTTATGGTGATTAGTTCATATGTCCAAATATGCTTTCTGCAAATCTGTGATTTATATTACTCATTAAAATGAGAAATCTGAAATGGAGCACTATGATAGTAGCCAACTGAAAATTGAAATAAAAACAGTCTACATTAAGAGTTGTTTTATTTGTATTATACCAAGTGACTGATATAATAGGGTTTTAAAAAACTGAACTGTCAGCTTCTTCACAACAATTTACATTCAGTATTGCTAGGATCCTTTTGATTAAGATTTTATACCAACATTGAACTTGTTGCTCAGTAACATTAAATTTTTAAGAGATTATTCCTCCCTTTTTTTTAGTGGTGATATGGGAATATTTTGTTCTTGTGTTTGGAAGGAAGAGCAGATGAACTCCCTTTTTCCAAGTATATGTATGTGGACAAGATGTATCAGTTCCTCCCAGATAACCCATCATGGAAGCTATTCGTATCCTTTGGGTTGGTGAGATGGGCAATACATTCTGAGAGAATCAGGCCTACCTACCTAGGAGCAGGAGTCAGGAACATGAATTAGATTTGCTTTAGAACCATTGTACTCAGGATGTCCCCAAAGTGTCAGTGCAGTTTTAAGCTTAATAAATAGCTTAATATGGGGTAGAGCCAAGATGGTGGAGTAAAAGCAGGAACTTACTTTTTAGCTGGCACTCCAACCACTTCCAATACCTGTAAAAATTACTCTAAACAAATTTTAGAGCTACAGAATGCACAAAAATGACAATGAAATATATCTCCAGCTGAGGACAGCTTGGCAAACTGACAGGAAGGGTCTTTCTCACCAGACTGGGAACAGAGCGCAGTCCCATGTGGGCTGTGACAGCACCGACCAGCAGTACACACCAGCTCAAGAAGACCTCAGGGGATCGAATCACTGACAGCTGTGGTGGTTTACAGACTCTCAACACATAAATGCCAAAAAGAAGGTAAAAGGTCAGTGGGGGAAACTGTTGGAACTGGGTGTGGGTAGAGCTGGGTCTGGCCCCTGACCCCGGGGCAGCGGAAGTGGCTGCTTCCAGAGCTCCAGGCCCACATACGGTGGGAGGACCAAGCAAGTGACCAGAAGGCAACTGCAGGAATCTCTCTGCTGGCCCTGAGGCAGGATTCTCTTGCTTTATTCTGCTTGGATTTGGGTCACAGTCTTGGGTAGCAGTCCTGGGGTGAGGAGCACTGGTGTGGCAGAACTTGTTGAAGCTGTGGAGAAGGAGTCTTCCTCAGAGTCCTGAGGCAGGTACCTAGAAGAGGCTCTGACAACAGCTGCACAAAACCCCCAGAAATTTGGGACACAGTAGTCTCCATTCTGGAAGCAGAGTTCTACTGTGGCAAAGAGCTCAAAAGTCAAGTATTTGGCTGGCAAGATGAGCAAACAGAGGAAGAGAAATCAGACTATAGAATCTTCTTTTGGTGATAAAGAAGATCAAAACATAGAACCAGAAGAAGATAACAAAGTCAAAACTCCTGCATCAAAAGCCTCCCAAGAAAAATTTGAATTGGTCACTGGCCATGGAGGAACTCATGAAGGATTTTGAAAATCAAGTACAAGAAGTAAAGGAGAAACTGGGAAGAGAAATGAGAGTGTTGCAGGAAAATCATGAAAAACGAGTCAACAACTTGCTAAAGGAAACCAAAAAAATACTGAAGAAAATAACACCATAAAAAATAGACTAACTCAAATGGCGAAAGAGGTCCAAAAAGCCAATGAGGAGAAAAATGCCTTAAAAAGTATAATTGGCCAGATGGAAAAGGAACTTCAGAACCTCACTAAAGAAAATAATTGCTTCAAAATTAGATTGGAGCAAATGGAAGCTAATGACTTTATGAGAAATCAAGATATTATAAAACAGATCCGAAAGAATGAAAAAATAGAAGGCAATGTGAAATACCTTGTTGGAAAATTGATCCAGGAGAGAGAACTTAAAAATTATTGGACTACCTGAAAACCATGATCAAAAAAAGAGCCTAAACCTTATCTTTCAAGAAATTATCAAGGAAAACTGCCCCAATATTCTAGAACCAGAGGATAAAATAATAATAGAAAGAATTTACTGATTGCCTCTTGAAAAAAATCCCAAAAAGAAAACTTCTAGGAATATTATCACCAAATTCCAGAGTTCCCAGCTCACGGAGAAAATATAAGAAGCAGTCAGAGAGGAACAATTTGAGTATTATGAAAAACACAGTCAGGATAACACAAGATCTAGCAGTTTCTACATTAAGGGATCGAAACACTTGGAGTATGATATTCCGGAGGTCAAAGGAGCTAGGATTAAAACCAAGAATCACCTACTGAGCCAAATTGAATATAATACTTCAGGGGAAAATACGGACATTCAGTGAACTAGAGGACTTTCAGGCATTCTTGAGGAAAAGACCAGAGCTGAACAGAAAATTTGACTTTCAAATACAAGAAGCAAGAGAAGCATGAAAAGGTAAACAGGAAAGAGAAATCAAAAGGAACTTATTAAAGTTGAACTGTTTATATTTCTACATGGAAAGTCAACATTTGCAAGTCATGAGACTTTTCTCAGTATGAGGATAGTTGAAGAGAATATATATATGTATATACATATATATGTATGTATAGGGGTGTGTGTGTATGTATGAATGTGTGTACATGTATACATAGACAGAGGGCATAGACTGAGTTGAATATGAAAGGATAATATCTAAAAAATAAAATTAAGAGACCAGAGAGGAATATATTGGGAGAAGGAGAAAAGAAGAGATAGAATAGGGTAAATTATCTCACATAAAAGAGGCAAGAGAAAGCAGTTATAGTGGAGGGGAAGAGCAGGGAGGTGAAATGGAATGAGTCAACCTCTCATTGGATTTGACTTAATGAGGGAATAACATACACACTCAATTGGATATCTTACCCTATAAGAAAGTGGGAAGGGGATGAGAGAGGAGGATGACAAAAGGGAGGGCAGATTGGGGGAAGGCGTAGTCAGAAGCAAACACTTTTGAAAAGGGACAGCATCAAAGGAGAAAATAGAATAAATGGGTGGTGGGATAGGATGGAGGGAAATATAGTCTTTTACAACATGACTACTGTGGAAATGTTTTGCATAGTTACACATCTATAACCTATATTGAATTTGCTTGTCTTCTCAGTTGGGGTGGATAAGGAGGGGGAAAGGGAGAGAATCTGGAACTCAAAAGTTTTAAAAACAAATGTTAAAAAATTGTTGTTACATGCAGCCAAGAAATAAGATATACAGGCAATGGGGTATAGACATCCATCTTGCCTTACAAGAAAGTAGTGGGGAAGGAGAAGGATGGGAGGATATATGAGAGGGAAGACTGGGGGAAGGAGTTATCAATATGCTTGCCATCTTGGGGTGGAGGGTACGGGAGAGATGAGGAGAATATTTGCAACTCAAAATCTTGTGGAAATGAAAGTTGAAAACCAAAAATAAATTCTAAAAATAAAAAAAAAGAAATAAAAGACAATCTGTAAAAATAAATAGCTTAATAACTTTATATGTAATATAATAATAATAATAATTAATAGGTTAAAGATATTAAGCTTAAAACTACACTAATACTTTTGAGATTCCTGTATTAATTTCCTTCTGCTACAATCCTCTATGAAAAGATAGAGGTGAGGAACCCCAAATACAGCTTTTTGTCCCTTTCCCTCCAACTTCTTCATTACACACATTTCCCCAAACCTTTCACAATTTCCCTCATTTATGAAATGTAAGAGAGAATGTAGCAATATTAGCAGACTTTTAAAATAAATGCCTTGCTGTCTCTGTCTTTTTCACCTTAAACACCATACCTTTTAAGAGACAACATATTTGCATACAAGGATAGTGTAACTATGTTTAATGCGCCATATAAATTATTCATTAAAACATTAATAAATTTGTGCATTGAAACATTGCTTGACTATATACCTAATTTTTATAAGATTATTCTGGTTTTAGGACTTACTTCACATCATTTTTTTTTAAACGCGGATTTGGGGATTTTTTTTGTTTATGGGTTGCGTTTTTGATCACCTTTATCCTATCACATCTATCTATGCCTGGGGTTTTGTTAACTTGTCAAAAGTAAATAGCTGATGTTTATGTAGATCTTTATACAAAACACTTTGCATGTATTATTTCCTTGTTATTTATACAAAAATTTACATGTGATCTCATTTGACCACAGTGACCTATGAAATAAAAAGAATGTGAATATTCTTATCTCCATTTTAAAAGAAGGAAATGGTCCAAGAAGTTACCTGCCAGGGTGGAGCCAAGATGGCGGCGTAGTAGCAGCAAAGTACCACAGCTCCCACGTAGCCACCTCAAATACCCATAAAATATGACTCTAAACAAAATTTAGGGCTCTAAAACTCACAGAAATAAACCTCCCGCTGAAGGCAGCTTGGCTGAAAGGGATCATCTCAGTTCTGGGAGCGGAAACCAGCCTAGACTGAAACCGCGGTGTGGCCCCGGGGGTGGCCAGGATGAGCCGCAGCTGGAGCTTCAGGAGAGTGGATCAGCGGCAGCTGTAGCAGTTTCCAGAATTATCAAGGCGTAAGAAACAAGGACTAAGTTAAAGGTCAATGGAACTCAGCTAAACTTGGGGAAGAAAAGCGGGTCCAGCCAAACTGCCTCCAGGGCAAGGAAGCAGCAGAAGCGGAGGCCCTGAAGCTACCTCTATGTGGCTGCTTCAGAGCTCTTGGCCTGCAGACTGCAGGGGGGCCAAGCGATCGTTAAGAGGCCAAGTGCTCTTGTGTTGAGTGGCCTGGATCCAGATTGTGGTCTTGGGTGGTGGTCCTGGGGTGCATTTTCAGTGAGCCAAAGCTGGTGGAGGCTGCAAAAAAACCACAGCCCCCTAATAGCTCTGGCAGCTGGGAAAACCCCAGCGATTTGGGACAGAGCTTTCCCCTCTGGAAGCAGAGTTCCACAGAGCTAAAAAATCATTGACTGGCCAACATGAGCAGGCAAAGAAAGCAAAGTAAGAACAGCAACCAAACTCTAGATTCCTTCTTTGGGGACAAGAAGGATAAAAGCATGGAACGGGA
>CM053581.1:493731916-493773518 GCA_028627135.1 Pseudochirops cupreus | reverse complement strand
ACTCTAAAAGGTGAAATTCTGAGGTGGGAGAGGATTAGAATGAGGAGACAGGGAGAGACAGAATGGGGTTAATTATCTCATAGAAGAGGCAAAGGATAATTGTTACAATGGAGGGGAAGAACAGGAAGGCAAAAGGGAAAGGGTCAACCTTACTCTCATTGAATTTGGCTTAGGGAAGGAATGACATAAACTTTAAACTGGGTATCTTGCCACACAGGAGAGTAGGGGGGATGGGGATGAGAAGCGGGATGATGGAGGGGAGGGCAAGGTAGGGGGGAGGGTTGATGGAAGTACACACTTCTGTAAAGGGACAAGGACAGGGACAGGGTAGAGAATAGAACGGGGGGGGTGGGATAGGAAGGAGGGACATACGATCCGTCTCTCACAGTATGCCCACTGTGGAGAGGTTCTGTGTAATTACACATGTACAGCCCGTATTTAATTGCTTGTCCTTTCAGTGGGCTTGGGTGACGAGGGAGGAAGGGAAAGAATATAGAATCTAAAGTTCTATAATCAAATGTTAAAAATATATATGTATATGTATATATATGTACATATATACATATAAACAATTATTATTATTATTATTAACTACATCCAACTGGGAATTAAGATACACAGGCAATGTGGTGGGGAGATCCATCCTGCCCTACCAGAAAGTCAGAGGGGTGAGGGGGAGGACATAGGAGAGAGCAGATTGGGGTAGGAGTTATACAGTGGGATGGCTGTTTTGAGGTGTTGGGTAGGGGAAAGATGGGGAGAAAAATTTGTAACTCAAAATCTCATGGAAATGAATGATGTAAACAAGAAAATAAATTAATTAATTAAAAAGGAAAAAAAAGAAGTTACCTGCCCCAGATCATACAGTCAGTAAACAACAGGTGCCAGATTGGAATCTTTTAGTCCTCTGACTTAAAATACAGTGCTCTTTCCATTATACCACTGTTGCTTCTGATGTTATACCTTCGAGGATTGTGATTTATGGAATGAAATTATGCATAATCTGTTGTCTCTTCAGTCAGAACTCAGTTTCTTACTAAATATGCAATTCGGTGGCTTTTTCCACTCCATTGCTCTAGAGTTACATCATTGGGGTAACAGTTTAAGAGCCTTAAGTGATTGATTCATTTGATATTGAAGCTGAATGAGTTGTATTCAGGGTCACCACAACAAACCCTGAAATATGGTTCTTTCCATTTTGATATAATGACAAAAAATAATTTTTTTTTTGTGATTTAGTAGCTGACTTTTATTGGAAAAGCTTCTTTCATTTTCATTTATCAGAAAGAAATTACCACAAAAGAATGTAAATGAAAACAAGAAAGCAGTCAACACTGATACCTCCTTTTCTGAAACATATGACCTCCGGAGTATAATTGTGAAAGTGGATTTTGGTCCACGTAGAAGAAGCATCTTTCCTAGAAATTGTTACCAGCTGTTAGAATATCTTAAAAAATACATCGTTGAGTTGAATATGTTTTTTGTTTCCAGACCTTACATTGTTTAGAATAAAATTATTCATTTTACTCTAAAAAAAAAGAGTATTGGGATATCCCCAAATTTGAAGATGATTGAATGTAGATTTTTAGTATATTTGCTCATTTCTACTTAGCTATTTTGCAGTTCTTATCCTAACGGATAGGATAAGTACACTGAATACATTATCACCCATTTCAAAATTCAAATAGTCCTTTTCAACATACATACGCTTTGTTCACTGAGCTTACAATCTAACAAAAAGATCACAGAAATATAAAATCAGTAGATATTTACATTCCTTAGGAGATGAGTTAAAACTAAGATAAAACCCCATGGGTTGGTAAAAATCTGATTACCCTGTATAACTGCAAGGCCTTCTATGTGGATATGCCTACCTTTCATATATATTGGGTAAAGTTGTATTTGCCTCACCCTCTGGGGCAGCTAGGTGGTACAGTGAAAAGAGCACCAGCCCTGGAGTCCGGAGGACCTCAATTCAGATCCAGCCTCAGACACTTAACACTTACTAGCCATGTGACCTTGGGCAAGTCACTTAACCCCAATAGAGCACCAGTCCTGGAGTCAGGAGGACCTGAGTTCAGATCTAGCTTCAGACACTTAACACTTACTATCTGAGTGAGATTGGGCAAGTCACTTAACCCCAATTGCCCTGCCTTTCCCCCTCCATGCATGAATGAATGAATGAATGAATGAATGGAGTGCCTGACTCTAAAAATCCCATATTGTTGCACCCTGATCAGAACATCATGTTTTTTCATTTCTTTGTATATCATTGTAGTGTCTATAGAACTCTTCACTGTGGTCCAGATATAGGGAAAGGATTCTTTTCTGTGAACCTATACTTAATGTTGTATAGTTTTTGTGTTCTAAAGAGAAGAGACTGGGCACTCTTTGGAAATTGTGACTGCTAACTCATTCTCCTTAAATGTGTTCTTTGGAGCTCTAAATAGAGCGTTGTTAAAGAATAGCTATCTGCATATTTTTTCCTCCTTTCAAACTCTCCATGTTATTCTTGCTGTTTGCCATTCATGTTAGCTGTACTGAAAAGATAGGTAAGTGGTTTCCTCAAAATGCGCTGCTCAAACACACTCCAAAACTCTTCTAAGATAAAAGGTATGGGAGGACACAGAGGAAACAGCAGTGAACACTCAGACTGATCAGCAGAGAGATAGAAGCATGACTGTCTTGTGTAGCTTGATGAATACCAAGAAAATGCCAAAGATTACAAAGAAACATGTGGATATATGTTCTCCCCTTTAAATGACTATACGCCATCGACATCACCTGCTAATACCCAACCTTTTCCCCCAATCAGGGCTGCAACTTAATAATGTATTTTAGTTGGTTGTACCCTTTGGGGCTCAACATTTCCCTTGGGAAGGCTCTTCCACCATCACACAGAGAAGACACCAGTCTCTTAGCTATGAATTTTACCTGTATGGTCAAGCAATACCTGCGAGTGCCATTTACAGTCCCATGTAGAATAGGGAAGTAGAGAATGGGATTGGATTTTTAAAAATACAAGAAAAAAGAAGACAAAAAGGAGGAGAGATATTTAGATATGCATACATACACAATACACTTAGAGTAGATTAGGTTTGTCTGCCCCTATAGGGTCCAATAGATTTTTACCTCTAGAAGTTTTGAATGATATTTTAGGCAAAATTCTACCCTTTTATATTGGTTGTAAGATTTAGAGCTTTAGAGATCATCTGGTCCAAAGTTTCTCAACCCTGACATCCATTAATTTGTTTTACATACTTACATGCATACATATATACACGTGTGATTTATATTATCTGTTATAAATATTCTTTATAACAAATATATTATGACTATTTTAGCATAGTTAAATTCCTCTGTAAACCTGTTATATTTTTTGTGTTCAAAAATCTTATTCTCAGAAAGGCTCTACAGGCTTCACCATATTGCCAACAGGGTATGTAACATAATTAAAAAGTTCAGAACCCCCCTGTTCTAGTCTATCCTCTTTCACTTTTGCAAATGAAGAAGTTGAGGCCCAGAAACTTAATTGGTTACATCAAGCATCAATTCCCTTTTATTAAATACTACATTTTCTGAAAAGGTTGGTGTTTTTTTTTCCCACTGACCTTTTTTTCATCTCTTTCTGTCTTACATTTTCATTTTTACCAATGTCAAATCTTTTGTAACCTGAAGAGAAGCTACATTTTGTGTCCTGAGATTCTTCCTACTATTGTTTTTCTCTAGTAGTAGCTTCATATATCAGCAAGAATGAAAGCATTCAATAAAAATCAATTGCTGACAATATGGACAGTTTACCATAATGCATATTGGAAGCTTCTTAGAAACTCTCTTGAATGGAAGGTGCTGTGGCCTGTGTTTTATGGCCTTCTAGCGTTAGACTGTAATCTCATTTAGCATTTTCCCAAAGTGAAAACAGTGCATTAGGGTAGTATAACAGGCATCCCAGATCAATATGAAGGCAGAGCCTTTCCCTCACACACTAAGCCAGGCAGATGTCCAGTGTATACTCCAGCCACGGGGGGACTTTTATGTTAGTTTTCCACCCTTTGTGCCTCACCTCCATCCCTACTTCCAGTAATCAATGCCAGATTGAAGTATCCAAAGAGACTAGTGTATGTGTAAATACTTAGAATGTAAGTGATCAACAAACAGGAAATCAAGAGGCCTGAAAGAGAAACATAATTAACTTATGAATAATAAAAGTATATTTTGACACATTTGAAATTAGGGCTAACAATAAGCTCTAATAGCATAACTCAGTAAATGCTTGCTTCTAGGCTAAAGTACCTTATTCAAAGACCTTTTTTGTTATTAAATGAATTATGGTAGATATGTGAATGGCATGTATCACCCCTGTGATGTCTAATTATATGGCAATATCTCCATGTGCTGATAGAGAAGATAAATAGCACATTTGTCCAGCATTCTTTATTCCGTCTTTTCCCTTAATCTAATTTATAGACTGGTGAGATAACCAAGTTATATCAGTGGGTTAAAAATGGCCTGGTTTTCTCGTTGTGAGTTCTCAGAGCAGTTAGTTACGTATTTGCCAACACAGAGTTAGACTGTTTCCATCATAATGTATTTGCTATAGTGGAGGGGAAGTTGGACTTGGGAACAAAATACCTAAGTTTGAGCCAGGATTCTGATATCAACAGTGTACAAGGCGATCTCAGGGGATGGAGAGTCCAACCCAGAAGAATTCCCTTTCCAATATTATGGTGAGTGATTAACTTAAAGATCTGCACCCAAGGCAAACCTACCTTCTCTTATGGTTTTCCATTCTACTTTTGGGTAACTCTGATAAATAGGATTTTTTTTTCCTTTGCTGAGTTTAAATTTACCTTTCAGTATCTTTCAGTTTTCAATGGACTCAAGCAGAATAAGTCTAATATTTTTTCCATCTGGCAGTCCTTTGAATATGTGAAAACTGCTTTTATGTCTCCCTCCTGCTCCACTCTGAGTTCTCTTCTGCATTATAAACACCCCCAATCCCTTCACCTGAGAGAGAGAGAGAGAAGGGGAAGAGGGATGAAGAGAGGAGAGAGTTAAGTGCTTGCTGGGGAGTCGGATACAAACAATCAAAACACCATCCACAAAGGAACTTAAATTCTCATTAGAGAAGATACATGTAAAGGAACACTGGTAAGGGGGGTAACTCAGGGATGGTCATGGTGAGGAGACTGAAGGAAGTTTGTGTGGAGGTCTGGACCATAGAAAGTGAAGGCAAAAAGGCTCACCTGTCAGAATTGGGGAGCCAGGCATGGAGTCCAAGCACCCAAAACTAAACATAGTATTCCAGATGTAGAGTGTGGGCTGAATACCATAGTACTGTCACCATTCTGGATACTATGTATCTCTAAAGGTAGCCTAATATTATATTTGTGGTTTTGGTGGCCCCACTACGTTGTTGATTCATGTTGAGATTGTTTATAATTCACTTCAGTCCCTAGGTCTTAAGTTTTTTGAGCCCAGGTGTAGGAATTTACATTAAACTCAAATTTAAAAGTTCTAATAAATTTCATCTTTAATTTATCATTCTAGTGTGTTGAGGTTATTTTCATGTCTGATTATCTTGTCTAACAGGCTTATAAACCCTCCTTTCATTGCAAATTTACAAGAATGTGTTCTATGCTTTTATCCAAAACATTGATGAAAAGTTTAGTCACAAAGGGCTACACATGACATCTCTTTCAAGTTGACATTGAACTACTGACCCATCTTTTATCTGGTCTAGCTGTTCAAAATTCACCCAATTGTATTATCGTCTAGCTGCCAGTTTCTATCTTGTCTGCAAAGATAACATGAGAAATTTCATAAGATGCTTTTTGTTGAACTCTAAAGTATACTTGGATTATTTCAACTTCCCTTTGCAAATGCTCAAAACCCATCATTTAATAATATGCTCTAGAATTCCTTGGGAATAGAAGTCAATCTCATTCACCCACAGTTCAGAGAAGGTGACCTTTATACCTTTTTTGAAAATCAGAACATTTACCCTTTACCAGTCTTGTATCACATTCCTTTTCTCCAAGATTTTTTGAACATAGTGAAAAACAGTATGGCAACTATATCTACAAGTTCTCTAAGTGTACCATAAGATGTAGTTCATTTGGCTTTGGTGATGAGCATGCATTGAGAAGTAGGTGCTCTGTTCCTCTCTCCTCATTTGTCTTTAGTTTCAGTTTGTTCTGTCCCTCCCAGTCCAAAGAGAAGCAAAATAAGAGTTTAGTCATTCAGTCATTGTCATTACCATCAACCATTGTCACTACCTTCCCTTCTCCAAACAGCAATTTGATTTCCTCCACTGGCCCTCTCTTTACTCCAGAGTACCTTTCTGAAAGTCTTTTTTATGGTCCTTAACATTTAGGTGCAAGTCACTGCAAGCTTTAGTACTATTGATACTAATTTTACCAGCCTTCTTTCATATGTATGCAGTTACCTGGCCTTGCTTCCACCCTCCATGTGTGCCTTTAAAGAAAAATCTAAATTGACCACTTAGATTTCTGTGGAGCCACAATGGTCTCTTTAGGTAGCTCTGCTTTTTCCTTCTCCATCAGAATAATTTCTACTTATATCATTAGAATTTCATTCTTGAGGATTCCTGTCTCTCTTGACTGACTTCCTCTGTGGAATATTAGGCCATCACTTCCTTTCTACCTGTCATTTGTTTAAAAAAAAAGGTGAGAAGTGGGAGGAAGATGGGAGATAGTAATACTTTTGCACTGCCTACCTTTTTGTGAGGAAAGCACACCAAAAACCGAAAAATATCCCACGTAATTATAGATTATTAATGGAGAAATAGGCATTAAGCATGATCGTGTTCTATAGTTCAACACTTTAAAGCACAGCTGACTTCCTTTAAATGCTGATGTTCTTGATAAAGGATTAAAGAAATCCATATCCAAAAAAAGTCACAGGCATTTCAACTTTGAAATCTCAAAGAAAGTAAACTCCATGAATTAGATTTAAATTCATTTTTAAAGTAATTGCCAAAACTGAATGACAGGAGTACTGGTAATGTTGCATAAAATTTTGGAAACGTCCCCCAGTTCTAGCTACATACCTAATATCTTTAGAAAGTATCATAGAATGAATTCCTTTAAGAAATAATAGTGTGGTTTGCATTTCACTTTTCCACTCTAGGAAGGATATAATAGCATACTGCTTTGGATAAAAGTAATTGGGGATACAGATTATTGCCTAAGGATCTCCTTGTTGATGAGAAAATTTTTCTTTCTCCGTGTTCTCCAGGGTTGTTTTTTTTTTAACCCATTAAATTGGAAATAATGCTATTCAAAAATTATGTTTGTAGAAACCAATTTTAGATTCCAGAAGATTAACATTTTAAAAAAAGATAAGCTTTCTATATATAGAACAAAAGCTAATTTGAAAATAATATAAATGCATATATTATGTGGTGGCATAATATAATGTATACATATGTGTCTCTGTGCAGGAAATTCAGTTCAACAAACATCATGTCTCCTATACCATACCGTACCGTACCGTACCATACCGTACCATATGCAGCTATATTACATGCTGAGGATAGACTGTCCACATAGCCTTATTCTTTTGGTTTACTCAGGAAGTGTGGCATCAGTTAATTTACTTTGTGGTTTTGTGTTTATGTGTGTATGATTCCTTTATATACCAGGTATAGCTTATAAATTGTTAGGGAGGGGAAACCCTCTTGGGTGTTATAATGCAAGTTGTATACTCAGGACTGAAAAGAAAATTATATTGGTCAGAGAGAATTTGTGATATCTGATTTTTTTTGATATATTTCCCATTTCTGTGATCACAGGAGTTAATAAGTCTCTAGTATCCAAAGTAGGTAAGAGTAAGTAGACCACTTTGCTTATCAATATAAGTTCAGATTCATGGGATCATATATTTAAAGCTAGAAGGGACCTCAAAGGACTTTGAATTCAACTTCCTCCTTTTGCAGATGAAGAAACTAAAATCCAGCAAGGTTAAGTGACTTACTCAAGGTCAGACAAGTAGTAAGTGGCAGTGTTTTAAATGGTGTCAGTTAGTAGGATTTATTTAGTGGAAATTGTTTAACTTTCTCCACTTTGATCTATGGAGAAACATTATCAATTTGAATAGCCATTTTTATCTGAAGATAGAATTGTCTTTCTAACTTTAAAACATTCACCCAGTCACTTTATTTCCATTAAAAAAAAAGAATGTCTTTTAATTTTTGTCTTCCGATTTATGATCAATTCATTAGTCTCTGGTTTCTTTTTCAGGCGCTATGAGACCCATCCAATCTGTGCTGATCTGCAAGCTAAAATTCTCCAATGTTATCGGGAAAACCCTCAGCAAACACTCAGCTGCTCTACCCTGGCCAGCCAATATCAACACTGTGTCAATCATGCCAAACAGGTGAGTGCAGGCCTAGTCAACTTGGACATCACAAAAATTAGGATGGAAAATGTATTAGAGTGTCATAAAGTTGCATCTACATATTAGTAAGAGTTGTTCACTCTGTGTTTAGACTGCTCTGCTTTTCATGTAAAGTTTGATTTTTTTTTTAATGTTTGTGTGTTTTGTGGCCATCATTCCCCTTTTAATAAATTATGGTAGAAATGTGTTCTTAGCATGTTCATGCAGTGCTCTGCGTGCAGTAGGCACTTAATAAATATTTATGTAATGAATTAATTAATATATGCTTTGGGGACATCAAAGTCATTGTCTTTTGCTACATGGCAGTCAGAGGAAGCCGCTCAGAGAACTGTGTTCTCTGTTAAAATTGTTCTGCCAATCTAGAGGTCACTATAGAAATGTAGGATCTAGATTATGTTTATCCGTCGTTCTCAAAGGGGACCGTGACATCAGGGAAATGATGACATGACTTGTAGTTGACTTTGATTTGAGTGAGGAAGGGCAGAGGATCTAGATATGTGACATAAGGAGGACTCATAGAGTCTTAAATGCATCCCATAAGCCATATTCTCTCATTAAACCTTTGTATAGTGGTCAAGTGATATTCACTAGTACATGTTTTCTCCAATTTAGGTACTTTAGTGAAGTTAAGGATAAACCACCTATCTTAATGGATCGCATAATTGCCTATCATGTAACTGATTTCGTTGGATGTAGATTACACTCAGCTGTTGAAATTATAGGACATCTCAATGTCTGTCAGGTAAAAAATTCATGATAGCTGACTTTCTACCCAAACATATTTAGCGTTTGAGCTACACAGTGTGTCTTTCTGCAGCCTAATTTGCCAGGGTTATAATAGTACCACTTAGTGTAAATTTCTAGCACTCTCTTTATATTTGATAGGAGGAGTTGGCAGTTCTGATTGGGTAGTTGAGTAGTAATGGGGAAAAATATGAACAAATTTTTTAGAATGACTGTGTGATGCCTTTAAAGGTCTCACTTAATTCCCATTTCTTTTTTTGCATACTTGTCTTACCTTTAGCAATATATAAAGGATTCTTTTGTTAAAAGGTCTTTAGTGGAAACACTATTAATATAAAGTTTGGATATTTTATTTGTTGGAAACAGATTCTGATAAGCTTATAATAAAATCAACCTACCATAGTAATATAAACGCAAGCACTTGAGACTTGTGATTTGAATAATGAAGGCTTTCTACCTTGATATTAGTGCCATAATGTGGACAAGGTATTCATTGGAAGAAGTAGCTAAGGAAAATTGTTTTTGAGTCTCAGTATATAAAATGTATATGCTTGTGTCCACTGATTGTAATTTTTAACATGGATGAAAAGGTAGAGGGAAAATGTTAATATCAACTCAGTCCGTCCTCCTATAAACACTTCATGGTTTTTGCAATTACTTTGGAACTTTTTATTCCTTTATCCAATCATAATCTTCCATTATTCCATCTCTCCTAAGGCCTTACCATCCTTAAAACTATTCTTCATCCTCACCATGATCTCTAGTCTCTCTACCCCTCACTAATTTCCCAGGCCATCTCCCATGTTCTAGCACAATCTCCTTTTCATAGTCTCAAGGCCTTAGTAAATCACTCCAACTCTACACTGTCCCCTACTCTCAAATCTCTTGCTCCTTTGTCCAGTCCCTGCTCATGCCTTACTACACCTCAGCCCTGGAACTCCCCCCATCATCTACCTCCTTCATTCCTACTCACTTTGCGACTAGAGGGAGCTAGAAGAAGTCACAGAACCTTGATGACTGGTTTCATAACAGATTTAAGCTGTCTGATCTCATCTGAGCCCTCAGTGCAGCAAGGCACTCCTTCTACTCCTTCCAAATGGGTCTCTATCCCTCATGCCACAGTTACTCTTCTTATCCTTTTCTACTCTCCTCAGCCCTTCCATAGTACCCCCTTCCACCTTGAGGGGAAAATGGTTAAAACAGAGTGAGGAGAAAGAGAATTGAGGACCAAGTAAAACAGTGATGAGAGGTAAGGGTGATTGGGAAATGAGTATAAGAGAGGGTGAGAACAAAGCACTTTATCAGATTACAAACCAGTTTATGGTGATGCTAAAATGACTGGTCTGGTGGAAGAAATGTTTCATTAATGTTTGCTCTTTTCAGAAGAGAAATAATTACCTAGTTTTTTTCAGTTTTCTCTTTTGTAAAGAGACAGTCATTCCTGGAAGTTAGACTTCAACCTTGTGACCTCAACCCTTTGGCCCTTCTTGTTGGAAAAGGATTTAGTAGTGTAACAGTCACTCTTGTTCCCTGAGGCTATTCCTCATGGGGCAAACTATCCATCTTACGTTTCCTGTGAAAGCCAGAGTGTATACTGGACAATACTCCATAGTGAAACAACAACCAAACATGAAAACAGGCCATTAGGTTGTCTTGTCCGTTTCTCTACCATTGTAAGAGCATTCCCCCTAGGATAATCTCAAATGCTAAATCCATTCCATGGTTAAATGACTCACATGATTAGGCTTTCACTAGTTCCCTAGAGGCACTACCCTGTAGTCTAATAGATTTTACTGATTGAAAAATTTCAGGATATTCCTCAGCCTTATTTTTCTTTTATTCTCTTTCATCCACTTTATTCACATTTATCCTTTCTGAACCATCCTTAAACAATTCCTCATGGGTTGTCATCGGAAATTTAGATTATTCTTTCCAGTGTGTTAATTCTGTGTGATCATCATAAGAGTAAAAGGATTTTAAAAGATAATTATTATCTCCAGGACTGAAAACTACAGGCTAACTAAAAATGATACATTATTAAGAAATGAATGCGAACATTTATTTATATACACCAGAACATATTAGCCACATTAACTCTTTAGCCATCAGCTTCATAGTTTCTTACTACCAGGATCAAATATTTTTTTCTTTTTGCCATTGACACATATGACTATGCTCCCATTGTATCTTACACACATAAACACATACACACACACACACACACACACACACTCACACACCCCTCCATTTTTCTTCTGCCTTTAGTTGTTATAGAATTGAAAAACAATTTTAGAGATCCTCTAATACAGCTGCCTTCTTTTACAGAAGTAAAAGAGTCCCAGAGAGGCTAAATCATTTTTCCAGGGTCCCTTTTGTAGGGTGAAGTAGAATCTAGTCTTATGAGAACTTGAACTAGAAAGAGTTAAAAGAGTATGAACCCAAGTTCATATTGCTGTCTGTAACTTGAGACCCTCCCCTCCCCCTTTCCTGCTATTTACCTCTTAATAACACATAGAATAAAGTATTTAATAAGAATTCTAGATATTCTGTCCACAGGGGTAACTGGGGATTTTTTCACCCAGTGCAAAAACAGTTGTTGGAGTGAGACATGGCACAGAGGACAGTCCAGGTATGGATACAGTTGAGCCAACAGAAGAGTTACTCTGTGAGCTTTCTCCCACATCCCCCACCCATGCATCTTAGAAGGAAAATGGGCCCCAAGAAAAGAGCCCCATAGTGTTGAGATCCTCAGGGTGGTAGCATGGGCCAGCAGAACCGTGGCCTGCACAATGAGCTGCAAGATTGGCAGTTACTATGGGTCTGAAGCATCTTTCTCTTTCTATTCACCTTGTGCTACTACTAATAGCTCTGATTCTGGCCCATTTTCATTACTTGCTACCATTGGCTAGAAGACTTAAAAAAAAAAAAAGCTAAGTAGACTGCTGGAGCACGTTAAATGTATTGGACTGTTGTCTTTATATTTTAAGGTGGTTTTTCTCTCTGTGACTGTAGGCAGAAGAGTTGCACATATCTAGCAGTTTTTTCCATGCCTTCATATGTACTTTCATGTTCTTTGCTTTGAGGCAATAGTCCAGTTGTAGAATCTTTTATGTTTGTGACTGGCTTCCATTTTATTGCTAAGTCCTTTGCCCAGAAGAAGCATCGCATTGTTTTGTGCCAGCCAAATCTGCCTGCCACTGTTGCAGTCATATCATATTGTTGTTTCTGTTTCTTAAAGATCACAGTCCCTGATTTTACATATTATTGACAATCCTGTGGAAGTCCAATCTGTAGAATGAAAGTGAGGCCAGTTTGGAGAAAAAAGTAGAGAAGAATAACTTTCCAGGTCTCCTGCAAGTAATTATAGAGAACCTGTGATTTCATTTGTAGAAAAAATTCCCTCTACTAATGCAAGTTGTCATCTTCTCTGCAACTTATGGAATTCAGGAGTTCCTTGGAACACTAAGGCATTAAGTGACTTGTCCAAGGTTATACAGCTAGTGTTACTCAGAGTTGGAACTTGAGCTCTCAGGTCTTGTCCTGGTTCTATGACCTTTTCTCTTTTTGCCATGTTGTACTTCTGATTCATGTTTCCCATGCTTAGAGAGATGAAAAAACAACTATCTGTCTGCCTCCATGTTAACTAGCTAAAAAGAGTAGTACATCTTTTGTACTCTAATACACTTCCACAAAAAAAATGCAGGTTGCCAACCAACTCCTTGGAGATACAGGCCTATGGATTATTTATACAGCGAGAGTGTTCAAGTTCAGATATACTAGAGCCATGGATATCAGTGGAACTCAAAATGGGGGGGAAGTCAGGACCAAGAGATCTTTAAGGCAGAGCAAGGAATACGAGAGAGAGAGAGAGACCTTCCTCAAGTCTTTTCATTTAAGATGTAGACCAGGTCACAAGTCGAGAATCAAGGATCACACAGGTACAGGAGGTCAAATCAGAATGGCATGTTCAATAATCAGGCAGACAGTCAAGACGGCTGACATAAGACACCAGCAATAATAACGCCTCGAAACTGAAGTATCACCTGCTCTGGGAAGGAAGCCCCTCAAAGGCTTCCTGCTGGGACTGAAACCTTCTAAGACTTGGCTAGGTTAGATCCTGCAGGTAAGAGCAGATGAGCCACTTTAGGGAGATAGTAAATAAATAACTTGACTGATGTAAAGAATGACAGGTGAGAAATAAGGACAGAACTTGACATCTTATGCTATTTTAAAGCTTTTTCTTAAGCATATCCCTCATTTCTTTCTTTTCTAAAATATAAATGAAACCTCCAGGATATGGTTAGCCTCTGAAATAAAAGACACTGAGATCAGAGTGCATGGAAGAATTTGCCTGAGGCAGAGTTTCTGCTGAGTTTCTTAGGGCCCTGTATTTCATCTTCACTGTAACTTGGATCCTTGAAAGACCAGAACTTCACTGCTCCATCCCTTGAGTGCTAATCCAGTCAACATAACTGTTGGTAACTCTGGTTTTAGAATATAGGCTTCCTGAAAAACACTTCATCCGATTAAGCTTTAGAGTTAGAGAGGACCTTCCAATTGAATGGAGAAGCCAGGCTTCTTCATTTTATGGCTGTGGAAACATAGCCAAAGAAGTGGGCTAAGTTTCCCAAGGTCACAAAGTTTGTTAGTAGCAGAGTCAACACTAGAACACATCTCCTAGTTCTTTGACTGATGCTCTACTTTGTCATTTTTCTGAATCAACTTCAACATCTGTCTTCAACCCTTCAGATGCCAAGTCTTCATTTTTTCCTTCTTTCCTGAAAAGAGAAGAAAAGATTATGGTGACTGGTCAAAGATCATAGGATCTTTGAATCTGGAGTTATAAAGGACACTAAAGGTCATTTAATTCTACCTGTTTATGAGGCAGCTGAGGCACAGATGTGAAGTGACTTGCCTGGGGCACCACAAGTCAGGGTGACTGATCTTAGATTGAAACCAAGGCCTTTGACTACAACTCCAGGGTTCTTTCAGGTCTACCACAGCCAGCTGCCCCTCTTAGCCTCATGTAGGCCATTAGGATGAGATTTAGTAGCAATCCAAAAGGGGATCTAAGCTGATTCACAGCCTCCCCATGCAGAATGCAAATGCCTCTCCCAAGAATCATGCCCCTAAACTTCTCAGCTAATACAATAGCTTGATGATCAGGAGGCTGATTCATGGGTTCCTCATTGCCTATTGCTGCTAAACCTCTACTCTGGTCACTATACTGTCTTTTCCCCTACAGGCTCAACTCTTCTGAGACCTACTCAAAGCCTTTTCAACGTGGTAGAAGTCACCAGAGCCTATACTTTGTTGGCATAGATCCTTTGAAGTTTGAATCTACATTGATGGAAGGAATACTAACATTAATGATATCATAGACCTACTGAAATATTAATATTTACCTTAATAGCACAGGATTAGTTTACAGCCAGCTGTAAACAGATATGGAATACACTGAGGGTTAGAGGAGAGGGATCACTAGAGGAAGGGGACTAGAGGTATGTAAGTATACCACAAATAAACTTGGACAGGAGTCAATAAATGCCTAGATTGCAGAGCCACAACATATACCTTCACTTTATGTTAATTTGTTACTGAGGAGGTTAACTTTTTTGATGCTGTTTTTAAATTATACTTACAATAAGGCTTCTTTATCATCATCCTACTGGAATTTGTTAATTGCTTGCCTGTACTTATACTCAATGAGTGTCTGTCTTTAACTTTTAAAAATTAGATCAAATTGGGAGAGGGGAAGAAAGGGAGGGGGAGAAAATTTGGAACTCAAGGGGTTGTGGAATTGAATGTTTTAAACTAAAAGTAAATAAATAAATTTTTTTAAAATTAGGTCAAATTCAAAATTTTGAATTTGCCCATTTCCTCCACCCACCATCCCCAGGAAACTTTTTCAGAAACTTCTTCCTGAGAATACTTGTCTTGTAACTTTTCTCTCCCTTGCTGACTGATTGATTAAAGAAAGTATTGCCATTGAAATACATTTTTGTTCTGCATAATGAATATTGCTACCCACAGGCTCATCTTTCAGCAGTCACAAGTGTGAAATATTGCAGTGTTTTACTTATTATTGTGGCAAACTGTAACCAGTGAACATAGTGCGACGGAGGGAGTGCTAAACGCCCTTTGAGACCTGTAGCACTAGCTAGAGTCACAAAATAGGAGCCCAGCATCCTGGCATGAAAAAAATTCACTAATTTTTTTCCACCAAAGCAAAAAGAATAAAAAAATAACAGTTGCTAGGGAGAATAGGACTGATATTGCAAACAAAATAAGTTAACTAATCAGATTTTCAGGTAGTAAGAAGCAGTATTTTATGCCTAAGCCAAGCACTCATGCTTTTCATAAATTGAATTTATTGATTACTTTTTCTTCCTATCTCCCTTATAATCTTCTCATTCTGTCTTCTATACTCTTCCTATTTCTTACTGTGGCTCTAATCTCTCAGTCTCATTTTTCTTCTCTCTTCTTTAGTAAAACATAGAATACTATAGAGACTAAGAACTTTGGGGGCAGGGTAGGAGAGTTGATTCTGTTAGGTCTTTGGGGCTAACAAATGTATGTCAAATTCATTAGAGAAAAGTTAGCAGCATCACCAAAACGTAAATAACCACCCCTACCCCACCCCCAAAAAGCAGCAACTACTTTCCCCTTGATGGTGATTTGGCAACACAGAGTTGCTATAAATTCTTTTAAATAGATTGAGACAGCCAGGCAACTGACAGTGCAGTGATTCAACCCAACTGAGAAAGCTGTAATTCAAAAATCAGTAGAATAGATTATTATGTAGCAAAAATATTTGAGAGAAACTGTTCAGATCATTTTAATAAAGGGAAATGACACACAATTTTCTATCTCCAGGGGCATTGTTCTTGTCTTACAATCAGAGCTGCCAGTCTTTCCACAGAAGGGGGAGGGAGGCATCAGATAAGGAGAGTGAGAAGGAATGGGGGAATATGATGCCCAAACTCCTCTTTTTGATTTTGGGTGATTCCTTCGACTGTTTAGAAAGGGAGTTTCTGGAGGCCAAAATGATGAGCACTTGCAATGAATTTCTTTCCCCACATTACGATTAAGTGTTAGCAGTGCCCTAAATGAAGGAAACAATTTTTTATAACTTGCAAAGCTTTTCGCTTATTCTTTGGGGAATTTCCAATGTTAATTTATTCAGTGTTAAATTTATGCAGTGTTAAAATTCAGTCCAACAGCAGCTACTTACAGAAACTATACAGTGGTGGTACGAAGACTCTTAAGGTAAGCTCGTTGTGAAAATAGCCTTAGTCAGCCTTGAGAAATATCGAAAGCCTAAAGTTTTGTGTCAGGGTTGCAGAAGGTTTTTTACTGTATGGCTTTAATATTAATACTACAAAACATTTTACAAAGTAATTTGTCTCCTTTAATTCAACCTGACATTTTATTGTCAGTGTCTTTGACAATAAAGAAGACAGTTTTGTCCTGCTTCTGCCACCTTTTGGTAGCAGATGAGCCTGGTTTGAGAACCTGTTGATAAGCTAGCCCTGAAGCTTTCCTGTCCTTTTTGTTTTTAAGGAGCAAAGTTTGATACAGCTTAGCTGCCGCCATGTCTTGGGAGATTAGAATTGTAATACATGCATTAGAGTGTTATGTGAGTAGAGTTAAAGAGATTATTAAAACAGTCTGTTTCCCTGACTTTGTTTTATAGTCTTCATATGTATTCACATATTGCACGTGTATGAGCAAACACCAATAAGTGTGGCCTGCTTAGTAAGTACTATGCTCCTGGTTGTCAAACCATCCAGCCTTCTCAGCTTTCCAAGGGAATGTTCCTTGCACCTGTCAGAGGAAGGAGGGAGAGAAAATACTTAGATTTGATTGTGATTCATTGGGGCTCCAGGGGAAGATTGGGTGGTTGAAAACAACTACAACCTAGTGCTTTATTTTCATTGCAGTAAAGGCAAATTCTTTTGCAAAATTTAAAAACAGGTACCATTGCTGCATAGCAACAGAATGTAGCACTTGACAAGGGGGTTAAGGGAAAGTACAGATATGCATTCTTGACCTCAGTCGGTAACAGCCATATGACAACAAATAACAGGTATATTGGAATGTTATTGCAATGCTGTTGTCTGGATCCATATCATGTTGTTTATAAGGAGGGAATTGCAGCTCTCTGGAAATTTAATGTCCTAAGAGAAGTCCTGGGATGGTTCTGCATTGTTCTGGATTCTCTTTTGTGGTCATTTAGTGAAGTTATTGTGTCTTTAAATTTATATAAAACATGCCTCCCAAAGAGTTCTTTTACCATAGGGCACACCACCTGTGATGGCCCAGCATCTTGAAGAGATACCTGTTCTAACATTATTATAAAATTTTCCTTTTCCACAGAACATCTACAGCCTTTCTAATTAACCTCCAGTTTGACTAAATCAATATCTGTTCTTCCCATTGTTGGATACCTGCTTTTATATCCTTACCTTTTTGGTTTTCTGTAAACAAAAAATCTGGAAAATGTGTAATCATAGAATCTTGTAATAAACTCTCCTCTGTTGGTTTCATGTCATTATATAATCTTGGTACTCCTCTATTCCTAAGAAGGTGGTTCTTTCAGTTCCCTTCACTAGATCTTTTTCTTCCTGAGAGCTATTTGCCGGCTACCCTCAGGAGTCACTTCTTGTTCCTATTCACTTTTACATTTTACAAAATTCCTTTCTAAGGGGAAAAAAAAGACAAGCTTCCAAATTCTATAACCTCAGCTGTCACATTTATTACCTATACCATTTATTTTTGGTACTTATTCAACTATTGCTTTTATATATTCCATGGCATTTATTTATTTACTTTTAGTTTATAACATTCAATTCCACAATTCCTTGGCATTGTTGCATTGTTGCATGAACAGTCTTTGTACTAAGTGCTAGATATACAAAGACAAACACAAAACAGTCCCTGCCCTCAAGGAGCTTACATTCTACTGGAGAGATACTACTACCCTCTTCCTCTATAATGTATTCTAGTCTTTATCTGCCTGGTGATCAAGAAATTCTTCCTTATATCTGTTATTTCCTTAACTAAATGGGGAAGTCACTTAAGGAGTCAGTCCTGGGATGGGTATACATCTTGGTATTGAGCTCATTAAACCATTGCTGAGCATCTTAGCACCCTTACTCCTCCATGGGCAAACTGCAGTTTCTAGGAATGTTTTATACCAAATAACCCAAGGATCCTCAGTCATCCTGCAGCCCTTGAGTTTTTAAGGATCAGGATTATACAATCAGATTTAGAACTGAGAGGGACGTCATTGCCCCAGAATATTATGATGCTTGCCTGAACCAGGAAAGCCCCATGTCTTATCCCTTGTGTATTTGGAAGTGAGCATTAAGAAAGTTGCTAACATGGCGTGAAATTATTGCTGTTACTTTTTTTCTTCCTGCTGTTAAAACTTTTTCTTTTGATTTCTCTGCAGAGCATGCTTGAAAAGGGAGGATAAAGCTGACTTCCAAAGCAAGCAAAAGCCTATCAACTTTAATTCCAGCAGTGGAGCATTTTTTCCCCCAACAATACAAAGCCTATTTAAAGGGCAGACCACTAAGGAGAAGAACTGGGAGAGCCAATTCAGCAGCAGCAAACATCACAAGTCAATCAGCAGACACTTGAAAAGCCAAGACCTATATCTTATTACATCAGAAATCTGACCTGTAAAAGCCCAAGGTGGAAATAGAATGTTTTGTGGGTGGGTCAGGAGAAGAGGAAGTACAAGGTTAGAGGGAGGGCAGTATCCAAGAGAGTGGGGAAGGAGGAAAAGCCTTGTGAATGAGAGCTACCCCCAGGGAACTAAATTGTCTGAGCTTCCTAGAATGCTGACTTTGCCTTTTTTCCTTTCTCCTTTGATAAGAGAGAGATTTTTGTTTCTAATTTATTATGGTGATCATGTAACTAAGAAAAGAAAAAAAATGTCTTTATCTTGCTGGAATAATGTCTATGATTATAGGTGAAATAATGGCCTTCTTATCAATGTAAAAGCATCTTTTGAAGTGTATGTGTGTGTGTATGTATGTATATATACTATACATACACAAACACACACACACACACACACACATATATATATATATACACACACACACATATATATATATACATATATATATACACATATATGTGTGTGTGTATATATATCAGTTCCTTTACCATGAATACTGACAACCATGCCTCATTCAGTATCAATAATAAATATATTTTATGAACAAGACTGGCATTGTAACCTGTGGCGTGGCATCTTCCTGTTCTCAGTTACTGTTCATACTTAGAGAATTATTGCGTTGTTATTATTGATTCCTTTACTGCAAATTCTATTCTAATGCCTCATCACAGTGTGGCGGTGACTATGGGTTCTTAAAGACTGTGCCAACAGAGAACTAGCTCTGGCAGGTCCTGTCAAGGTGGAGAGGGCTTCAGGTGTGTCTGCCATCTGAGGTCTAGCCTGGCCAAGTTTGTAGAGGCTTATAGCCAGATGGTTACCTCCCAGGTACTGCTTTTTTTTTTTAAGCTACAATATCTCATGAAACCTTCCTTCTGCCTACTAAAGGAAATTATGGTCTGCAGCAGTCAAGATCATACTCACACTAATGAAGCCCCTGATCTTTCAGAGTACTGAAGATATATTATTTGTTCATTTGCATTTTGTGTGTTATCTTTCGTCCATAATTAATGTACTTCACAAAGCCTTATTATGAACTTTTCGTGGCCCTCAGGTAAAATTCAGTAAGATCCTAAATCATCGGGGAAACTGTTACCCCATGGGAGAAGCCCCTCTCCCTACCTTGAGCAGAGAAATGAACTTAACCTTTTGAAGCTCTTACCAAACTTATGTTCTATGAAAATGATAACAAACAACAGTTGAGGAATAAGGTCTCTTTAATCTTGTCATATCTCCTCGGGTAGAATTCTGGTTTTGTGACCTGTTTGTCTGGGTTTCAGTTAATCAACAGGTGGTTCTCAGTTTCTGAAAGGACCATGATATTGCCCATTTGCTTTTTTATTCAGAAGAAGATAACCTTTCTCTGGTTATGGGAAAATTTCAGACATTCTGTATAAATGGAACTTTCGACTACTTATTCACTTTAATTTCCTAATTGTCTCCATTTGAACTGCATCCTACTGTACACTTGTGAACACACCTGCAGATCTGATTTGTATTCTGAGTGCTACTGGTGACTCTCCTACCATAATTATCAAGATGCTTTGTGATTACAGTTTAATTGAAGGTTAAAAAAAAGTGGTGCTGAAGCAAGCTGTGTTCTTTTAAGTGTGAAGGAACCATTGGTAACTTGAGGAGCAGCAGATTTTGGCACCATCAGAGTGAGATCCAGGTAACTGCCTGGGAGAAATAATAGGTACACAAAAGCAAAATGTTTACACGGTGACTTGCTGTAGTGTTTACAAATCAGCTAACTCACAAATTCTCTTCTATAGTGTTTTGTTTTGTAATTGAGAGCCAAGAACTTGGCACATCCCAGTCTGCCAGTCTTGTAGCTGGCAGAGAAATACAGCACTGGAGAAGCAGACGTTCGAAGCTGGTTAGTTCTCTGAAAATGGAAGAGTCATCTGTCGGAGCAGCACACTCTCATTGCCAGTTTATTAATTCGCCGCACTGACGAACGTGATGGGTGGCAGGGGAAGGGGATGGATCCCTCCTGCCAGCATTTGGATAGCGTAGAGTGAGAGAAAGCATTGTTTTTCACCTCTGTGTGAGGCCTTTCCCAGCCTTTGTTTCCCGGCCTTTTTTAGGTCTTAGGACAGCTGCTCGTAAAGAAGATAGTGATTTATATGAGGATCGAGGGAACCATTTTATTTACTTTCATGTCAGTTGCTGTTTCTCTGGAGTGAGGCCGAGGACAATAGACAACAGTTTAGCCCATCAAACCAAGAAGAATGAGTATTACCTTCAAAACTGCAGGTATGATCACACTAGACAAATTGGGGTTAAATTATAGAAGAGAAACTTGACCAGACTGGACAAACCATTGGTAATAAGGGATATGAACCACTAGAATTTAGTCTTCATCCAAACCCTTTCAGTCTGTTTCCTAGATTTGGTAGAAGGCAGATTATTTAACTAATCGTTAGACTTATTTGATCAGAGTTTCAAGTTCTTAAATTTATTTGAGAGACCTGGGGAATCTGTTAAATGCCCTGAAGTTCTCTAGTACCAAAGGAACAGGAATCTCTGGCATTCAGCTTACTATTATCCCAGCCTTTAGGCTGTTTTAATATGCAAATTGGAGAATAATTTCCCATTTGAGGGAAAACTAATTGTTAAACTATGGAAAGTTTATGGACTAAAGGTGTGAATAGCTAATTTCACTTTCAAAGGGTAATGATGACTTAGTAGATGCCCACATTCCAGGTAAACAAAAGGATAAGATACCTAATGAGTTTCTATGCTAGGCCCACTTCCTGGCATATATTACAAATGTCCCTTTAGAAGGAAACCCTCCTGAAGTACAAATACTGTCCAGAACCACACAGTCTCTGCTTAAAGAATTCTAGGCAGCCCATTCTGTTTTCAAATTGCTCCAAGTATTAGGGAGTTTTTTTATTTGTATACTGAACCAAAAATTTGTTTCCTTACCTAAAGTCCAAGCTCTGAATGTGGGCAATAAATATCTAATCTCACTTCCACAAAGTAGTTTTTCAGATATCTTAAGATAGCTATCCATATCTCCCAGTTTTCTCTTCTTTGGGTTAGACATACCTAGTTCCTTTCAACCACTCTTCAAAGTGTGTATTTCCAGTACCATCATCTTGTAAATGTGGCTCCCAGCAGTGGATGCAATACTGCAGATATAGTAGATAGAGTGTGACCAGAGCAGAGTTCAGCAGGACTGTCACACCTCTTCTCTGATGCTTTGTTTTTATTAGTGCAACTTAATTAACTGCATCATGATGCAGACTGAAATTAACAATTAAGTATTTGCTATATGCAAGGCACTATGCTAAGAGTTAGGTGATATTCATGGGGTCTTTGGTCTGGTAGTGGATATGTTACATGTAATTATAATACAAAGTTATGCATTATATGTACATAAGAGAGGAACAGTGTTAAATCCAAAGAAGGTTCATAATTACTGATCATAGGAATCAGGAAAGGTTTCTGAGCTAAGCTTTAAAACAAAGATTGGAGCTTGTAGTTTATAGAAAAAACCTAATTTTTTTTTCAGATGAACTGCTTTCTAGTTACAGCTCACCCTGTACATGACTTTACATTCCCTATTAAATTCCATCTTGTTAGCTTTAGTCTATTATTTTTCATCCTGCCCAGTTCTTTCTGGATTTTGATTTTATCATCCAGTGTATTAGCTAGCCAATTCAGCTTTCTGAGCCACACACTTGATAAGGTGTTCTCTATATGTTTGGTCATACCATTGACAAAAATGTTGAAGTGATTTTTCCCAAAGCACAGGTCTGATCATATTATCTCCATGCCCTTCCCTAATAAATTCTAAAATTTTCCAGTATTTTTAGGATCAAATATAAGCACTGCTTGACCTCACAACCTAGCACCTTCTTGTCTTTCTAGTCATCATACACCTTGCTTCCCTCCTTGAACTCAGTGATTGATCCATACTGACCTACTCACTATTGGGCACTCATGACTCTCATCTCACCTAGATGTCATCTACACTGGAAGGCATTCCTCAGTTCCTCCAAGATCACTAGCAATTGAATAAACAAGTTCTTTACATACCATGGTATATAGTTTTCCAGGCCAAATGACTTGGTTCCATTGAGAGCAGCTAAGTGCTTATCTTCTCACTAATTTTATATTTGAGTTCCATTGTTGACTGTGAGGTTCCATCATTTCTAGTCTAAAGATTATTCTCGATAGAGAAAACAATAAAAATAGCAGTAGTCCTACCATTTCTCATCTGTCTTCCCATCTACTCTGAACCATGATCCTATCCCTTAATCTTCCTCTTGACCCCCATCTAGTTTTTTTTAAAGGTCCTTTTCATTTCAGTGTAACATTTGTCTGCCTATTTCTTTCTCTCTTGGTATGACTGTCTCTTCCTCTTACTTTTGTCATTTTTCTGTCTTTTACTGGCTTCTGTCTCTCCCACCTAACCCAATACTTTAATTAGCCTTTTAAAAAACTATTTATTCATAGATTTAGAACTGGAAAATGCATTAGAGACTACATAATCCACTCTTCTCCTGCATCCCCCCATTTTATAGTTGATGAGAGACCCAGAAATACTATTTTCCCAAGGTCACACAAATGCAAAATTTGAGCCCAGGTTCTCTGACCCTAGGGCCAGTGCTCTCTGCACTATGCCAGGGTGCCTCAGTGTTCTTATTAGTAACACTAAATTCCTAAATCTTCATAATTTAAAAGAAATTGATTATCTTAAAACTCAAGTTCTTTTAGTTGATTTTTCTTCCCTCTGTGGATAAATATGTGCATACATGTAATTATACACACAGAGACACATTTTTCACCATTGTCCTAGAGAATCCTGTAAAGATGTGGCACTAATTTATGTCCTTCAGTCATATGTTCTAAACCACTAGAAGAATATGTAAAAATAAATATGTATTCATATATATGTGTGTATTAGTTTTCTGCGCTTTTTTGTTTCTGTGTCCATCTCCTGCTGCATTTTTCCTTTGAGGGAAGAGGATTTCTTTTTCCTACTATTCTAGTTCAACCTCCCATGTCCCACTGCACCCTTTTCTTCCCTTTTCTCCAACCCTTCAGAGGGAAGTAGTGAAGCAAGGCCTCTCATCTGACTATTAAACCACTTGACCCTGTGCCTCCCATCTCGTACTGCACTTTCATCAGCCCAGTCGTCAACATCCATTGGGAAGAGTGGTACCCTCCATTCAGCAATGAACATTATCACACCTGGTGTCTCTACATCCCAGTGATACTGAACTGCAGATCATCTTCCAAAACTTATTCCCCATACCTACCACCCAATTCTTTATTTCCATCCCCCTCAACCCTCCCACCCCAGAGTTTCAACCAAATATAATCTAACCCTTTCCCTGTGCCCTTTGGAATGTCTTCCACAGGCAACAAACTTCCTTTCATCCTTAATCTTTTCTTCTCTTGCTCTTTCCATCTACTAGCTCTTACTGAAACCTTTCTTCCTACAGGTGACAGCCTCCCTGGCCACATTTTCCAGTACTGTCTTTACCTTTATGTGTTCTCCTTGGCTCACTGATCAAAGTGGAAGAGTTGGAATACTCCTTGTTCCCCATTGCCATTTTCAAGTTCTCTACCTACCTTCATCACTCAGTAACCTCTCTTCCTTTGAGGTTCACATTATTCATATCTGCCACGCAGTCAAAATCCTGTTAGCTATTGTCCACAGACCTACTCACTTCGGAGTTCAGTAAATGGCCCATAATTTTACCCACCTCTCCAACTCTATGCCATCATACTAGGAGACTTCAACCATCTGTGTGTCTCTGTGTCTGTGTGTGTGTGTACATACTCTCCTTCACACTCCCTAAACATGCAGTTTCTCAACATCACTTCCCATAAGCTACTTCACTCCACTTCAGCCACACACAAAAATGGATTTAATTAGTTAATTTAATTCTATGCAGATTATTCTCAGATCTACCTATCCTCCAACTTCTTTGCTGACCTCCAAATTCACATCTCCAGCTGCCTCCAGTAGACATCATAAACTAAACATGTCCAAAACAAAACTCATTCTCTTTTCCCCAAACCCTCCCCGTCTCTTGTCTTGCCTTTTACAGTTAAGGGTAACATCATCCTCCCTGTCTGTCAGGTTCACAACCAAAGAGTCATCCTGAATTCCTCACTCTTACCTGCCATATCTAAGCTACTGCAAAGGCCTGTCAGTTCCACCTCTTCAACATCTCTCCAATATGTCCCTTTCTCTGCTTTGACACTGCCACCACTCTGACACAGGCCCTCATCACCTCATGCCTTGATTACTGCAATAGCCTGCTGGTGGGTGTGCCTGCCTCAAGTCTCTCCCCACTCAAATCCATCTTCCATTCAACCACCAGTGATTTTCCTAAAGTGCAGGTCTGACCATGTCATTCCCCTACTCCATAAACTCCAGTGGATAGCCCTATCACCTCTAGCATCAAATACAAAATATTCTATTTGGCATTAAAAGCCCTTCATAGCCTGTCCCCCTTTTATCTTGCCAGTCTTCTTACACCTTACTTCCTGCCATGTGGTTTGATCCAGTGATACTGTTCTCTGGTCTATTCCTCTAACGTGACATTCTATCTCCTTAAATTGGTCCTTTTCACTGACTGCCCCCCACATCTGAAATGCTCTCCCTCCTCAAGTGTACCTACTGACTTCACTGGCTTCCTTTAAGGCCCAACTAAAATCCCATCTTTTACATACACATGTATATACACACACACAATTTATTTGCATGTTGTCTCTGTTAGATTGTAAGCTCCTTGAGGACAGAGACTGTCTCTTTTTGTAATCCCAGTATTTACACAGTGCCTGACACATAATAGGTACTTAATAAGTGTTTATTGATTGAATAATTAACTCTATTTAAGGACCTATGATTTTAGAATACTTTCTCCAACCCCAGAATTGCACAGTCCATCTCCCTTCCCTCACACATAGTCTTTGTGAGGTATGGGGGTAGTCATCACTTGGTGGCCAACCTTCTCCTGGCCTGCCCTCTAAACTTAACTAAACTGAAACTAAGGTCATATCGTCCCTGGGATAGTACCCAGATCCGTCCTTGCTTTGTAATAACTTCTCAAAGCCTGTGCTTTGCTCACATAATCTTTGAGAGCCCAAATGCACACATGCACTTTCTCTTGGCCCCATAGGTTGTAAGTTTTTTTTTTAATTTCCCCCAAATAACAGAAATCCATTTTGTCTGCCCATTTCTTCCCAGAGAAAGAAAAAAAAAACTCTTGTTACAAATATGCCTTGTCAAACAAAACAAAACAAAAATCTACATTGCCACAAGTCACTTCAAAAACTTTGTTAGAACTTAGTTTCTTTCCCTTTCCATCAAATATCCTGTATAGGTGTACAAAATGGGATGGATTTGAGTTTTACCATGCCTTGAGGAAGTAGGGAGGCAAGAAGGAAAATAAAGACTGATAAATACTCAAAACTTTAAGATCTGTTTCTTAAAATCTACAAACTCTAAGATCATCAAAACACACATAAAGGTATATAAGCTACCCTGTTAGCTATTTTTCCTTTACAGTTTCTTGTCATTTATTGAAATTGCTGAAAATAAAACCAGATTTTAAGGATCCTACTTTTGATTTTTATTCCTCCACTTTTTCTTACCATCCTTCCCAATCTATTTTTGACCTAGGGAAAGGGCTGAAATCTTTAAAAGCAGATAAATCCTTAGGCACTTAACACAAAAATTAGCCATGTGACCTTGGGCGAGTCACTTAACCCCAATTGCCCTACATTTCCCCCTCCAAAAAATATAAAACGAGAAATTGCTTCCTTGCAACTCATGAAGTTCAAGGGTTAGAATTATTTGGCTTGGGGCAGCTAGGTGACACAGTGAATATCAGAGAACTGGCCTTGGAGTCAGGAAGACCTGAGTTCAAATTCTGCCTCAGACACTTAACACTTAATAACTGTGTGTTCTTGGGCAAGTCACTTAACCCCAGTTGCCCTGCCTTCTGCCTTCCAAAAAGACAAAAATTTTAAAGAAGAATTATCTGGCTAGCATTACTGAAGAGAGTCTATTGTACTTTCTAGTACCCCCTATGAAAATGAGGAAGAATTCCATTGGATGATGACTCTATTAAAGAGAGAAGCAGGGCCCTTCTTTCTGGACAGAGATCCTGACTTATTTCCATCACTTAGCAAGATTCTCTCTGGAGTCCTGTGCTAAAATCCCTCTCCCATGTCACTACACAGCATCATTTACTCAATTCCACTCATATAAAGCCCCAGTTCATTAAGTCCTAAGATTGTGAGAAAATGGAGAGGCCACAACCCATCCCCCAACCTCCGAGCCAATATTCCAATTAAAATGATGAAACCTTATGGTTTTGCTTTGTTCTGTCACCACCTAGTGCCTCCATCCTCTGTCCCAGGCATGGTCCTTAAACTATAGACTGAAAGAATCAGAAGGGAAAATGGAGGTCCTCTAATCCATATTTTAATTGACTGGTGGGGAAAGAATGGGGGAACTATCACCAAACTTTCCCAGTGTTGATCTTAACCCCTTTCATATTGGTCCCAACGTACTTTGTACTACTCAGTTGAGGGAGCAAGAAACAAATTGAAATTGCGTCTTTAAGAAAAAGTCTGATCTCTGAAACTCCCTCAAACCAAGTTGAGTTGAAGTAGAAAACAGCCATGTTTCAACTTAATGAAGTGTTTCAAACCTTTATGATCTTTTGAAGCAAATTTGATTAGGCAAGGCCTCCCTAGACTTCAAAGATTTTCCCATGCAGAAAGACTTGACTTGCCTCACCTCCACTGCTCCCCCTGGATACCTTCTCCTTCGGAGCAGCCATGCCTGGTGCTGGTCGCCGTCACCTTTTGGAAAGGATAGCCTGCTTTAAATATAACCCTGCCTTCCAAGTAAATGAATGCATTTACATAATGGCTTTAATATGCAAATGAGAAAGTGAGGGGGTCAGTTCCCAGGGTCACCTGAGGCCCCTCTCAGCTCTGTTAGTTTCTTTGCTTCTAGTACTCGGCTGAATTCCATCCATTCTCTGCAATGCACTGTCAGAATGTGGGTAGGAGGTGCCCCCAACCAGGGGTGGTCAGCAGCAGCAGCAGCATGCTTTTCTGTCCCATCTTCCTGCTTGCCAGACTAGAGCGGTACCATTGCATCATTTCTCTCCATGCCCTCAGTGCCCCAGGTAGGAAGGCACACTGGCTCACTCTCTTCCTTTGTGGAATGTATAAAATTAGGGTGGAGGGTAGGATGGTGGAGGGCAGCTGTTTTTGATGTCTGTGCAGTCTGAGAGCTAGGGGAAAAACCCTATCTCTATTTTATGGCCTGAGGCTACATTCTGGCCAGAACCAGATTAGAAGTAGGAGTGGGGAGGGGGGGCGGGGGGAGATGGTGGCCTGCAAAATTTTCCTTCTGCCTGGCATTTCCCTAGGCTAATGTACACTCAGATCCCAAAGGCATGAGCAGAAAACCATTGAACATATCATAACAGATCAAGATGACACCTCATTTTCATTTTATGTCAAGCCTGGTGGGCAGACTGCAAGAGCTTGCTTCAGCAGCAAGGGAGAGCAGGTTCTAACAGCCATCCAGGTCTTTAGTCAATTTTCTGTCCCTTTCTGTTCTTTGAAGGACAGACAACACCAGCCCAACCAGGTATTAAAAGTGGTCCTAAAGGCAGAGCCCCAACTCTTCCTCAGAGCAACCGGGCCCCAAACTCAGCCCAGAAAAAGTGGCTAAAGGGAGAATGCATTCTCCTTCAGTAACCAAAGCCTTTATCAGAGCACTTATAACAATGTTACTGTCTAGTCATGGTAACAGAGGAATGAATAACCGTTAAGTTATGATGGTGTCTGGGAGGCATCTGATGTCATTGTAGTTTGTTGTTATTTTAAAATATCATTACTCTTCTCTCTTTACAAGGGTGACTGGCAGGGATTCATATCTGTTCATCAATCACCTTTGGGGGTGAACTGGTACTCCTTAGCAGCTCTCACTGCTCTCACCTCCTATTCTCTAAATTATTGCATCTATTGAGATTTCATCTCAGCCAAATCCAGACCCCACTGTCTCTTATCTAGTGCACACTTCTCTAAAGTTAAGGCTATCTTTTTGTAACACCCTTTTCCTATCCTGCCCATAGTCATCTCTTAACCACCTCCCATGGTTGATACTGCCTGTATGGCCTTAGGCAAGTACCAACCTCCCTAAGCTTTTCTCCTCTGTAGAAGGAGGGAGTTGGCCTAGATAGCCTCTCAAGGCGCTTCTGGTTCTACATCTATGACTGTCTCTCATCCTCAGTAGTTTTAGCAGTCTTCCCTTTTATCCCATTGTTTTCTGTCACTTTTAGTGACTTCCACGTCCATGTTGAGGGCCTTTCTAACACCCTGGCCAGTTTCTCCATTCCCTTAGTTTCTTTAATATCCATCTCTGCACTACTGAAACCACCCCTTGGGTGTGGTTGTACTGGAGATCTTGCCTTAGACGGTGCCATGCCTGGGGATATTGTACCTATCACCTCTTCATTACTCCAGGCTCACATCTCAGACTTTACCATCACTACAAACTGGTTCTCTTCTAAGATTTTGAAGTCTGAAACTCCCCACATGAACCACAATCTCCTGTCCTTCCACTCCTCCCATGGCCTGATTCTTATGAATCTGCTGTTTGTTCTTATTGTGACTGACTCTCCTATTCTCTGGATATACAGGACCCCTTCTAGCTTCATTTGACTTCCTACTGTCTTGATGACTATAAGGATATTAGTGAGTGCAGAGATAGCAATCGTGGTTAACAGTAGGATAGATTTATTGCTAGGAGAGGCAGAACAATTCAACTACTCAGCGACTCCCCCCAGGGTGGTCAAAGAAGCCCTGGTCATTCACTTTTTTAGCTGCTCTCCTTCCTCCCTCAGGATTACTTGGTTAATTAGGTACAATATAAACCTATGACAGGTCATAACTTCCTCCCTGCAAATGATCTGTCCTCCTGGTGTTTAGTTTTATACTCTTAGAGACCCTTAGATAGAAATATGAGGGAGAGGTCTCCCATGACCTTAACTAGGGGCATTATTGCTGTCATATGTCCTAGCCAGAGAACTACCTTGGGAGAGTCAGAAATTGGCACAGTCTGATGCAAACACATGGGAGAAGCAAGGATTGGAGACCATGGAATCCTCACTGTAAAAGGGACTTGGGAAAGGCAAGAACTCATGTCTGCCACAAGGGTTTTACAGTGAGAATATAGGACTATTGTCCTCCACACTTAGTTATGGCCACCTGTAGGAGATACAGAATATAAGTTTGTTGACTTAAAATGTTTGTTGAGTTGTAATTCTATGAGGACAAATCATGACCGAGGAGAATAAGACCTTCCATTTTTTTAGGTTGGCCTTTGGAACTGAAGAAAGAAGCAACTAGTTCTTATACCAGAAGGGTAAAATTAGTGTGTTCATTCAATCCACAAGCATTGATTTATTAATCATCTACTTGTAATAATAATCCCTAGCATTTATTTAGTGCTTTACAGTTTGGAAAGCATTTTACAAATATGTTTTTGTCCTCACAACAACCCTGGGAAGTAAGTGCTATTGTTATCCCTGTTTTACAGGCAAGAGAACCAAGGCCAAGAGAGGTTAAGTGACTTGCTTAGGGCCACACATCTAATAAGCATCTGCTTCAGTTTCTTCATTTGTAAAAC
Organism: Pseudochirops cupreus; assembly: GCA_028627135.1. Taxonomy (NCBI): domain Eukaryota; kingdom Metazoa; phylum Chordata; class Mammalia; order Diprotodontia; family Pseudocheiridae; genus Pseudochirops; species Pseudochirops cupreus. The sequence continues at coordinate 493,742,973 of CM053581.1, read as the reverse complement.
GAAGATAATAATAGCACCTACCTCCCAGGGTGGTTGTGAAGAAAAAAAATAGAAAATGTGTATAAAGCACCTTGCAAACCTTCTAGGTGCTATATAAATGCCAGCTGTTATTATCATAGAAGGACTTATGACCTGACAGAACTGCCTAGCCCATACAAAATGGTGCTCTTTGAGCAGTATTGCCAATTCAAGATATATTTCACCTCATGGGGCTGAAGAGGAGAGAAAAGAATGTGAGCATCAGGGAATTCTCCCCAAAAGGGCATCCTACCTTTGTATTTGTACTAGAAAGAACATTTCACAGTAAAGTGGAATGTTGCTATATGCAAGTGGTTCAAGGAATATTAAAGGGATTTTCTTGAACAGATGTACTCATCTGGAATTGGCTAGTCAAACTTTTCCCATCTCAAGGCCAAGCTTTCAGTCACTTTTTGGGACTTAATCAGTCATCCAATTTTACCATAAAATCTATCCCCTGATTTCTCCTCCAGGACCTTGCTCCATCCAACAGTCAGACCTCTTGTGGTTTCTCTTGGCATTACCATCCTTGGTCCTCTTCTCTCTCCATGTATGTTCCATCATTTTTTTTTTATCCACTGTGTGGATAGCCATCTTCTGTGTGAATTACTCTCCAGTCATGATCTTCAACCCTAATCTTGTCAACTTATACTGTTAGAGCTGGAAGGGACCATAAAAGGATTCTAGTTCCTCCCCTCCTTTTACAGACAAGGACTGAGAATGAGAGAAGCGATGAGACTTGTCCAAGTGTCATGCAGATCTCTGTCCAGTGGTAGACACTCAAATCCAGGTCTTCTGTCCCAAGACTAGCCCTCTTTCTTACATCTCTTATCAAGCCTGCATTCTGAGCTCTATTGGACACAGCCACCTGGCAGGCACTTCAAGTTCATCTGTCAGACTTAATGCCTCATTCTCTTCCCCAAACCAACTCTTCCTCCTTGTCTCTTCTGCTCTTATTAATGACCTCTCCATTCTCCTTGTCATGTAAGCCTGAAATCTCTCAAGTTGTCTTTTGACCTTCTTCATATGCTACTCTCCATGTTCTATATCCAGTAAATCCTGTTGAGTCTACCTTTTGCCTCAGTTCCCTCTTTATCTGCCACCTGCTCCACTCCCCTAGTTTAGGCTTTTCATCCCCTCTCACCAGAACTATTTCAATAGCCTCTCTCACTCGGCACCCACCCCAAGGTCTGGCTTCCTGACCTTGCCCACCAACTACATTCTATCTTCCCCACAATTGTCAGAATAATCTTCCTAAGTCATAGATCTGGTCACAGGATCATAAATTTGGAGCTAGAAGGGACATTGGAGACCATATGGACCAACCTTCTCATTTTCACATAACAAATGAGGCTCAGAAAGGACAAGTGACTTGGCCAATGTCACAAGGCCACCCAAGGTGAGATTAGAACAAAGCTCTAAGGATACAGAAGCCAATGCTCTTTCCACTGTGACATCAACTTTCTTCCCATTGGAGCTTCTTAATGCCTTGGTCCATGAATTCATTTTTTAATATTTTTATAACTTTTTCAATATAATTGATTTCCTTTATAATCTAATGTATTTTATTTTTATGCATTTAAAGACATTATTATGAAAGGGAGTCTGTAGTCTTTCCCAGACTGTCCAAGGGATCCATGACACAAAAAAGGATAAGAACTCCTCCCTTAAACATTTAACTACTGCTAACTGAATTATACCTAGAATTCTTATACCAAATCCAAGGCTCTTTTTCACCTTTTCACCCTTATTTCTTATTCCCCTCCACATATCCTTTACTCTAGCCAAGCTAGACTATGCTCCATTCCCCAACACAGCTTCTCTTGGTTTCATAATTATGCCTCCAAACCTTTGCTTAGGCCATTTCCTCTGCCTGAAATGTCCTCCTTCAATCCCTGCCTGTCCATCTTTAAAGGGTTTGTTTGACTGAAGCCTCTTCCATGAAGTCTTCCCTCATTGCTCCACGTGGAAGAGACATTTATTCCCTCTAAACCCCCATAACTTTTTGTGCCCTTCATATGGTACTTGTCTTGTACCATCCCTTATTGTTGCATCTCTCCTATTAAAGTACAAGCTCCTAGAGCACATCCTTGTGCTCCTGTCTTCTTATTCTTGAAAGGCAATGAGGCACAACAAAAGAGGACTAGATTTAGAGTCAAAGTGTCTGAGTTCCAATCCTAGCACTACCACCTGCTGTTCATGTGATCTTGAGCAAGTCATTTCCAGCCTCTGGGCCTCAGTTTTCTTATCTGTAAGTGGTGTGGATTACATGACCTTTAAGGTCCCTTCCAGCTCAAAATCTGTGCCCTTGGGATTTTTTGAATCTTTGGAAGCAAAGCACCTAGGACAGGATACTACATATTGTAGACACTCAACAAGTTTGTTGAATGGACCAATGAAAATGAAAATTCTTTTCTATGTCTTCTTTTTATCCACCAAAATTGCTATGGTAGGCATACTTCCATGGTGGGGAGAGGGGGGAAGACAGGAAACTACTGGGCTGTGGTCTAATGCTAGTTCTCTGTGCTCATCTCCATCAAACACACTCCTTTCCCTTGATTTCCTTTCCCACTCATCCAGTATACCCTGAAATCGTCATTTGATCATATCTCCCTCCTCTTGACAGGGCACCCACCTAATAGGAGGGAGAGAATGGTAGAAAGTCTGGCTCTAAAGACAGATGCTTCTCAAGGATGATCCCATTGTAGAAATGCTCAGTAGGGCCAATGCTGGTACAGGAGATAGCTTCCAAACATTCCAAACAGGATCCCAAACTCCTCTTCCTCCTGCTTCTGGCTCCAGTCCCTGCTGGATTCCCTCTTCAGAAGAAAACTAATTGTTGATTGAGATCTTTCAGGCCCCATTCCATGGCAACTTGTCATGGGTGCCTCCACTTTGAAACTCAGGCTGCATGGGGGCACTGTGAAGTACCACCCATCTCATCCTCCCTCAATGTCTCTGCTGTGTGCCCTTTCCCTCTAGCTAGAATCAGAAGATTAAAAATAAACAATGGAAATGAAAAGAGAAAGTCAAAATTTCTTGAAAGCACCCATACATTCCTCAAATTTCTCTGAGTGATACCATTTCAGAAAGAATTCTCAAGACTTAGAAGCATCAGATGTTTAGAGTTGAACCCTAGAAACTATCTATTCCCAAGGTCATGGCAAAATGATCAGTGCAATAATGAGAGGTCCCAGCTAATACTTCCCACCATAAAAGAATGCAGTTGCCCACAAATAAGGTCATGGAATCAGAGCTGGTTATGACCTTAGAAATCATTCAGTTCCAACTTGCTAATTTTGCAAATGAGGAAACTGAGACTCGAAAAGGTGAAATGACTTGGGCAACTCCAGTCAGGTAAGTAGCAGCAGAGTGAGACTCAAAGAACCCAAATCCAGATAGAACTAATATAATATAATAAACATACTATAATATACTATAATATATATAATATTCATTTCCCCAAATGGCCCACCCCATCACCATCTCACCAACACTGGTATTCTTTCTTAGACTATCACTTGGACCTCCTGGCTTTTTTTCCTTGTAGCATTCTTTGCCCTAGACATTGTTATTTAACCTCCAACTAATAGATCCCCTCTATTTGGGCACCAGGATTCAACAGCCAAATCCAAACTCTTACCACCACCACCATCACCACCACCATTTTACAGATGAGAGACTGGAAGACACATAAAGAAAGTCCTTATGGTAAAGACACTGACATGGTGACAGAAAGATATTCTGAAATACCTTTCCCTAGGGATATCAAAAATCTTTGTTGGAAGAGTTAGGAATGGTCTTGCCTGGCAGTGAAGAGTCAACTAGGGTCAAGTTTCCATCAGTCAGTGTTGTGTGTTTCTAGCACCTGTGCTAACAAGTTCATGTTTACATGATGCTTCATAGTTGACAAAGTGCTCATCTCACCACAAAACTGTGATGTAGGTAGTGCAAGTACTCATCCCTGTTTTCAAAATGAGGAAACTGAGGCTTTAAGAGACTATATGACTTAGTGGCTTGGTGGCCACAGACAAGTAAATGGCAGAGACGGATCCCATACTGTGGTATGGGTTTCATATTCCTGACTGGGGCCAGCTCTTTCCACTATCCCACACCTCTTTTCCACACTATAGTGAATATTGTGCCATCCCTCCTAGAGAACAGACTTGTGCCATCAACATGTACTTTGTTCTTTGAGTTGTGGGAGGAAGCATGGAAAGGGCACTGGATTTAAAGTAAGAGGACCAGAGTTTGAACCTTGACTCTGCTACCTACTATCTGTATTGCTTTGGGCAAATCACTTTAACCTTTAACTCAAAAAGTCTTAGTTGCCTCATCTATAAAAATGAAGACATTGGATTAGATGGCTTCTAAAGGCCCTTCCAGCTCTAAATCTATTATCTGTCGACCTATCCTGATAGTAAGGATGATTTTCTACAGAAACATCCAGTCTGTGGACCAATGGTACCTGTTTGCAAAATGGAGACTGCCCAGGATTAGAATTGTAATCTGTGTCCATAGGACATGGAATATTAATGATTACTCATGTTTACAAAGAGCTTTAAAGTCTCCAAAGTGATTTCATAAATTATTTCATTTTATTATCAAATAATTGTGTGAAGTACTGGCATAATTTGGCAATGAGATGGCGCAGTGTATAGAGTGCTGGGACTAATGTTGGGAAGACTCATCTTCCTGAGTTCAAATCTGGCCTCAAACACTATCTGTGTGACCCTAGGCAAATCACATAACCCTGTTTGCCTCAATTTCCTCATCTGTAAAATGAGCTTAAAAAGGAAATGGCAAACCACTCCATTATCCTTGCCAAGAAAACCCCAGGTAAGGTCATGAAGAATCGGACATGACTGAACAACCAAATATATTTTATATTAGATTTTTTAATTTTAATTTAACATTCTTAACATTAAGTCTACCTTTCCCTTGTTGGACAGTCAGAAGTTCTTCCCAACATTGAACTGAAATCTAGCTCCCTATAACTTCCAGATCATAGATCTGGACTTGGAAGGGACCTTAGTTACCTAATCTAATCCCCATATTTTACAGATGAGTAAAATGAGACTAGAGTGGTGAAGTAACCTCCTCAAGATGGTGAAAATAAGATGTGAACCCATGTAACAGAGAATTCTGAAACGCTGAAAGCATCAAATATTAGAGTCAAATCTTAGAAACCATTTCCGTCCAGAATTACAGCAACATGTTTGGTGAATCAAGTATTTGTTTCTGCAGTCCTCTGCCTCCAAACCACACCATGCTACTGGGTCTTAATGGAGACACCCCTCCCCCCCCACCCCACTGCAAGTAAATGGCATAAGTTGAATCCCTCCCTCTTCCAGGTAAGACTCCTCAGACTATTTGAAGGAAATATGTGTGCTCTATTGAGTATCCTCAGTATACTTCCCTCACTTAAACAACATAGTCTTGAGTCCCTTCGGTACCCTGGTGACTGTCCTCTGACCAGCCTGTTAGAGCTGAATACTAGATTCTGACCAAATGACCTAAGTGACCCCAGGCCTTCCAAGGTGACCCCAAATCTCATTCATTGTCTCTGTACCAGCTTCTTACTTGCTGTGTGTCCAGTCTCAGCCCCAAGCAACCTTCTGGAGCTGGCTCTGATGCTCCCTTTCCCCAGCACAATCTATTCATTAGCTGCCATTGTTTTTCCAACAAGCCTCATTTGGTTATCACTCCTGGTTTTCTAACCTCTCCCCTCCACCTCCTCTGGCTCCTTCCTCTCTTCTCACTAGTGTTTCCAGCACCTCCCAAATTAGTATCATCTGTGAATTTCATTACTGAGATGTTTACCCGTTTTCTCCTGGCTCATTAGCGGAGGTGGAAGTGTAAGAGGTGCTCACTCTATTATGGCTTGGAGACAGACAGAGCCTGTAATGGCCTCGGGCTTAATGGAAACCCTATCAGACACAAGGCTATAGTTCTTCTGCGCAGACAGTAATGGCCTATGGCTCAATAAAAGTTTAGGGAGCCTAAGTAGACTTTAAAGTAGACAGTTCTGTAGTATTTCCCAATGGTGAGCTAGAGAGAGCTCAGAGATAACCATCCTGGGGAAATGTAGCTAGGGCTGAAATGGTTCGATTTGACGAGTCTTAACAAAGTGACCACAGAGTCCGAATTAAAAAGTTTTAAGGAGCTTTAATTTACCAGCTGGGGCTACTCCATGCCAATTAAAGGGGGAGCAGCCCCGAGTTTAGAGATGTAGAATCTTTTATACATTTCATTAGGTTTGTGTATCTAACTAACATCATTTGTTGCTAAGCAATTTGTCATATAGATGCAAACAAGTGGTTACAAAGGAAAACGGAGGGGGTAAGCTAAGGGAAAGATAGCTTATCCTAGGCCAGCCTCCCAGGTACAGAGAAATTGGCTTAAGGAGGCTTTCCAGCCTCCCAGGTACAGATAAATCACTCTAGGGAGGCTTCCCAGGTTCATAGAGTTTCGCTTGGCTGTATACCATAGAGTTTCACCAGGCTGACCACTAACATCAGAAAATATTTCTTAACTTTTCTAGACCATAACAGGGCAACTTCTTATATTAAGACACGGCTGGATTTATCTCTTTGGGAGGAACCTATGGTGGACCCTGGAAAGTAGCCTTGTGTTTGTATAAATGGACTCAAATGGCAACTCTTCCTGCCATGGTAAAAAGTCATGTGTCTTCTAGATGCCTCCCTCTCTGGTCTGTGAAAGGTTCTTCTGCTTCTTCCCTGGGCTTTGCATCAAATTAAGGCAATAATCATTTATTAAGTGCCTAGGGTATGCCAGGTACTGTGCTTTGGGTCCTATAGACTCAAAAATTGAGTTCTAAGCCCTGGCTTTACCATTTATTAACTATGTCACCATAGGTAAAGTCACTTAATGGTTCAATCCCAGTTTTCTCATCTGTAAAATGGGTGTGATGATAATAATAAATAATATCATTTACTTCCCGGGTTTGTTATAAAAGTGAATCAATCAACAAGAATTTAAAGCATCACCTACTTGTCAAGCACTATGCTAGGAGCTACAGAGGCAGAGAGATAAGAACAAACTAGTCCCTGCCCTTGAAAAGCTTACATTCTGTTTGGGAGATATATATGTAGAAATATGCCCAAAATACATATGAAATTAATAGAAGGTAAGGGCATGGGAGGGACAGCTAACAGCAGCAGGAGGGGATCAGGAAGACTTTATGTGGAAGGCGGTGTTTAAGCTTTGTTTGAAGAAAACCAGAACCCAAGAGGTAGAGGTGAGGGAGAAATATATTCCAGGCATAGAGCTCAGCCAGTACAAAACATGGCAACTGGAGATAAGATTGTCATGGTGAGATCAGTTTAGATGGACCACAGAATGCATAGAGTTGTTGTTACTGTTCCTTCTTCATTCTCAAAGAGGACCAATGACATCACAAGGGTGATGTCTGTATAAAAGACTGGAAAAATACATTTGAGGCGAGTTGTGAAGGGCTTTAAATGCCAAATGGAAGAGTTTGTATTTGATCCTAGAGGGAGTGAGATAATCCACGCGAAGCATGTGTCATTGTAAAATGCTATATAAATGTCAGCTGCAATGGTTATTATGGTTTTGTCGTTATTATTACAGGTGCTCTGGTTTGGTGGTGAATGTGAAAAGCATGGAATGGCTGAGAATAAATAGACTTTGCTTCAGGGAAACTAACCCTGATCTTAAAATGAACAATATCTCCTCCTAGTTTCTCCTGTTGTCTGATGAACTTTGCAATGTGAGGCCAGCAGGAGCTTGTTGGCCTTTTGCTAATAATTCACCTACAATCAACTGCCCCTCAGTAGGTCTTTTTCTGATATGGCACTCATGTATGGGTGCTTGTCGATACCAGAGAGCAGACCCCAGACTTTATTCATGTCAGACTCTGCTGGAGCTGGATAGGCCCCCTTGGTGAGCTGAGCTCTGTAAGAAAAAGGAAGAAAGTGGTGTGGGGGCACAGTGGTGTAGTGAGTAGGGGAGTAACAAATGCAAGCAGGTGCCCAGGGATGGAGAAAAACAAGGAAATGGAAATGGGAGTGAGAAAAAAAAAAAGGGAGTAGGAATAGGTCCCCCAGAGTTACCTCCATCAGAAAGCAACTGTCTTGCCATGACACATTGGCTTTTCACATCAACCCAGACATCTACTAAGTCATTTAAACACAGGACCATCTCCAGAATTGAGGGCCGTGGTTTCTTCTTGGCCCTATGATGTAATTTCAATTTCTCTTATTCCTTTTAGGGGTCCCCATTCTATCCTCTAGAGAGGCTCTTTTTGTTCCAGACCTTTTGCAAGGGCTCAGCAATAGATCCTAGATTTGGAGTCAGAGCTGGGGTTTGAGTATTGAATCTACCCTTTATAAGATCTGTGACCTTGGGCAAATCACCTAAATACTCTGGGACTCAACTTTCTGTTCTTCAAAATGAAGCAGTTGAACAAGGTGGCCTTTTAATTCTCTACCCCTATGACTTTGTGATACATGACCCTATGACCTGGGGACACTGCTAGCAGCTGATACATGAGAGGATCCACATCACCCTCATCTCAGGTGCCATCATAAGCTCAGCCATGGCCCACCAGGGAGTGGCAGGCATTTTCATGGGAGGCAGCATGGTAGAATGGAACAAGCTCCAGGCTTGGATCCAGGAAGGCATTCCAGGTTCAAATGGATTTCATTACTTCATTACTTAATGATTGTGACCTTGAGCATGTTGTCCAACATCTCAGGACCTCGTTTTCCTAGTCTGTAAAATAAGTATGATACTTATGGTACCTACCTCACAGGTTTGCTATGGGGGAATGATGAGAGCACAGACCTTGGAGTCTGAATCCTGCCTCCAACACTGTGTAAGCCTGGGCAAGACATAGATCAGGAAGGGACCTTAGAATTCATGTAGCCCAAACTTCTCATTTTTCAATGAGGAAATTGAAGTCCACAGAAGTTGTGACTTATCTGAGATCATGTAGGTGACTTCTAGCAAGTGGCAGAGCCAGGATTTAAACCCAATTTCTCTGACTACAACCCTATTACTCTTTCTACTGTACCGCGGTGAGTGCTCTAAACCTCAGGTTCCTAATTTAGAAAGTGAAGAATATAATAACTATATTACCTAATTTTGCAGGCTTATTGTAAGGTTTAAATGAGAGAATGAGAGAATACATATAAAATCCTTTGCCAATTTTAAGGAAAATTCAGCTACTGTTGGTGGTGGTGTTGGTAGTAGTAGTAGTAGTAGTAGTAGTAGTAGTAGTAGTAGTAGTAATAGTAGTAGTAGTAGTAGCAGTAGTAGTAGCAGTAGTAGTAGTAGTAACAATAATAAATGTTAAAAGTTGGTTGATTGGTTGGTTGGTTAATTGTTGTCCTTCATTCTTGAAGAGGACCAGAATGACATGGTATATCGTATCCCATTGTGGCTGATCAGACCAGGATGAGCTCAGAAGGCTCTTTCACAGGCCAGACACAATTAGCCTACGTGAACATTTGGAGTGGAGATGTCTCTAAATTTGCACATCTCATATTTCTTTTGAGCTACCACAATTTTGCTTCAGTTACACAACACAGTGCCTTCTCTAATGAGGGCAGACCATGCTGGATGGTCCTGTGCCAGTGTCTCCCATGTCATGAAATTGATTCCAAAGTTCTTCAGAGAGACCTTGAGAGTGTCTTTGTGTCACTTCCTCTGACCACCATGTGAGTGCCTTCCTTGTGTGAATTCTCCATAAAATAGTCTTTTAGACAAACATATGCTTGGCATTTGAATAACATGGCCAGCCCATCAGAGCTGTGCTCTTCGTAGTAGAGTATGAATGTTTGGCAGTTCAGCTTGAGAAAGGACCTCAGTGGCCAATACCTACTAGCCAGGTGATCTTCAGAAGCTTTCTAAGACAATTCAAATGAAAGTGATCTAGTTCCCTGGCATGGTACTGGAAGACTGTCCAAGTTTCACAGACATACGACAATGAGGTCAGCACAATGGCTCTGTAGACCTTCAGTCTGGTAGGCAGCCTAGTACCTCTTCTCTCCCACACTTTCCTTTGGAGCTTCCCAAACACTGAGCTAGTTCTGGCAATGCGTACATCAACCTTGTCATCTATGTGTACATTCCTGGAAAATATACTACTGAGGTAAGTGAACTTATTCGCAGCATTCAATACTTCTCCATTTCTTGTAACTTATGGTTCCATGTATGGATGGTATGGTGCTGGCTGGTAGAGCTGTATGTTTTCTTGGTGTTAAATATTAGGCCAAAATTTGCACAAGCAGCAGAAAATCAATCCATTAAAGGACTATATGTATGTATATTTGTATCTGTCTCTAGGAAGAGAAATAGTGATAGATAGATTACATATAGATGGATAGATAGACAGACAATCAGACAGACAGGATATTCCAAAAGTCTTAGAACAGTCTACACTAAGAATTTTGGAATACATTGCATATGCTGTTAGCCACCTCTCCCCACCTGTGGCTGTATATGTTAAGTGAAATTAACAACATTTATTAAGAATTTGCTATGTTCGGGGGCGGAGCCAAGATGGCGGCGTAGAAGCAGCAACATATCGCAGCTCTCACATAGCCACCCCAAAACACCCATAAAATAGGACTCTAAACCAATCCTGGAACTCCAAAACGCACGCAAAGATACGTCCCACTAGAGTCAGCTTGGCTACGAGGAACCATATCAGCACTGCGAACCGAAAACCAGCCTGGCCTGAAGCCACGGCTGTGCCCCGGGGGCGGCTGGACGGGAAGAGCTGAGAAGCTTCAGGTGAGCGGATTAGCGGCAGCTGTGAATGGGATTTGTGAAAGGGGGAGATAAGCAGTCCGGCCCGAAGGCCTCCAGAGCGGAAAAGTGAAAGGCAGAGGTTTTGCACCCGCCTTGGCTTTGCAGCTTCCCGCCGCGGCCTGCAGACAGCAGGGGGACTGAGCGACTGGTCTGGCCAGGGCTCTCGCGTTGAGTGGCTTAGATCCGGATAGCCGTCTTGGGCCTCGGTCTTGGAGTCTTTATTATCCGGTCAGCCGGAA
>CM053581.1:493690801-493725051 GCA_028627135.1 Pseudochirops cupreus | reverse complement strand
GATCTTTGACTGAGGTAGCCTGTCCTGTTCTGAAGGCTTGAGAATGTGGGTGTTTACTACTTTAACTACATGTGCCAACTTCGTAACTACTGTGTTGGCTTTCACTTTCTGGTTTTGGGACTCAGTTTTCTGGTATTTAAATGAATGCTCTAACTATATTTCTTATGTAGAGAGCCTGTTACATTTCATGATTAATAACCATATCAGCATACTTATAGTTACTGTAGGCATTGTGAATGCTGCATTGCTGATACAGAGTCCCAAAACAAAACCTCACATCAAGGTCAGTCACTATTCATGGAGAGGTCTTTTCATCTTGACCCAAGGTAGGCTCTCAGATTCCCTGGATCCCCTTCCATGATCTCAGATCCTGCCTGGATTCACCAAACACACTGTCACCTGGGTTCAAAGGCAGACAGCTCCCAATGCCTTGTCCAGCTCCCTGTGCAGTTCCTGTTCCACACTGAAGCTCACAGTGTCCAGTCCACCTTAAATCCTTCCCAGTCTCTGTTCCAGGGAAGTAAAGGCTCAATAAAGCCACAAATAGGTTCATACAAAGTGCCAGCATCACAGTCATGCTTCCTCAGTCTTCTGCAGCTCTGGCTGGTCCTTGGAAATGCTCAGCAGCTCTGGCTGGTCCTTGGACTCAGCAGAAGTTTCAGCTGGTTACCAGAATCAAAATCACTTTATCCAGGTTCTCCAAATAAAAATCATTCCCTCCAGCCTGGGCCTCTCTTCCTCAGTCTCCAAAACCTGGCTCCAAGAAGATCTGAAATTCCAGCTAGGGCTTCTCCTTATATACCTATTAGCTCCTCCCTGTTCTGCTCCTTCCTGTTACATCAGCAGCTTCCTGTTATGTCAGCAACAGGGGTTCATACCTTTTGTCTCTTAACAGAAGCTTGATCTAATTAATTTCAGACTAGGTGCTAAGTACTTGTTAGCTTTGCCAATACAAAGAGATCAAATTACATTACTATTACATCACCTATGCCCCCTTCTCTCCACTCACCCTAGTTCAGGCTCTCATCTCCTCTCACATGGCCTATTGCACTAGACTCCCAATTGGTCAGCTCTCTCCCCACTCCAGTCCATCCTCCTCAAGAATGAGTGACATTCTGAAAGTCTAGCTCTGACCCTGTCACTGTCCCTCTCCTCCAAGAAATACCAGTGACTTCCTTTTACTTCTAGGATCAAATAGACTCTTCTAGCATTTAAAATCCCTTAAACATGGTTACTTTCTATCTTTCTAGTCTTCTTCCACATCACTCTTCTCCAAGTACTCTATGGTCCTACTGGCTATTCCTCACACTCTGCTTCATTTCCCACCTCCACATCATTGTATGGACTGGCCTTTTTTTCTCTTTCCTCACCTCTGTGTCTTGATGCCCCTTGGCGTTCTTCAAGGCTCAGGTCAAATGCCACAACTTTTACAGGAGACCTTTCCTGATCTCCTACCTGCTAATGCTTTCCCTTCCATCTGTTCTATATATCTTATGTGTACCTATTTATATACATGTCTACCAGCCCCCACTAGAATGTATACTCCTTTAGGGCAGGGACCATTTTGACCATAGTGGTAGCACAGTAGATAGAGCCCTAGACCCAGAGTCAGGAAGACTTGAGTTCAAATCTAGCCTCAGACATTCACTAGTAAACTGTGTGACCCTGGGCAAGTCACTTAACTTCTTTTTGTGTCAGTTTTCTCATCTAAAAAATGGGGATAATAATAGTACCTCCCTCCTAGGGTGGGGTGGGGGGTTATAAGGATCAAATGAGATAATAATTATAAAGTACTGTGTAAAACTGAATGTGCTATATAAATGCTGGCTACTATCATTATCATGATCACCAGGCATAGGATAAGTACTTAATAAATGGTTATTGATTGATCGAATTTTTTCAGATGAGAAAACTGAGACTCATGGAGAAGAAGCAACCAGGTCTTCTGTCTACTACAAGAGGGGTGTCACATTCAGATAGAAACAGGGCGACAGATCCGTATAGAAGGATCCCAGATGGTTGCTTAATTTAGTTTTAAAATGATTTATAGTCAAATTATATAATAAAATTATTTATTGACATAGTTTTAAAATGTGATATTATCTATGTTTTATTGTATTTTTTATTTATTTTTTAAAGTATTTCCCAATTACATTTTGATCAGATTGGGGATGAATTAGGAGTGTTATGGGCTTCATGAGGTCTGAGGGCACCTCCACATTAAGCCATAATCGTATCCTGTGTGATTCATACTAAGGAGGAGGATCTGAAAAATTATTATGATAATAATAACTTGCTAGCATTTACATAATGCTTATTATGTGACAGGCGCTGTGCTAAGTGCTTTACAAATATTGTCTCATTTGATACTTTTGAAGAAGGTGATAGTATTATCTCCATTTTGTAGTTGAGGAAACTGAGGCAAACAGGTTAAGTGACTTGCCCAGGGTCACAAAGCTAGTAAGTATCTGAGGCTGGATTTGAACTCAGGTCTTCCTGACGCCAGGCCCATTACTTTATCTACTGAACCACCTAATTAAAATAATACTTGTCAGTATTTATACCACTCTTTAAAGTTTTCAAAGCACTTTATACAAATATATATATATGTATATTATCACATACAGTCTTCATAAGAACCCTATGAGGGGTAGGAGCTATTAGCATTCCCATCTTGCAAATAAGGAAGCTGAGGCTAAGGGCTGTTAAATGGCATGTCTATGACCACACAGCTAATAGGGGTTGGAAGCAGAATTTGAACCCAGGTCTCTCCTCACTCTGAATTCAGTGCTCTTTCCATGATTCCACACTGCCTCTAATTCCCTATGAGCATGTAGAAGTGCTGGGTGGGAAAATAAGCGAGTTCTGTATTAGAGAAAGTAAACGCAGAGATGATAAGGCCATTTCTCTCTGTTTTTTACATTGTTTCTTAGCCGGTCCATGCTAAAACAAATAGAATACATTTTCTGTTTATAGGTGACAATGCCTTCACCATTCACTTTTGAACACTGTCCTCGGGAATAAATGCAACACTTTGGAATGACTCAGAGAGTATCAAAGCCCAGCTCCACTTATAAATATCCAATGGAACCCTACCAAGTTTGCACAGGATTCTGGGGTTCCAGGGAATATAGTTTGATAAAAGCGCGCTCTAATCCAAAGGAGTGACACTAATGCCAGGAATTAATTCCAGGGCATTAGGGAGGAGGATCAGACCAGGTCAGTGGGAGCTATTCTGAGACAGACCCTCATAACTATCTCCCTGGGAGAGAGGCCCTTTTAAATGCTCTGCAGAATTTCATCCGTCCCCTAGGGGAATTTGACCTTTGCTGTCAGGACTTTTTTAGCCTAGGTTGAAGGAAATGAGCCCTATGCTGTCTGTGTGTCTAGTCATCTGGCAGAGAAAAGTGAGAGGAGCTAGGGTTTGGAGGAAGTGGGAGAGGAGGTCAGAGGTTAAAAAGGGGAGGGCAGGGAGGAAGGAACAGCAGATGCCAGGGCTAGCGCAGAAGAGAGCAGTGACTAAAATTAAACCTGACTGCACACTACATAATGCCTTGGGAAGGGGGAGATAGTTGGGTACTTAGGGGTAGGAGAGAAAGATAGGAAGTCTATGCAGGAGAAAAGAGTTTTGAAGGGATTAGAATTAGTCTAGTCCTTTCCCTGCCTCTCTCTCCCCTGCTCCTACCCTCCCCCCTCCCCCATTTATAAATTCCTTCTACCACATCTTCAGAAAGCCAGCACAGCCTTTGCTTGAGCATGTCCGGGGACAAACTTACTGCCTCTGGAGGCAGCTCTTTGCCTTGTTGGCCAGCAACTAAGAAGTTCATTCTTATACTGAATTGAAATCTGCCTCCCTGTAACTTCCATCAATTGGTGTTCTGCCCTCTAGAGTTGTATAAAGTAAAACTTATCCCTCTGGAGAGAGGGAGGGAAACAGTGGGCAAGAGAAGAGCAAACTGTCCATCTCTAGTATGATCTGAATCTGTCTTGTGTTTTGAGTTACGGATGCTCATTTTGGACTGATCTCAAATGGCAAAAAATATGTAAGCTCCTTGAAGGCAGGGACTGTTATTTATCACCTATCAGTAGGTGCTTAAAGGGAACGGATAAGTATTTCTATAGTCCCAACTACATGCTGGGTGCTGGGTTCAGTGCTTTACAAATAGTATCTCTTTTAATCAAACAAATGCTTGTAGAATTAACTTAAATGTATTACTAAGGCAGCTAACCAACAGCGACCCCAGATTCTGTCTACAATCTTATATGAGGTTAGTTATTCCAGAACACAAAAGGAAAGAGCCATCTTGGCTAGGGGAGCCACTCCCCCTACCTGGACATATTCTGTGGTTCATTTTTATTCTACCTGCTTGTTCACTATACTTAGATGTTGACTGCACCAAAAACACACCAACCAAGTCCAACAGTCCTGCAGGAGCCAATTTCCATTCAAATGACAACTATATAGCAATTGGGGCATCCTTCATCTTTTACACGGGATCCCAGAATGACTAACCCAGGGCTTCAAAGTATTCAATGCCTCTACTTCCACTCAAAACCATAATTTATAAGCACCTACCAGTGTGTGTGTGTGTGTGTGTGTGTGTGTGTGTGTGTGTGTGTGTGTGTTGGTAATTAGCCAGAGGACACAGCTCAAAGTAAAGGCATTGAATGAAATAGTTAACAAGAAAAGTCACAGAGAACATTATCCCCATCCACAGAAACCTGGGCATGATTCCCCATTAAAAATACAGAGTAGAGAGGGTATTTGGGGGATCTAGAGTGAGGAGTATAAATATAGAGAATGTATATGGGTAGGCACAAGTATGGAAGAGCAGAAGTAAAACCTTTGATACTCTGTGACCATTAATGTCTTCTAGGGATGACACATTGAACTCAATGGGCCTGCTCCTTCACAGTTACTTGTTTCTCTGCTCTCTGGGCAGTTCAGTGGCAAAGTGGTAAAGGTGCCTGAGGGCTGTCTCACCTCCAGTCTCCTTGTGTAATGGCTAGAACCTCTTCCTCTTAAGCACAGGTTGGTAGCTTTTTAGTCAATGCCACTAGACTCTGCTAACAAAGCCAAGCACAGTGCCCCTGGGATAAGATTGTCTTTTCTTTCTGACTCCTAGCTCTAGAAGGAGATCCTCAAATCCCTCCATACCAGAAAACCACCTGCATTAGGATTAGACATTGCCAGGATCTTCTCTGACTTGTCGTGGAGATGAATTTGAGCCAGACGTGAACAAAAGTGAAAGGTAGGCTACAGAGGCAAAACCGCTGGGTTCTCATTCCAACTATCTGCCCTTCCAGACCTCAGTAATGCATGTCTCTCAGCAGCTGCTTTGATGCTGCATTTTGAAAATCAAAGAGAAAATCTCACAATTTCACTGTAAGCATGACAAACATGGTTGTGTTGAGCAATAACTTGTGTGGACCTTCTTTCTTCATCAGGGACCATCACAGAGCTGCCTCCCCATATGAGGTGCACTTTTGGGGTTCCAGTGGCAACACAGGTCCTCACCTTGGAGGAAACCAAAGAGTGTGTTACTCCCTGGGACCTTTAATCCAATCTTTCAGTGGCATTGCATCATCCATGCTATGCTGGAGTTATGAATCCTTGGCTTTTGTCAAAAAAGTAGAGGGCAATGAATAGGATTTATCCAAGCCAGGTGAGAGTGTTACCCCTTATTGCATAAATTCCCAAACCTGTGTGTGTATTCCTATAGGTAGAACATATCCAGAACAAGAAATAAAAAACAACCCAACAGGTGGAAACAGGCGATCTCACTAATTATCACCATCTGTATAAATAAATAGACTTTTTTTTTAAATAAAGAATGTAACAGAAATTATTTTCCCTTTCTTTGTTGTGCTTTTATTTCTGGTGACTTAAATATTGTATTTGGATTGGGTTAAATACAGACGTGCTCCGACCACAAACATTGTGGGTAGGGAAACTAATGTGATGGGATTTGTGGGTGAAGACTACTGCATCTAGGTAGGAATTGGAAAGGATGTGCATGTTAAGAACCAGGTAGCACTTTGCTGCTTCAGAGGACAGTAATTTCCCCTATCCTTCCCATGAATAAAAGGAAAAACAAAGGTAAAGAAGGTTGATGACTTGCCCAATGTCATGCAGACCTTCAGAGATGGAGTTGAGGGGAGAACTCATGTCTCCTGCTTTACCCATAACAAGTCCAAACCTTCATATGGGAGAGTCTGTGGCTGTGGCTACTTAAGGGTGAATGGTTGGATATTGGTTCCCAGACTGCCTCTGTTTGAGACAGTGGAAGCATGAGGGACAACTTGGTACAGCATAACAGGATCTTTCCCAATATGGCTTGGGTTTTTCTGGCAAGCTTCCCTTTTTTCCTATTCTCCTAGTGAATGTATGTACAGGTTTACACCTTCATCTCATCTTCCAGATAACCTAAGTTCTTCCTCAAGTCCCAGGAGCCTTTGTTTTTGTCCTCTGAGTCTGAACCACCACCTGATCTTTTGAAGACATTGCTCCAGGGCAGGGACTAATTCTGTCTTCAAGTCCTATAGATGGATGGCTGAATGTCCATCTTCATAGTGACCAGAGGATGTTGATAACTCTGGGAATGGAACATTTACTTGGTCAAACTTTTCAAAGGAGGACTTGGAAGAGGAGGATGATCTCAAGGGTGATTTGCCCCCAGGGAGCCTGTGGGGAACCTAATTATCATCTCACTATCTACTTTGCCTTATCTCAGAGTTGGAAAGGACCTTAGAGACCAACATTTTCTCTAATTTGTATCTGATAAGGAATTCTATCTTTGATATCCCCTACAAGCCTCCACCTGAAGACTTCTAGCAATGAGGAATTCCCTTCTCATTCAGTCTAGTCCATTTCACCGTTAGGAAGTTTTTGTTTTTTATATCCTGAACCAAAATCTGCTGTAAGAAAATTTCACCTCTTGTTTCTTGTTCTGCTCTATGGCATTAAGCAGAACAATTCTAGTCTTTTTTGCACATGACAGGATTTCAAATACTTTAAATGCCATATAGGTCAATTTGCATGTTGATTTTGGAATTGAGAGCCACAGAAGTTTACTGAGCTGGGTAGTATAATAGTCAGATGCAGGCTTTTAGGAATAGTGTTTTGACAGCTGTGTGAAGGGTAGATTGAAAAGGTCTAAAGACTGGAGGCAAGAAGACCAATTAAGGTGATTAGGGCATGAACTAGGGTGGTAAACAGAAGGGGATAGATATGAGAGGCTGTGGAGGTATAACTGACAAGGCTTGGCAACTGATTGAATACAGAAATAAGGGAAAGTGATGACTTGAAGATGCAAAGATTGTGAATCTGAGTAACTAGAAGGATAAACTGTAATGGGAAGGTTAGGAAGAGAGATGGGTTTGGTGGAAGAGATAATGAGTTCTCTTTGGGAAAAGGCAAATTTCAGATGCCTATGGGACATCCATTTTGGAATATTCAATGGGCAATTAATTGGTGATATGGAACTAGAGCTCAGGAGAGAGGCAGCGGCAGGATGTATAGATCTAGGAATTATCAATGGTAATGAACTCATGGGAGCTGATGAGAATACCATGTGAGAGAACATAGAAAGAAAAGATATGAAGGCCAGAGCCTTGGGAGTCACCCCAGAGCCATGGTATGATCTTGATGAAGGTCCAGCAAAGGAGACTAAGAAGGAATGGTCAGATTAATAGCAAGAGAAGTAAGAGAGAGAAGTGTCTTGAAAATCTAGAGAGGAGAGGGTATGCATGAGAGTAATTTAATGGCATCAGATGCTACATAGAAGTCAAGAAAAGTTGAGAAAAGGTCATTGGATTTGGCAGTTGAGATCACTGAAGAAGGAGGAGGAGAAAGAGGTTAGTAGCAATGATGATTTTTTAACCAGGTCTTCTAACTAGCTTAAGAGACACTGTGATCTGGAAACTTGACAGACTGGAGCAATGGGGCTCCTGGATGCCATTCCTATCTCAAGAGACTCAGCAAAGCCCTTTCCTATCTCTGGGCTTCTAGAAGAATGGGCCACAGAACCTACTAACCTAAGAGGACTAATTACTTTCAGAGTTTATATTATGAGAGGTCACTAGACCTCCAGGTCATAGACTGGAAGAAAGCTTTCATATTATAGAAAGTGTGAGGTTTGGTTTTTGCCTCAATTAACCACCCACAGCTTTCATCACTATAAAAGTCTGTGCCACCAAGTTCTCACCAGAAGGAGGTGCTAGAGGGTTCAAAAGGTTGCTTTATTACCCAATTCATCCACAATTCACCCTCCCATTCAAGAAACCTGGACTGATCCTCTCCACTTTTCAGATGGGGAAACTGAGCCACAAAGAAGTGAAGGATTTTAATCTGGGATGATAATGACAGAGCTAATAGGTAGAACTCAGAACTGCTAAGGCTGTTTTCATTCCATCATAGGCCTTTGCAAAGTAATTATCTATGCAAAATTCATTTTGCTTATGTGTCATTTCTTCCTGATATAAAAGCTATTAGTAGAGCCTGAGTCCCCAGGCCAAGGTTGGGAGAGGCTGCAAACTCAGCTAATAGAGTATCCATGGGAATAGGTGTCTCCAATCAATTTGACTCTAGATCATTGTCAGTGAAGGTGTAACTGCTTCCTGTTGACCAGTCATGCACACTGGCAGTTAACTGCCCCGTTCCCCCCCAAGCTTACCCACATGCTTCTTCTTTAGCTCACTTCCCCATTATTTTTACTCTAGAAGAACGTTGGGGGAAGCAAAGGAAGGAAAATGCAGGACAGCTTCAGTCATGGAAAGAGCAAATTGTCTGAGTCAGGGGTCCAGGGTAGTAGTTAATAGAAAGTTATTTTGTCCGTCTGACTAAACTTCCTTAACTATAAAATTAGGGAGTTTCACTAGAATAATCTAGAAAGGTTCATTCCTTCTCTAATAATTGTTATGAAGGGTTGGGTTAGAGTCAAACTGTATTGTTGTCCTTCCCCTACTCCCAGGTATAGCTGCTCAAATATTTCAAGGAGATAATAAGAACTAAGATTCTCAGCTGAGAAGATAGGATGAGGAGGAGCTGTGGGAGTTTTGAGAAAAGTTAAAAAGATTTGAAAGGGCCATTGTGGTGAGTGGGATCGTGAGTTAATTAGGGAGGTATAAAAGAATTGTCTTTTCCCCAAAAATCAAAGGATATGAACAAACAATTCTCAAAAGAAAAACTGAGAAATTTGACCACACCTACAACAGATTTTTATGTGAAAAATGTTCCAACTCACTAATAATAAAAAAATGCAAATCAAAACAACCCTGAGGCTTCACTCATACCTTGCAAATCAGAAGAAATGACAAAAATTGGCAACAATTAATGTTGGAGGGGTTGTAGAAAGGCAGGCACACTAAAATATTGTTGGTGGAGTGTGAAATGGTACAACCATTTTGGAAAAGCAATTTGGAATTATGCAAATAAAGTGACTAAAATGTCCATACTCTTTGAACCAGAGACTCTGTTACTGGGTTTACACTCTAAGGAAGTCATCGGTAAGAACATCCCCATTTTAATCCAAAATATTTATAGTACTTTTTGTGATAGCGAAGAATTAGAAGCAAAATATATTCCCATCAATTGGGGAATGGTTAAACAAAGTATTGTAATGAATGTAATGAAATATTACTGTGCTATAAGAAACGATACATGTTTGGGGAAATTGGAACATTAATGCATTGTTGGTGGAGTTGTGAACTGATCCAACTATTCTGGATACTGATTTGGAACTATGCCCAAAGGTCTATAAAACTGTGCATACCCTTTGATCTAGCAATACCACATCTAGGGCTGTATTTCAAAGAGATCATAAAAAAGGGAAAAGAACCCATGTACAAAAATATTTATAGCAGCTCTTTTGTAGAGGCAAAGAACTGGAAATTGAGGGGACGCCCATCAATTGGGGAATGGCTGAACAAGTTGTGGTAAATAGTAGTGTGCTATAAAAAACGATGAGCAGGTAGACATCAGAAAAACCTGGAAAGATTTGCATGAACTGAATAAAATGAGCAGAACCAGGAGAACACTGTACACAAGTAACAGCAACATTGTGCAATGACCGTCTTTGTTAGACTTAGCTGTTCTGAGCAAGGCAATGATCTAGACAATTCCAAAAGACTCATGATGGAAAATGCTATCCCCATCCAGATAAAGAACTATGGAGTTTGAATGCAGATCAAAACATACTCTTTGCTCTTTCTTTTGTTATTTTTTGCTTTTTCTTTCTTGTGATTTTTCCTTTTGTTCTGATTCTTCTTTCACAACATGAATAATGTGGAAATATGTTTAATATGATCATACATGTATAGTGTGTATCAGATTACATGCCATCTTGGAGAAGAGGGAGTAGAAGGAGGGTGGACGGAGTTAGAACTCAAAATCTTATGAGAACAAAAGGGCAAAAACCACAAGAAAGAAAAAATTCATTCCATATGACAAACAGTATTGTTTCAGAGAGAAAAAAGTCATCAGAATTCATCAATACATTGATAAAGTCCAAAAATGTGTGTAATATGTGACTTGTGGACCTTCCATCTCCATGGAGAGGTAGGTTGGGGCTGACTTCCCTTCATTCTAATCCTAAGTGAGCTTTATAATTTTGTTGTATACTTGTCTAGTAAATGAGTCAGTTTTGCACTCAGGTCTTCCTAGTTATAAGCTCAGCTCTCAAATCTACTACATCACTTAGCTGTATCTAAGCAATGCATACATACATACCTAATATATACATATATTATGTCTATATATGTAGACAGTTAAGAGAGTAAGAAGTAATATATATTATATGTTAGCTCTACATTGATATAATGTTTAGGTATGTGTAAATATATATGTATGTGTGTGTGTGTGTGTATATATATATATATATATAATTGTAGTTCTTTTTTAATTTCTATTTTTTTGCTTTTTGGAGGAAAATTGGGGTTAAGTGACTTGTCCAAGGTCACATGGCTAGTTTTGTGTTAAGTGTCTGAGGCTGAATTTGAACTCAGGTCCTCCTGACTCCAGGGTAGGTGCTCTTTTCACTGAGCCACCTAGCCACCCTAATTGTAGTTCTTACTTACATCAACTGTTTTCTTGGTTATACTTATCATGAGTTCACATACATTTTTCTAGGTTTCTCTGATTTCATCTCTTTTGTTGTTTTTTATGGCACAATTCCATTACACTAAGAGACCATGATTTTCTCAGCCACTCCCCAGTTGATAGACTTTCCTTCCCATGTGTCTGATCCACCGCTACAACAAAAAGTACTTTCTATTGTTTTTGAACATATGGATTCTTGCAACATTTCCAGGGCTCTGATATTGAACCAAAATATGCCTGCTTATAACTTCTAGCCACTGGCGCCTAGTTACATCCTCTAGGCCTTTACAGTAAGTTTATTTTGAAAGACAATCATGTCTTCTCTCCTAAATCTTCACTTTCAGGCCAAATCATGCCCCTTTTCCCTGCTAATCCTTATATGTCATGGCATCTGTACTATCCATTACCTTGATTACTTTTCTATGGACACATTCTATCTTGTCAACATCTCTCTTAGAATATGATGTCCAAATATGATGTTAGTTGTGCAGGATACTGGAGGAAGGGAATGGGAGTCAGGACAGGGAGAAACGTTTATTTCCTTAATTTTGACAATATGATTCTATTTTAGAAGCAACGTGATATAGTGGTTTGAGTAACTAGGTGGTGCACTGGATACAGCCCTGGGCCTGAAGTCAGGAAGTCTTATCTCTGTAAGTTCAAATCTAGCCTCAGACACTTACTAGCTGTGTGACACTGGGTAAGTCACTTAACCTGTTTGCCTCAGTTTCCTCATCTGTAAAATGAGGAGATGGCAAATAACTCCAGTATCTTTGCCAAGAAAACCCCAAACGGGGTCATGAAGAGTCAGACAGGACTGAAAAATGACTGAACAACAACAATATGCTGGTTCACAAGCTGATTTGGGGTTGGGAAGATTGGAGATCAACTCATCTCCTAAACTCAGTGGGCAGGAGTAACTATAGGTGAGTCACAAACTCTCTGATCCCGAATTTCCTCATCTATAAGATAAGGATAATAATATTTTTAGTCAATAAGCATTTATTAAATGCTTACACTGTGTTAAGCACTGGGGATACAAAGAAAGCAGGAAACACGGCCCTGACCCCCTAGGAGCTCACAGTATAATGGGGGAGACAACAGGCAAACAAGCTACATAGAGGCTAGGCTCAGTATAAGAGGAGAGGCAGTCTGAGAGGTAAGGCCCAGGGAGGTAGGGTCACTGGATCCACAAGTATGTGAGGGCAGTAAAGCTTAAAAATACTGGAAAGGTAGGAAGGGCCCAGGTTAAAGGACTAATGATGAAGTACTCTGTCTGCCTCCAGAGAAACACTTGACACTCTCTGAATACACACTGAAGCATACTCTCTCCCTCCCTCCCTCCCCACCCTCTCCCTCTCTTTCTCCTCCTCCTTCTCCCTTCCTCTCTCCCCCTCCCTCCCTCCCTCCCTCCCTCTGTCCTTCCCTTTCTCCCTCCCTCCCTTTTTCTCTCCCTCCCTTTCTCTCTCCCTCCCTCCCTCTCTCTCTCTCTCTCTCTCTCTCCCCCTCTCCCTTTCTTCCTCTTATTCAAGTCTTCTTGTACAAAATGACGAATATGAAAATGTTTTACATGATTGCACATATGCAAACTATTGGATTGCTTACCATCTCAGGGAGAGAGGAGGCGAGGAAGGGAAGGAGGGATAGAATTTAGAACTTAAAACTTAAAAAAAGTTTTAAAATTGTTTTAACATGTAATTGGGGGAAAACAAAACATACATACACACATATATGTGTATGTATGTGTGTATATACATAACACACACACATACATATGCGTACAAATGGCTTTAAAAGTCAAACAGAGGATCTTACATTTGATCCTGGAAGTAATAGGGAGCAAATCAGGAGTTTATTGAATGGGGTAGGGGTGGGGAAGAGAGGGGATGATCAGGGTTACTCTGAAGCTAAAATGAGATCATATATGTAAAGGGCTTTCCAGACTTTAAAGTGCTAGACAAATGTCAGTTAATATTATTAATGCAGTCTAGCATTGCTTTAGCTCTTTTGGCATCCATATCACATTACTGGCTCATTTTAAGTTTATATTTAATTCAAGCTGCCCAGGTGTTTTTTAAAGTGTGAACTGCTGTTAACCAGGTCACCCCTACCCTGTGGTTGTAAAATTTGTTCTTTTTGATCTAAAGGCAGGATATCTCATTCATTCCTTTCTTGAGAGGCCGTGTGTCCAGTGGAATACAATAAACTCTTCTACATGCCTCAGTGGCTTAAAGACTAATTTTGGAGGTTCAGGGTGTGGGTTTGAATCCTGCTTCTCCCACCTACTATCTACGTGACCTTTCAATAAGCCTTTTTACTCCACTGGGCCTCAGTTTCCTCCTATGCAAGAAGAAGGTATTGGACTATGTAATCTTTAAAGTCCTTTCCAGTGCCAAGTCTGTGATCCTTGTTAAAATTTCATCTTGTTATTTTGGGCCCATCATCCCAGGCTATCAAGGTCTTTTAGAATCTTGACTCTGTCGTGTATTAGCAATCTCTCCCAGTTTCATGTCATCTGCAAATTTTATAAGCATGCCATCTATAACTTCATCTAAGTCCTTGATTAAAATTTGAACAGGACAGGACCAAGGACAGAGCCTTTCCATAAACTGCTGGGAGCCCTCCTTCACTCCAGCATGAGGCATAAGGCACCAGGACAACTGAACCAACAAGAACCAGCTGAGGTAACAATGGCAGCCCAAGACAAGGTTTCCTTAGGGTTTGAGCTGAGAAAGGAGTCTATAGTTACTGCCTGTGTAATAGTGATGGAGAAGGACTACATCTGCAGCCAGGGAGACCTGGGTTTGAATCCTGCCTCCAGTACCTACTGGTTGTGTGACCTTGGGCAAATGCTTTCAGCCTCAATTTCCTCCTCTTTAAAATGGGAATTATAACAGCACTTATCTTTCAGGAGAGTTATAAGGATCAAATGTAAAGCATTTTGCAGACCTTAAAGTGCTATAGAAATAGAAAATATTATTATTACTTTGGGCCAAATCTGTGATTTCAAGAACTCTTGATCCCTCATACCTTCTCTGTAATTTATCATGTTAGAGAGCCAGCATTAATTTTAAGACTGTTTATTGAGCAAAGTTGCTCAACAGAGGTTGAGAAGGTGCTGGACTATGTACCCTCTAAGGTCCTTTCCAGTGCTAAGTTTGTGATCCCTGTTCAAATTTCATCTTGTTTCTTTGGGTCTGTCTTCCCAGGGTCACCTTGAGTCACTTCTGTTCTTGTTTTGATCTGGAAGCTCAGCTGCATGGCTGGCAGAAACAACCTAAAGATTGCTGCTCAGTTTGGATTCTTAAGCCACTGAAGAGTATTACTTGGTCTTGGTCATCAGCTGTCCAAAGTAAGGTGATACGGGACTCATGAGCTAAATATGTAGAGTTTTTTTGCTTTGTTTTAATACCAAGTATCTATTGATGGATCAAAGAATGCAATTTTAATGGAATAGTAAGGCACAACGGTAGATTAAAACAGTTTTCTATGCAGCCAAAGAGGGGAAATACATTTTTTCCCCTTAAGAATCTTAAATATGCAAATCGTGAAGCCACTAAAGTACCTATCTAGCACATCCCTTTGGAAAATCCTTCCCTTTTACTGCAATTCCCATATTACATCATCTGAGCAGTAACCTAGGTTAATTCCTTCATGAGAAAGTCACTGGCAATTTGCATCCACTCTGCCCCACCTGACCACTTTCTTACCCCACCCCACTTTTCCAGCTGGCATTCTGATTCAGGAGAGGTCAACAAGGTACCTTCACAAAGAATCCCATGTACACCTTGATCAGTCTTCTGATGCGAATAAGCAAGCAAGGAGGCCTGAAAAAAGTCAGTCCGGAGCACATACAGAAATGAATCAACTCATACAACAGTTAGCATGGCACAGACTGATTCAGGGAAATCTCACTTAAGCTGACTTCGGCGGAGGCATTGCTCTGGTTTTTTTCAAGGGCCTATAAACCCACCTCAGGATGTGTGATCAGTGCCAGACCCCTTGTTTCTGAAGAATCAGCAGCAATATATATAAGAATCTAGGAAGCTAGTTAACCAGGATGCTAACTTTGCAATACATTCTTGGACTTGTAACATGAGCTGGCTATGAATTCCAGCATAATCCTTTGCAAATGTCAATTTTAAAGAGAATTTGTGTGCAAAACTTCAAGGTACTAAGGAACCTTGCTCTGGGATAAGCTCTTCTTTAACACTTATTTGTCAGCTTGGACACTCAAAGTATAAGATAGTTCGGTGCAGTAATATTGAAGTCTAAACCATGCTATGTGTCAATACCAAGGATCTCACAGGACAGTCAGCTTGCCTCCCTTTCCAAGGAGCTGTGAGAAATCTCACACATATATTGTCACAGACAGCATTCCAGTAATACCTGCCCAGCAATCAATCCTGCTTCCAGGGGGATGGCCAGTTTCTGAAGGGTAAATACTGTACTACCAAGAGACATCATGCAGGTTAGAAACCAGAGGTGAGATGACCTAAACCAACACACCCAGAAGGCTTGACCTCCACCTCTTACCTTGGCCACTCACTTTCAGGAAGGATGCCTCCATCCTGAAGTCTTTCAACTATAACACAGAATATAAGGAGCCCAAGAATGTTCTTGTTCTTTAAGCAAGAGTGGTAAGTACCCAAAAGCTCCTGGGAGGCAATGTCCTAGGGTCCCAATGAAGAGTGGAGGGTGGTTAAAAACCATCAAGCCAGGACAAATCAGAGATGTGAGAATGTGGTAGGCATAACTTGGGGGAAGGAAGAGCAAGGGATATAAAGGAACATTGAGACTCAAGGATTGGCTGTTCAGTTACATATGTAGGGGTGGAGACATTAAAGAAAGTCAAGGATGCGTGCTAAAACCCGACTAGAACATATGTATGACTCCAATTTCCATGCAGGGAAGGGGTTTTGCTGGCTCTTTGGGGATGGGGGATGGGTGAGAGTGCTTCCCTTCCTCCCTTTCTCAAACTGATGGATTTAGAGCTGACAGCAGCACAAAAAAGGAAAGGCAATATTGATAAATGGAGAACTGTGGGAGGGAGAAGCTGAAGCGAGCAGGAGAGCCCAGGTGTGCCATTCATTCCTTAGTGCCCTGCTTCTAACACCAAGGCTGGCAGATGTGTGCTGCCACAAACAGGGAAGGGTTTGTCATAAAACAGCAGCAGCTCTCAGGGAGGGAAGATACTCTAAAGGGAGAGGGAGAAAAATTCAAGTTCTGCTAAACTGAATGTAAGGGGAGGGATTTTTCGGGGGGAGATGTGAGTTAGATTGGATGATGTCTGATAGCTTTTCTAATTCTGAGATTTTGTGGGCAATTCAGGGATGAATTCAAGATCTGAATTCCATGTTATAGCAGACACCACCACTACCATCAACAACTACAAGAGTTGTATAGTGCTATGAGGGTCTGCAAGACACTCTATATATGCCAACTCATTTGATCTTCCCAACAACCTGTGAGTTAAGTGCTACTATTATACCCATTTTACAGATCGGGAATTAGAGGCTGAGAAAGGTTAAGCAATTTCCCAGGGTCATACAGCTAGTAAGTATTTGAGGCAAGATTCAAGCTCACATCTTACTGATTTCCACTCTGGTACTTAGGTATTATGAAATCTAGATGCTACCATATAATTATAGTATAATTGGTCCTTGGTAAAAAAAATTTTTATTCACTGTGAATGTTTTATTTCTGTAAGGAAAAAAAAGTTTCATTAATGCTTTTGTTTTTGTTTTTACATTAGTAATTTTCCAACACACTCTCCCTATTCCTACCCTTCAGTGAGTCTTACCTAATGAAAAAGAAAAACAGTTAAATATACTCAGCTGACATAGCTATCGTTACTGAGAACACGTACGACATTCTGCACTCATTGACCCCCCCCTCTCTGTTAAAAGGACGGAGGTGTAATTCTTTTTTTTTTTTTTTTGCCTTTTGGAGGGCAGTTGGGGTTAAGTGACTTGCCCAAGGTCACATGGCTAGTTTTTGTGTTAAGTGTCTGAGGCTGGATTTGAACTCAGGTCCTCCTGACTCCATGGCCAGTACTCTATTCACTGCGCCACCTAGCCACCCCAGAGGTGTAATTCTTCGTCTTGTCTTAGATGCTATGACTTGTTACTATAATTTTGTTGCGTTGGTCTCATTTCATTGTTTTTTCTATGTGTAGTGTTTTCTTGGTTTAATTTATTTTTTAATTAATCCATTTTGGGGGTTTTGCCACTTTAGACAAATTTAAACAAACACATTACCAACAAAGTGTCTCTTCCCCCCAAAAAGTAGAAAAGTGATTATGCCTGTAACTTTATTCTTCTATAATTTAACATGTGTTAAAAGAAGGGAGACTATGAAACTGAGTACCAATGTTGTACCTGACCTGAGTTTTGTTAACTATTAATATTGTTTTGTTTGTATTTTTGTAATCAGCATGTTGGTCAGCTAGGTGGCCCAGTGGATAGAATGGTAGGCCTGGAGTCAGGAAGACTTCTCTTCTGAGTTATCTGACCTCAGACACTAGCTTTGTGACCCTGGGCAAGTCACTTAACCCTGTTTGTCTCAGTTTCCTCATCTATAAAATGGGCTGGAGAAAGAAATGGCAAATGACTCCAGTATCTGCCAAGAAAACCCCAAATGGTGTCATGAAGAATGGGACATGATGGAAAATGACTGAACCACAACAAAACCCTCATGTCTATTCTTTTGGCTCTTTATTCACCCTGAATTAATTCATACAAGTCTTCCCATATTTCCTTGAATTTTTCATATTTGCTAATCTGTATTCATAAGAGCATGAATTTTAGTCCCTTTTAAGGAAGAGACTTTAAAATATTTGATCTACTCCTCTGATTTTTAAAACTTCTTTTTGATTATGAATGTAGTAATCAACAGCAGAAATGATCATTTCCATGTACAAAAAGTGGATCCCTTATGAAACTGTGGAATACATGTGTGTGCACACACACACACACAGAGTACCATCATTTTATAAGCAAAGAAACTAAGGACCAGAGAGGGGACTTTGCTAAGGTCCCACAGATAGTGTGTAGCACAGGTAGGATTTGAACACAGGTCCTCTGAGTCCAAGTCTAATCCTGTTTCTGCAATGTGCATTATAGAACACTACAAATGTTTGCACTCACAGTGTAACTTCTATTATAGAGTCTCAGAGCTGGAAAGGCCCTTAGATCATTTATTCCAACTATCTTATTTATTTTACAGATGAGGAAACTGAGTTCTTAAAAGTGAAGTGACTTGACTAAGGTCACCTAGTAGTCCCTCAGCATATGTTGAGATCAT
Organism: Pseudochirops cupreus; assembly: GCA_028627135.1. NCBI lineage: Eukaryota > Metazoa > Chordata > Mammalia > Diprotodontia > Pseudocheiridae > Pseudochirops > Pseudochirops cupreus. The sequence continues at coordinate 493,706,648 of CM053581.1, read as the reverse complement.
TGTGTTTTCTGATTTAGAATATCCCCAATGAGTGGCAGTAGCTGGTTTGAAGAATTTCTGTATGCAGCTAGGCATAGCACTGTGAGCTCAAGAGTGTATAATAAATGTAATTTGAGCATTATGCTGAGAGTATGTGCCCCATTTACTCAGTTGGTTAGAGTATAATGCTAATGAAATGGAGATCTGCAATTCAGGTTTTGTTCAGGCCAGTTATATTACTAGAGAGAAAAGCTCTGTTCCACAGATAGGCTGCACTCATAGCCTGTTTTCAAGTAAATTGATGCCATTGGTCACAAGGTGGGAGAGTCATCAAGAGAGTTTGGATGGTTCAGCCCAGGTACATCCCGTACCTAGAAAGCCACTCAAAGCGTGTGTTACTTAGACCCGACTTAACACAGCGTCATTTCAGTGGGCATAAGAGAACAGAATTATGGGGGAACTCTTCTTCAGTAGCTTAGCTTGGTCTTGACCCTGGGGAACATGAAAACGTCTCCCAGGATGAGCTGCTCATCTGAAATCTCTTCACTACAATGATTGACTCTGTTTTTGATGCTCAACACTTTTTTTTTTTTGCTTTTTGGAGGGGGAAAGGCAGGGCAATTGGGGTTAAGTGACTTGCCCAAGGTTACATGGCTACTAATTGTTAAGTGTCTGAGGCCAGATTTCAACACTTTTTCTTAAAAAAATTTTTTTGAGGGGGAAAGGCAAGGCAATTGGGGTAAAGTGACTTGCCCAGGGTCACATAGCTAGTTAAAATGCTCAACACTTTAACACCCTCAGTTACTGCTCCCTCTGATTGGAGGGCTGGAGGGTGGAGCACTAAGCTCCCCAAACTCTTCTTTATAGAGGACTCTGAATATTCAGGATTCTGCATCAGCAGCTTGGCTTGGTTTCATTTCCATGGAACAGCATATCCCGATTGCCTTCCCCCCTTTTCCTCTCCTTCTGCCTACCCCTATCCCGTTCCTTTTGTGTGTTATCCCCATTAGCCTGTAACCTCCTTGAGGGCAGGGACTGGGTTTTTTAAAATTATTTGCAGTGGTGGGTACATAGGAGGTACTTAATGAGTGTTTATTGAATTGAAGTGAGGAGAGCTCAGAATAGAAGTGGCCAATTCTGGGTACCATTCCTAGCTTGTATTCTGACCATGAAACATTGGACTGCAGCTGAATACAGACAAGCAAATCTTGGCTTGCTGAGCTCTGATGAAAACCTTGGAGTCCTACTGATCATTCTAGCTGAAAAGAGTGGGGGGGAGCCGTCTTTTTAATGCTAATTTCTCTCACATGTCTATGGTATGAAGCACTTATAGATCATAGGACTTATATTATAGACCAATGGATCTTGGAGGTTGGCTAATCCCACCCCGTCTTGTTACTGATGAGGAAACAGAAACCCTGAGAACTTGTGACTTGTCTAAAGTCATAGAGTGAAGTCAGTCTTTGAACACAGGTCTTCTGACTTCAAATCTAGCATTTTTTTTTCTTTTTGGAGGAGGGAAGGCAGGGCAAGTGGGGTTAAGTACTTGCCCAAGGTCACATGGTTAGTAAGTGTTAAGTGTCTGAGGCCGGATTTGAACTCAGGTCCTCCTGACTCCAGGGCTGGTGCTCTATTCACTGCACCACCTAGACACCCCACCAGCACTCTTTCTACTTCACTGGGTAGTAGCATTGGGCCTGGAGTCAAGGAAGACCTGAGTTTTGATCTGGCCTTAGATACTTACTAGCTATATGAACCCGGGCAAGTCACTTATCATCTGCCTGCTTCAGTTTCCTCAACTGTAAAATAAGAATAATAAATAGCATCTACTTCACAAGATTGTTGTGAAGATCAAATGAGGAAATATTTGTATAATGCTTTATCAATCTTAAAGCGCTATATAAATGTGATGATGGTGATGACGATGATGATGATGACGATGATGAGTTGGTGATGGTATACTTCAAGCAACTTCCCAAGCATGATTCAGTGGAAGAGGACTGAGCTTGGAGCTGCAAGACCTGAGTTCACAAGACCTAGAGCTTAGCACAGCGTCTGGGACGTAGCAGGCTCTTGGTTCATGCGTATGTGATTAATTGAATTAGAATTCTGGCTCTGGCACTTACTCCCCGTGTGACCTTGGGCAAATCTGTGGGCCTTAGTTTCCTCATTTGCAAAACTAGGGGACTGGACTCAGTGAGGTTTCTTCCAGGTTTAGATCTTTGAGCCTATGATCTCCCAAGTCATAGATGCCTGGTAAAGGGAGTTCCCTGAGCTAATGATATCATGGGTTTTTTGTGTATTTTTCACAATGGCCCATTGGTTAGGCACAGTGAATATTACCACCCCCATTTTACAGTGAAGAAACTGAGACTCCAGTAGGTTAAGTGTTTGGCCTTCACTCACACAGCTGTTTTATTTCAGAACTGAGATTCATACTCAGATGGCCTGACTCCAATGCTCCCCCTCTTGGTGCATTCAGGCTTTGGAGGTGACTCCCTTGCCTGTCCTTTGGAGGTAGGTAGGTAACCCAGTGGATAGATTGCTGAGCCTAGAGACAGGAAGATCTGAGTTCAAATCACACCTCACATACTTACTAGCTGTATGACCCTGGGCAAGTCACTTAACATCTGTTTGCCTTTGCCACGGGAGAGAGAAATGGCAAACTGATCCAGTATCCTTGACAAGAAAACCCCATGGTCCTTGGGGTCTAAAAGATTAGACATGATTGGACATAGCCTTTCCTCTAGATGATCTCCTTCCATAGAATTCTCTACTATGCTGTGTTTTCACACAAAATCAATCTCCTTTAGCACTGGTCATAGATAAGTTTGTACCAAATTGAAGAAATCTGAGGAAAGAGGTTTTAATAGTTATAGGATAGGAGATGATTGGAGAGAGGCAAGATCTGACACTAATTGGTCCCATAACCTTGAACAAGTCCAGATTCTGTATGACTAAGGACATTTGAGGCCCCAGGCAGGCTTTTAGAACTCTCTCCTGAACGTTTCTGTCAACCTTCCCCAACCTCCCACAATGTCTGTCTCTCAGGCTCTCCTTTGCCCCTGATCCAGAACAGGATCAGAAAGGTAGAAGCAGAAGAACATTAATGCCCAGGATGGCAGGAGTCATTTCTGGTCTATGTTCTCTTCTCCATCCTTTTCCCCCAGTCCCTCTTAGGTGGTACAGGGGTACAAGATTTGGAGTTAAGAAGAACTGAGTTCAAATCCTATCGCATATATTTCCTAGCTGTGGGACTCTGACTTTCTTAGCCTCAGTTTCCTTATCTGTAAAAATGGGGATAATAATAGCTTCTACTTCACAGGGAGGATCAAATAAGATAGCCAATGTAAAATGCTTTATACACCTTAAAACACTATATGAACCCCAGTTATGATTATTGTATATCTTATACATCATCACTGCTCCTCAGCATCTGCCTTTATAAGTAGAGAAAATAACGTTCATTCCTCCCTGCTTTGCACCTGCTAGGAAAGGGGCATAAAAATAAGAAGAATAAGAAAGGAAACACTCAGCTCCTTCTGCCCCAGCCTTCTCTGGCCCCCAGCTCCGAGGCAGCCCCTTCACCCTGGCTGTGCACCCTCACCACCTCCCTTAGAATGTATTTCTTAGTCATTTCCTTGTACCCTATGAACACAGTGGTTAGGATCCATTCATTATCAGCCGGATTGCAGGCAGCTGATGTTGATTTGATAGAATCCAATTTAGCATCACGCTCTGGGCTCTGTTCCATAAGCATTTGGGTTTAGCATGTTCAGGCAGTTTGATTCTGTCTTGATGGCCTTTTAAGCGGCTGAGAAAATTGCTGGTATGGCAGTTTGGGGGCAGGAGACGGGAGGGTGGAGGTGGTAAGAAAGAGGGGACATCTCTGGCCTGTGTCTAGAAAAGGCAGCTGTCTTCGGGGCATTGGGGGAATCTAGAATTTAAAATAGTACAAATAGACAAAGATACCAGGTGTCTGCCATCTACCCTGACTGCCCCACAATGACCACCTTTCTTCTCTGCATGTCATCCAGGGAATGACCCTCTTTCCAATCATTTGAATATGTATTTACTGAGCCAGATATGATCGTGTTTTTGGAGGGGGGAAATTGAGGGTGAGGAGATAGAATATTACATGTAAACAAAAATTTTTAAACATTTGTTTTTTAAAATTTTGAGTTCCAAATTCTCTTTCCCTTTCCCTCCTCTCCCCCCTCCTTGGGAAGGCAAGCACTTTGATATAGATTGTATATGAACATTGCATATATTTACATACTTTCCTCCAACATACTGATGGAATTTTGATGTTTTTTTCTTTTGTTTCTCTCATTTTTCTTTAAAATGTTATTTGTTATATGGTATGGCTGTCTGGGAGAGGAAGGGAGAAAGAAACTGGGAGAAATTCTGGTGATGTAAAAAACAAAAGACATCAATACCATTTTTTAAATTGAATGCTATTGCTCATGTCCTCCTCCCTGAAATTTATCTTATGTCCCCCCAGTAAAAGGTAAACTCCTCAAGGGCAAGAACTATTTTGTTGTTGTTTTAGCTCTAGCTCCTAGAATATCACCTAGAACACAGGAAACAAATGTTATGCTTATTGAATAGAGCTTAAAAAAAGAAATTGAATGCTGTGAAATTATGACCAAACTTGGCACCAAGAAAGAAATATAAGGAGGCACCTCTCCCCCATCCTCCTTTGCAGAGGTGGGGGACTCTTGATGTGGAACACTGCATAAGTTTCAGACTTTTTGTTTTGATCTGCTTGTTTTTACCAAACTGTTTTTCCTACCTCATCCTCTTGTTTTTGTTCTTTGTTAGGAAAGATGGTTCTGAGTTGGGGAGGAGGGGTGCGATTAGGAGGGATATGAAGGAAAAATCAATCAACAAACATTTATTACCCACTTACTGTCTGCCAGTCACTGTACTAATTGCTGGAGATGAAAAAAGAGGCAAAAAGTAGTCCCTGCCCTCAAGAAGCTTACAGTCTAAGGATTGTAATGTAGGTGAAAGTGTTGGTGATTGAAGACCAAAAGATATCAATGACATTGTTTTTAAAAATACAAATTAAAATGCCCTGTGAAAAAATGCCCTCTGAGCAATCCTAGCCAGAGGTGAAAAGCCAGATTTCCAAGCCCTCTTCTCATTTCCCCAAACATATACTTCTTTTCCTTTGTCCTATGTCATCCCAGTAAATAGAGTGGTAGCAGTTTTATTTATCATTTCTCATTGTCATCTTTGGAAAGCTTGCAACCTATCGATAATCCTCAGTTTGAACCATCCTTGGTTCTCCCTGTTCTCCCACCCATTCCCAACACCAGCTAAATCTTCTGCTTTCTCAGGGGTGTGGACAGAGCAGCTGCCAAGCAGGAGGAAAACCTGGGACAGCTCTTTGTTCTGATGCATCCACTCAACACCCTTTGGAGAATTCTGCGCCATCATGAAACAAGCTCTCTTTTTCCGTCTTACTCAGCTCCTTTTGCTCTCTGTCTACTCAGGGGATGCAGAAAGTCACCAGCTTGGAAACTTCTCCTTCCTGGGTGTCTCTTGCTCTCTGCCTCTCTTTCTTGAACCCTCCCCCTCAACTGATACCAACAGCTTTTTTGTCCCAGAAGTTGGTCCTCTGATTGACGACACAATTTGGCTACTATACATGATGGCTTGCCCTGACAGACGTCTCACCAGAAGTTTCTCTCTCTCTGCCCATGAGGACAGGGTGCCCTGTGACTGGCAGCTACAGCCAGGGCTTTCTGGGCCTGGCACTGCTGGGTAAAGCCTGGCAGACTTTCAAAAGTCAGCCAGAATTCTTGCTTGAGAACTGGGAAACACCAGATGAGCAGCAAGCCCCTGTCCCCCCCTTCCCTCTCTAAGTTGACAGTGAGCCCCACTCAAAGATTTTATTCTTACATGTGAATCAGCCACTCTTCAGAGTCCTCAGGCCCCACGTCAGGGTTCCTGAAACTGCTGTTATCCCCATTGCTCCCCTTCCATCACAAAGCAACTTGGTAAAATAAAAAGAATCCTTCTTTTAGAAACACACATCCTGGACTGGAGGCTTGGCTCTGATACTACTAACTTGGTCACCCAAGAACTTACTAATCTTGAGCTTGCTTCCTCATCTGTAAAATGGGAACATTAGTGCCTGTTCTGCTCTTCTCACAGGGTGGTTTCTAGGAAAGTACTTTGTAAACCTTAATGTGCTATGGAAATGAGAAGTAGTGTTCAGTCTAGGGGGACGATGGCTTTGGTGGCCAAGGAGCTTAGTTTGAAGCTCTGCCACTTACTGCCTGGGTGAGCCTCTTCTGGGCCTCAGTTTCCTCATCTGTAAAGTGAGGGAGCTATATGATATCTGAAGTCTCTTCCACCTCAAAGTTGATATCCTACTATGATCATAATGGGTAGAGAACTGGTCTCAGAGTCAAAAAGATCTGGGTCCACGTCCTGCTTCTGATGCATCCTGGCTATATGGCTCTGGGCAAGTCACAACTTCTCAGCATCCCCAGTCAGTCAATAAGTGTTTATTAAGTGCCTACTATATGCCAGAGGTTCCATGCTAAGCATTGGGATACAAAGAAAGGCAAAAGTTTAGTCCCTGCTCTCAAGGACTTACCAGTCAATATCCAAACTATGCACAAACAAGATACATAAAGGATCAAATTGAAGATAATCAACGGAGGCAAAGCACTAACATGAAGAGCGATTGAAAAAGGCTTCTTGATAGAAGATGAGACTTCCCGTCCCATGAAGATTTATTAAGCACTTATGATGGGTCTGGCACAGTGTGAAGTACTAGGGACAATTACTAAAAAGGACAGGGGGAGATGAAACACAAAAGGAACAAGAAAGGGCAGGGAAGAGCGATGGGGCAGCAGAGTCCCAGTACAGAGTATCTTGTTCTATGGCAGGGCCCTACCTACAATGTAGAAAGACCTGAGAGATCACTTTCTGCCCTCTGTAAAGGAAGGCATTGGGATAAGCTTACTAGTCCACCCTCCAACACAACAAACAGAGAGAGCAGAGGAGGCTGAGAGAAGATCGATTTTAGCTGGTACTTGAAAAAAGCCAGGGAAAACAGGAGATGGAAATGAGGAGGAAAAGAATTGCAGACATGGGGAGTGGTGAGGCAGCCAGGGAAATTGCGCCTGGTCAGGAGTCTGAGCTGTCCTCTCCACCTCCTCCCCACCTCTCTAAGGTCATAAGTTGCTGCTCTAATGCCCATGTCCATTGGTAGAGGGCATTTCTTCACAGGGAGGTTCTTATGCCAATGAAAGTACAGATCTAGTCCCTCCTCCCCCTCAAAAAAAATTATTTGTGATTTCATGGGAAATCTGCAAGGAAAGAAAAGCTTAAAAGAAGTCAGGGGTCAGAGAGAGGAAGGATCTTAGAAACGGCAAATTACAGGTTCTGCACACACACACACACACGCACACTAATTGATGTTGATAATGATATATGGTCAGAATGACTACAAACGTGGATCAGATGCAGATAAAGATCTCTCTGGAGATACTATGTGGGACTTGAGGTCTATAGGACATCTCAGAGGGAATAAATACATATTCATCATGATCATCTTGCTAAACCAGCTGCTGCCCCTCAGTCTCAGCTCTATAGAAGACTTATAGTCTTAGTGACACCCTTCTCTCTCTAACCCCACAACAAGATAGATCCCCAGCTTGGTCAGTTTCCGTCTAAACCACCGTTATCCTGTACCCTGATCATGACTATGGGCAGTATGAAAAGAAAAGTAAGTAGGGATAGTCAGGAGACCTGAATTCTGGTCCCTGCCTAGATTGGCAGCAACTTACAGAGAGTCGGCCAAGTGTCCTGTGCCTTACTTTACCCCCAGATGAGTAAAATAGTCCCTGTGCCTCCATTTCCTCATTAAAAACATTTAATTTGCTTCAATGAAGAAAAAATCCACTTTCTCTCCCTCCCACATCCTCTCTTTAACAAATGGAAACAACAAAACCCATGTAACAAATATGCACACTAACATGCAAGTAAAACAAGTCTCTGCATTCATCAAGTTAAACAAAAGATCTTGTTCTGCCTCCTGAGGCCCTCACCTTTCTGTTGAGGGGGCAGGGTGCTTCACTGTCAGATTTTGGAATCATGGTTGGTCATTTTGTTCATCAGAGCTCTGAAGTCTGTCTTTTTTGATCTTCTGGGAGAATCAGAAGAAATGTCATTATTTATAATTAACTTTCAGTTTGTTGGAGGCAAGACACAATGACAAAACCACAGGTTTTTTTGGGGGGGAGTCATAGTACTCAGTTCTGCATTGAGCAAATCACTCCCCCTGACCTGTGCCTCCATTTCCTCATCTTTATCAATCAATCAATCAATCAATCAATCGATAAGCATTTATTAATCACTCTGTGCCAGGCACTGTGGATACAAAGAAAGACAAAAAGAATCCCTGTTCTCAAGGGGTTCACATTCTAATTGGGGAGAGAGCTTGTAAACAACTCTGTACTTAGCAGTTATAGACAGTGGAAATGGGAGGCAATCCCAGAGCACAGGTCCTAGGGCTGAGGATGAAGGGAATGGGAGAGCCCAGGAAAGACATCTTGAAGAAGGTGGCATTTGAGGTAAGTCTTGGAGAAAGCCAGGGTAACCATGAAGGAGAGCATTCCAGGCAGGGGACAAACAGTGAAAAGGCATTAAGATGAGAGATGGGGTGTTATGTGAAGGGAGCAGGCAAGCAGCCCATGACTGATGGACCATAGAACACATGTTGTTGTTCATTTGTTTTCAGTCATATCTGACTCTTTGTGACCCTTTTTTGGGGGTTTTCTTGGCAAAGATACTAGAGTGGTTTGCCATTTCCTCCTCCAGCTCATTTTACAGATGAGAAAACTGAGGCAAATGGGGTTAAATGACTTGCCCAGGGTCATACAGCTGGGCAGTGTCTGAGGATGGATTCGAATTCAGGTCTTCCTGACTCCAGGCCTGGCACCACATAACTGCCCCACAGAACACATAGAGGGGAATAAAATGAAAGAAAACTGGAAAGAGAGGAAGGAGCCAGGTTGCAAAAGGCTTTAAATGCCAAACAGAGGATTTTAAAATGAAGAGGCTGGACTAGATGTCTGTAAAGTGCCTTCTAGCTCATAGTCCTCTGAGCCTGTGAAAGCCATTATCCTTTTCTATGGTTCAAAACAAAGAGGGACGTGAGCATCCAATGACCAGAGCAAGCCAGGTCCAGTCTGGTCATGGTTCTGGGTACTCAGCTTGGCTGGGGGTGGGCTGCAGGTGGTGGTGCTCGTAACTGGGTGAGCTAGATACAGAGTCTTCTTGGCTTCTCTTCAAGAGATTTTCCTTTGGGACCCCACACTCTTAATGGAAGCTACATTAGCTAATCCATGATTCAATTAGTTTAGAGTGTGCTGGGCCTGGGGAAGAGAAAGGTAAGGCACTGGTTGGAGATGGGGTGGGGTAGGGTGGTGGGGTACAGATTGCTGACTTTTATGTTTGCGGGAAGAGGTTTCCCAAGGCAATGGAAAGGCAATTTGAAATCCCAATCCCCCCACGCCTTTCTCCATCCAAGGACCCATGGGACCTCAATCTACCAATTGTTTTCTTTGTAAGAGAGATTTCTGGGTTGTACCAACACCCCTTAGCTCATCTCTGGCTGTGAAGAGATGTGTGGGAGAGAGAGGAAAGGGATGTGGAAGAAGGGGCAGGGGCCAGGAGGGCTCTAGATGAGGCCTGAGGCCAAACCACAGAGAATCACATAACTGGCTGTTTTTCACATCTTCTCACATTGTAAATGCTATTCCTGTCTTTTGCAGGGAACTTCTACTTATCCCTTGTGTTAGCTCTGACTCAGTGCTCTGGCATTATAAGGGGAGAGGGGAGGAGGAGGGAAGGCTTGTATTGCTCATCTGAACACTTGTCTTACATAGTTACCAGTTCCATCTTTTAGTCTGATCTCCCCAAGGAGATTGAGAACAATATGAGGGCAGAAATCATATTTCCTAAATCTCCTGTGCCCATCTCAGCCCATAGACATTGCTTTGGCTCCCTAGTAGGCTGTTCCCTAAATCCTTGTTGAATTGAACACAACTAAAGAAAATGTATAAGGGATGATGGTATAGAGGAGGAGAAACACAGATCTGGAGGTGGAAGGAATCTCGAGATGTCTGGCCTAATGCCATTAATTTGCAGATGATGGCATGGAAGATTGGAGAAGATGGAGGTCACATAGGTGGTGGGTAGAAGAGTCACAATTTAAACCCAGGGGCTATGATTCTAGTGTTCTTTCTATTAGTGGAGGAGGAAGCAGAAAAGAGGGAGGAGAAGGAAGAAAAGAAAAATGAGAAATCAAAGATCAGAAAACAGGAAAAGGAGGAAAATGAACAGTGTAAAGCAATTCCCAGTGGCAGGTAGGAAACTGAAATTCAAAATTTAATCCTCCATTAACCTGGGTGACCTCTGATAGAAGTGAGACTCAGAAAGACCTATTGATGTTCTCATCAGACAGAGTAGTTCATAGGCAGATTCTGCAGTTTAGGGGGACTCTTTTTCCTTTCTGCAGAAGAAGCAATTGGTTTTATCTCTTTGATCTTCTATTCCAACAATTCTAGAGAGGTGCCTTACCTTAAGGAACATCATTTTATACAAAAGGATTTTGCTGAGGTCAGGACACAACCACATTTAGAGGGGGAGAAAAGGAGAAGTCAGAAATATAGAAATAGTAGAATGATAAGCTTGGAAGGGACATACAAAGTCAGCCAATCAATATTTATTAATTAAGAGTCTATCATGAGCCAGAGACATTGCTAAGTGTGAGGTATACAAAGAAAGATAAAAGTCAGTCCATATTGTCGAGGAGCTCAACCATATGGAAACAGCTATACAGAGAATAAATCGGAGCTAATTGACAGAGGGAAGGCACTAGAATTAAAGGAAATCAGGAAAAGTTTTCTGTTGAAGATAAGATTTTTTAGCTGGGACTTGAAATAAGTCAGGGATGAGGAGGGAGAGCTTTCCAGGGATGCAGGGCAGCCAGTAAAAATGTCTGTGGTCAGCAGATAGAGTGTCTTTTTCAACGGAAAATTTGCTGGATTTGATGTCAGGCGATCTGGGTTCTAGAGTTGAATGGTGGGGCCTTGGCTTTCTCATCTGTGCAATGAGAGAATTGGAAAAGATAATCTCTAAGGCCTCTCAAGCTGTGGTTCTGTGTTCTAGGTAACTTTCCCACTTTACAAAGTGAGGGAACAGAGGCCAAGGGGAAGTGACTTGGCCAGAATCACCTACCAACCCAGAGGCAGAATGAGGACTCAGTCCTGCTGTATGAGAGAGATACTCGCAGTTGGAGTTGTAGCTCATACACCAGCACCTTCTTGGCTCAGGTTCAGTCTGGGGACAGAAGAAGGCACTCAGTCATCAAACACTTTATAGAAGGAAGCTTTCTTTGCCTTAGCACAGCAAGAATATTCAATTCAATAATTATTTATTAAGCACCTACTACGTGCCAGACATTTGTATCTCCACAGGGAGAGGCAAAGAGGCAAAAGACAGTCCCTACCTTCAAGGAGCTTACAATCTAATGGGGGAAGACAACATACAAACTAATACACACAAAGCAAGCTACATATGGGATAAGCAGGAAATGATTAATAAAGAAAAGGTAATGAAATAAGTGGTTGGGGATGGCTTCCTATAGAGGGTGGAATTTTAGGTTAGATTTAAAGATCATCAATCAGAGCAGAAGAAGGAGAAGATTCCAAGCATGGGGGAGAGCCAGAGGAAATGCTAAGAGCCAAGTGACAACAAGTATATGGTGGCACTCAGCTTTTCTTGCAGTACCCCACTCATCTCCATCTGAAAATGAGCCTTGTCACTAGGTCATTAGGGTATGGTAGCTCAAGTGGTCCCAAGCAAAAACACCCACCAAGTCTGAGGCCCAGATTCCATATGGCAGGGATTGTATTTATGTTTCTAGGCCTATATGACTCGGAACCTGAATCAAGGTGGTTGGGACTAATCAGGTCCCAGATTCTTTAACTGCTTTTAGATAAAGCCTCCCCTAGTTATATGTGAGAGAAAAAAATCCTCGCATCCAGTCCTTTCACACGCACCCAAGAGTCTAAGTATTATCACCAAGGAGACAAGACAGAGAAATGGGCCCATTGCAAAAAGATAGACTGAAAGACAGTGGCAATAATGTAATTCAGTGTGTGGACCGGGAGAAAAAATGGCTTTGAGTGTTAGCTGAGGCCTGGGTCAGTGAAGGATGGAGAGAGAAAATTGTGAATGAGGAAGGAATGGGGAATGACTCCGCAGAGCAAGATGAAGTAAGTGAAGTATGAAATCAACCCTCCTTGGTTGTATTTGCCGAGTCTTGAAACATAGTGTTCCCTAATGTCTCTGGGTCCCAAGAAGGAAATGGCTTCTTATACGTAGTGACTACCACATTGGGCGAGAGCCTCTGGGGATGCAGAGAGTCAACCAGAAGGCAGCTTGGCTTCCAGAGCCCAAGGGGTTAAACCCATGACAAGCAAATGAACTGAGACCTTAACCACTGGTGCAGCACAACTCAAGCTGAGGCAAAATCGCAGTCTTCACATTTCTTTATTATGCTGAACTGATTGAGCTGGGAACCTGGCCTTCTCTCTCAGGTGTACCTGTAGTTTATTTATAATAATAATAATAATAATTCATATTCCCGTAGCCCCTTAAAGTTTACAAAGGACCTCACAGTCACCCTTTAAGGATTGTTCAAAGTATCATTATCCACTTTTGAGTGAAGAGGAATAAAGTTTGGAAATGGTAAATGACCTACTGTTGGGGGCTGCCCAGTGTCCAGCACTAAGCATGATCAGAGATGTGAGAGAGAAGTGACCAGGCCATGTGGGTAGTTCAGGGAAGAACTCCATTTAATGATGATTTGAACAAGATTTTTAAAGATCCAAAGGACAAAGATTCTAGTATTCTCATCAATAAGCTTAGTTTATCTCATCCTGGGATATTATCATAGTCTTATTGCTACAATAGTCTGCTATATCCCGGAAGTAACTCAGATAAAAATCAGACTCCAGAATTCTAGGCACCAAAAGTCTTGTGAAAGCCAACAGGTCTTTGGAAGTCAGTTAACATTTTAAAGGCATTAACAAAGAGGATGCAAATGAGAGGAGGTTTCCAAGCATCTGGGTTTGTCTAGGGCAAACCCAGGCCAAAACCGCTTCTCCAAGACATCTGCACAAGAACTGACCCCAAAAGTCAAATACTTTGGCTTTCTACAATAAGGGACATGTCTTGAAGTTTGGGGGCAAAGGTTTTGATGTCAGGATATCAAACAAAAGTCCTTTTAAGTGTATTCCCAGGGTGCCAGCCTTTTCAAGCCGCAGTCACCTGGAGAGATACCCCGTTAAGATCTCTATCAGAGTCCTGGAATCAGCCTCTATGGCTCACCACAGACCTACCCAGGATCATACAGCTAGTCTATCCTGTGCTCCAATAGGTATGGGAGAGGAGGAAAGAAAACCGCCGTGGTCTCATGTCTTAGAGCTGGTCTTATGTCTTAAGCTTCTGAAGGGAGGCATAAATAGGAAAAATGCCAAAGGGCTGGGGTTTAATTGATTGTAAGATTTGGTCTAGTGAATATTTGAGGAATGAAGGACTAGAGAAAAGAACGGCAGGTCTAGGAAGATTCACTCTTGGTGCCAGGGTCTGCCTGACTAACTCCATTGCTCCACTAGCAAGAAGGAATGATTGGGGCCCCATTTGACCCAGCAGTCTGGGTCTCAACTCTGACAAAAAGCGGTTGGAAGGCAGAATCAGAGTCCCCAATTAACAACAGAAGAGTGACTGAGGAAAAGTAGCCAAAGGAGAAATCATTGCCCCAGGTCCCACTTCTTTCAACATAGTCCCTCTGGGAGACTGTGAGTGGAATGGCACTGGGAACAATGGCTAATTCCAGCACTGAGAACATTAACTAGATCCTTGTAGCTATAGACTGGAAGATGAGTATAAGCACCTGAAATGCATTGCTGGAATTCCTGGGTTTGGAATGTCCAGAGCTAGTTAGGGCCATCTGAGTTGGGCAAGAATCATAGGCACATGGTAGTTGTTTTTAATATATTTGATTTTATTCCTTTTGCTTTTATTGCAAGGAGTAAAGCATTGTATATAGTCCAGTCATGTCTGGCCAGCTCCATTATGCTTTGATGAGGGTCCATCGAAACTCAGCATCCAGGGAAATGGGCAGTGTCCCAGTGGGACTAAGACAATAGACTCTTGGATTTAGAATAATAGGGGCTAATCCGTGATTCAATTAGTTCTTTACTCTAGCAGTGTTGTCTTGCAGATTTATCCAAGGATTTGCAGAAAGGCAGAGCTAGGAGATAGATAGTTGGCTCTGAGAACCATAAAAAACTTGAGTTTTCCCCCAAGCACCCTCTGCTCTTGGGTAGAGTATAAAACTGCCAGAGCAAATGTGGAATTGAATGTGCCTGGTCCTTATAATTGATCAGGATTAGGGAAGTGGCTAACAGAGCTCTCTTATGGTTTAAACTTGTATCAGAGCCAGACCTCAAGACCCCTTCTGACTACCAGTCTAGGCCACAGGTTCCCCACCCCTGGTACTATTAGTGCTTCTCATGACTGTCCCTGGTTTTGTGTCCAAGTTACAATAGGAGAGAAGAGGAAACCTGCTTTATTGTACCTGTAGTGTTCACACATATTCACTGTAGCCTTACTCCTGATACTGCCCTGATGCTATGAAATCACCTGTGATATGAAATGGCTTCATGATGAGTTCTTTTGCATGAAGAAAAGGTTGTCTGACCTAATCCCCTACCTCTGTCTCTCTGCAGTGTGTTCCTTAGGTTCAGTGTCATGGCACATAGCAGACAATAAATCCTTGCTTAGCTGATTACCTTCAAGACTCTCTTATTTGCAGGGTGCAAAGTATTTAATTCAGCAAACACCTGCTAAGCACCTACTGAATGTAAAACACTTTACTAGGTACTGGGGAAGGGAAATGTTTAAATAAAATCTAAAAAGCAGGATTCCTGACCTTATAGAGCCTAAAATCTGGTAGGGGGCATATGACACATTCAAAGAACCAGAGTACATCATGATTAGTACATTAGAGAAGAATACAGAAAGTGCCATATGACCTCCGAGGTGGAACAGGTCAGTACCAATGCAGGTAGGTGTTGGTTGGGGAAGACTGGGAGGCTATACTTAAGTTTGACTTCCAGTGGGTGGAGGGATGAAAAGTTCAAGCCCAAAGGAATAATATTGACAGTGACTACTCTACTTGTGACCAGATACACGTGCTGTGGTCTCTCTCTTTTTAAAAACATATTTATTTTACTGTTTATCTCCCTCCCTTCCTTCTAAACCTGCACTAGGGAAAGCCAGTGTGACACAAGTTTATATGTGAAGCCATACAATGCATCCATATATCAGTCCTTTCTCTGGTGGTGGATAGCAGCTTCCTTGGTAAGTCCTTTGTAGTTGATTTGAATATTCATAGTACTCAGAATAGCTTAGTCATTCACGGTTACTGTCTGAATAATGTTGCTGTTACTGGATACATTGCTTGTTTCACTCTTCATTATTTCATGCAAGTTTTTCCATGTTTTTCTAAAATCAACCAGCTCGTTATTTCTTACAGCACAGTAGTATTCCATCACAATCACATACCACAACTTATTCAGCCATTCTCCAATTGATGAGCATCTTCTCAGTTTCCAGTTCATTGCCTCCATAAAGAAAGATGCTATAAATATTTAAGAGCATATAGGCTCTTTTTCTTTTCCTCTGATCACCTTGGAAAACAGACCTAATAGTGATATTACTGAGTCAAAGGGTATATACACAGTTTTATAACTCTGGGAATTATTCC
>CM053581.1:493672313-493682727 GCA_028627135.1 Pseudochirops cupreus | reverse complement strand
ATGTGTATATGTCTTGGGTAATGAATGAATATTAAGCACCTAATATGTGCCAGGCACAGTGCTAAGCCCTGGTCCTACAAATGCAAGCAAAAAGAAAGTCAGTCCCTGTCTTTAAAGAGCTTCAATTCTAATGGGGAAGATAGGACATAAAAGGGTGCTGAAAAGAGGATGAGGGAAAGGGACCAGCAAGGCGAAAGGATGTTTCAGTATGAAAAAGCACCTGGAGAGTGGTGGCAAATGCCAGAGAACCAGAATACAGGAGGGGAATGGGATCTTGTTCGCAAGAGATAATAATAAAAAAAACCTAAGAAAGACCTCTCTGAAAGCTTAAGAGAGCTGGGTCTCATCTCATCTTTTCCTCAACAACTGTCCCCTTCTTTCAAGCTCAGTTTATCCTTTTCCCTTGGGGGTTGTTTGCACTGTTGGAAATCTGAGGGATGGAGGAGAGAGAATGCATCGCCAAGGAACAAAAAGGGAAAACCAGGACAGAAATCTGCACTCCATGCCAGGATGACCTTGACTTCCTCCAAGTCTTCCTGAGTTGTGATTCTTTGCCTCTCTTGCCTAGGTGGTTCATCTTAGATACTGTTCCCAAAGGTCGCAAAGAAAAGGGATAAGGAAAAGAAAGGAGTGGGGATAGGTGAACAGAGAAATACAGAGAATGTAGTTGTCTACCTATCCCTGCCATTGGCAACAGCTTCCTGTGGAACCCTTTAGAAGGAAGAGGAACTGTAGAGCCTCCTTAGTTAGGGAGAGCCATGAACTGTTTGGGTGGTGGCCTGGCCTTGTTCACACACAGAAAGTTTGAAAACAATTGTCCTAGGGACCATGACCAATAGGTGATGGGCACCTTCTATCATCCTTCACCCTTCACACACCAAGGAATAGATTCCACTCTTTTTTCTTCTTTTATCTCATTCTTCTAATCAGCCTCATGCTCCATGAACTCTCTAGCACTTATGCCTGCTGGCCACCTCCCACTTTTGGTTTAAAAATTACACATCAAGTTCTAATTGATATAAGTAAGTAGAGTGAGTGATAAAATCCTGCCCTGATACAGTTCACTCTCATTCGCTTTTCTCTCTTTGTTGCCTGTCACCCAATAGAAGACATTTGAACCTTAACATCCCCCGCTTCCTCCTCTGCTCCTCAACAAAAAAACCTCACTATGATCAGGTAAACACAGGTACAGAAAGGATTTTTACTTCATATCCATCTTAGAGGGCATGATGTTATATATCTCTCCCATACGAAGAGGGCTGTGACAGTCATTGGCTCAATTAAATCTGACTTCAGACACTTTCTAGCTGGGTAGTTCTGGGCAAGTTACTTAACTTCTTGTCTGTCTCAGTTTCCTCAGCTACAAAATGTGCCTAATAACCGGACCTACCTTTCAGAGTGGGTGCTTAATAAATACTATTCCTTCCCCTTCTCCCCATGGGAAAATGGATAACAGAATATACAATAAATGATTTAAAAGGAGATTGAACAAAGGGTAACAAAAAAAGTAGTAAGGAATGAATGATCTTCTCTGAAAGGAACCTCTACACAAAGACCAATCAGGGATACTGTCAGGACACTGGAAAGGAGCATAACATTAGCTCTTTACTCATTGTGAATTCTAGAAGAATGAGAATTCGAGAGAGATTTTTTAGCATTTATCTGATGCTGTTTGTGAGAGGGTACCTCTGATTTTTTAGATAAACATGCCCTTAGAAGACCCTTACATTAGGCCGTTAATAAGATTTTGGAGCTATTTTTGAAAAAATAGTATTTTTATTTCCCCTTAGTTATATGTAAAGACAATTTTTAGCATTCATGAAAAAAAAACTGAGTTCCAAAATTTCTCCATCCTTCCCTGAGACAGTAAGCAATTTGATATAAGTTATACATGTTCAATCATGCAAAACACATTACCATATTAGTCATGCTGTGAAAGAAAACACAGGCCGAAAGGGAAAAAAAACAACAAAAAATGCAGAAAGTGAAAAATAGTATGCTTTGATCTACGTTCTAACTCCATCAATTCTTTCTCTGGAGATGGATAGTACTTTTCATCATGAGTGCTTTGGAATCATTTTGGATCCTTGCATTACTGAGAAGAGCTAAGTTTATCATAGTCGATTATCACACAGTGTGGCTGTTCGTGTGTATAATGTTCTCTTGGTTCTGCTCACTTCACTTAGCATCAGTTTATTTCAGTTCTCCCAGTTTTTTCTGAAATAATCCTACTTGTCATTTCTTATAGCACAGTAATATTCCATTACAACCATATATACCACAACTTGTTCAGCCATTCCCCAACTGATGGGCATCTCCTCAATTTCCAAATCTTTGCCCCTACAAAAAGAGCTATTTTTGTACAAATAGGTCCTTTCTCGCTTTTTAAAAAATCTCTTTGGGATGCAGACCTATCAGTGGTATTGCTGGATTAAAGGTTATGCACAGTTTTATAGCCCTCTGGGCATAATTTTGGGAGCTATTTTTGAAAACATCCCTTAAAACCATAAAAAAAAATTGCTCTATGCTCATCAAGTAAACTTCTCATCAATAATTTGCTCTTCCTTGAGACCTACTCACCAGGGACAGAGGTGTTTGGGCAAGTGAATGGTGTCAAGTTCTTAGGCCAGGCTATTAAAATAAATTGTCTGGTTAACAAAGCAATCTCCTGCCACAGCCTCCTATGACAGTCTCCTGTGACTTTGGGTGATTCAGGGTAGTTTTCTTGGGACCAGTTGCCCACAGTTGAGCTTATCATCAAGCCTCCAGTTCCACAGAGCAGGTACATTAGATTTGGGATTTGTGGTAACCATACTGAAGCCCAGCAAGTCTTTAAAGCTAGCCAATAGTTTCCTAAAGCAGCCCACCCATCGCTACTATATCCCCACAGAAGGGAAAATAGGGAAGAGTTCTAACCAGGAAATTAGGAAAATTGGTGAAATCACTAGTCCATCTTGATATCATGCACCTTTTCCTCTCCTGCTTCTCTGATCAAACAGCTATAGCCACCTCTCTTCAAAACCAACCTCATCCACTTGTCCCATGATGTTCACTTTCAAGCCTTTTTTCAAGCTATGGAATTTCTATAAAGGACCTTTCTAAACCGGTGTGCCAGACCACTTCTCTCAAGCTATCCTTCAGCGAGCTCCTGAAAGCCCATCTTTTCCACAGAGCCTGGTGCATAGTAAGGACTTAATACACATTCATTGACTGACATCCAAGAACAACCTGCAACTTCCCTTTGTCCTTGTGCTTTATCATCTCTCTCTGACTCTTTCACCTTAGCAATGGGACTAATAGGCTCATCCTTCCCATATAGATGTCCTCTAATGTATGTTAATATTTTTATATCTCAAGACAAGAGAAGGGATGCAAGCCTAACCCTCTGTATGTAGATGGTTTAATTTCCCTCTAGGCACTGTAATTGCAGGGAACATATTCAATTAAATTCATCAACATTTTAAAATGTGTCAAGTCAGGCACTGAGGAAAATGAAACAGTATTTCCTCTCCTTCAGGGAGCTACCTGGGAAGCTAGGTGGCACACTGGATAGAGAGCTAAGCCTGGAGTCAGGAGGACCTGAGTTCAAATATCACTCCGACACATACCAGCTGTGTGGCCCTGGGCAAGTCACTTACCCCTGTTGGCCTGAGTTTCTTCATCTGTAAAAATGAGCTGGAGAAGGAAATGGCAAACCACTCCAGCATCTTTGCCAAGAAAACCCCTCAAAAGGAGTCACAAAGAGTTAGGCATGATTGAAAATAACTAAGCAGCAACAACAGGGAACTTAGATTGTATTGGCTGGATTAAGGTTGGAATCATTTGTGCCTTCTGGAAAGTCCTTTTTAGCTCTGACCTCCTTGGTTCCAGTGTCCCTCTGAGTTTTGTAAATGAGGAGACAGAGTGGACTAGGGGTCACCAGGAATCTATAGTTTAGTTCAAGGGTAACCTTTGAACTAAGAATTGTAGTCATATTTACATAGATATAGATAATTACATTTTAAAATACAATAAAATTTTATTTAAAAATATTTAAAAAAATGTTCACAGTAGTTTTACAGAAATTGGTAGGACTTTGGGATTTGGCCAGGGTCTCCTTCAATGATCTTTCAGGTTCTTCCTGCCTCTAATTCTATAGTTCCACGTTCTAACAGGGGTGGATGAGGAACCTGAGTCCTTGAGGCCACATTAAGTCCTCTAGGTCCTCAAGCACACCCTTTGACTGAATACAGGGTTCAGGTTCCCCATCCCATAAGCTGTCTTCCAGTTTTGACATTCAATGTTCAAAGGCATTTGTCACTAGATGAACAGTGTGGTTCCTCTTTAGGGTAGCTTATACCTAGTGGGCAGGCCTTCTTTGGATATAGTTAACTGAGAGAATCAGGGAAAGTATAAACAAGTCAATTAACCTGTATTTGTTTCCCAGTAAAATATAATCCTTAATTAGGAGGACAGCACATATTAAATTTCTCTCACTTGTAGACCTGCCTCAGGTTGTTTTTATAACTCTTGGCCCTCTCTGTTCCCACCTGTTTCTGGCAATTATTCATAAGAAAGGCATTGATTATGCACTAATTCCTCCTGTTCACTTGGTGACCACTAACTGCTCTTAATATCTCTCCCCCAAAGTAAATTCTTGGGGCTGCTATTCCCTCACGTCACTCTCCCCCACCCCCCATCTCTGTAAGTCCAAGTCCATACCTTTCTACAACTCAATAATTTTTTCCTGATATTTCTAGGTGAAAGTGACCTTTCCCTATTCAAAATTCTCATAGCACTTTGTCTGATTCCCTCCTTAGAATTTATCTCACCCTCATTTGTGTCACAATTGTTTGCATATGTCTCCCCTTCCACATCACCCTCCCTATTAAGTTTACAAAATTTTGAGAGTGGGAAGAGACCTCCCAGCCATCTAGTCCAAAAAAGTAATCTCCACCATAGCAAGTGATTATTCAGCCTCAGCTGGAAAACGTCCAAAATGGTGCCCCTTGCCTACCAGCCCCTACGCCCTCCAGGAAGCTCATTCTGCTTTTCTCATTGTCAGAAAACTTTCTGACATCAGACCTGTGACCTCCACCCTAATTTGAGGGCAGGGACTGTTTCATTTTTGTCCCTGTATGCTCACTGCCTAACAGGAGGTCTTCCACTAAGTAGGTGCTTAACAGTTAATGCCATAAGATTTAAAGCTAGAAACAATCTTCTGGATTCCCAGCCATCTACACATTTCATAGGTAGGAAACTGATGCCCCATGAGATTAAAATGACTTGTCAAAGATCACACAGGGGAGAAACAGCAGAGTGACAAATTTGGCTAGCTGTCACAGTGGGCAGAGCAGGGAGACTAGAGTTCAAATCCTGCCTCAGGTTCTTACTGGGCAAATTGTTATACCTCTCTCAGTCTCTCTTTTCTTATCTGCAAAATGAAGATAATAATGGCTCCAATCTCACGGGGTTGTTTGTGAGAAACAAATGAGATGTAAAGTGTTTTCGCAAACCTTAAAGCATGAAATGAATGATAGTTATTTATTATTATTATTATTGAACTGGGAATATTTGCAAACCATCAAAGGAGAACCAGTTTTAAGCAAAGTGATATAGGTCTGTACGGAGAAATGTGCACCATAGATAGCCCCAAATGTGTGTGCATATACATATATGTATGCACCCATGCAAACACATACACATCTACATGCATATATGTATGTCTACATGTACATACATAGACACATGAATATACACATGCACATACATGTATGTGTATGTGTATATGCATGCATATATGTCTATAATGACTTGGTTTAGGTTTTCTTTATACTGTCCCTAGTGCCTGAATCCTTCTTCTCAGACCTTTCAGTTCCCTGGGGGTGGGGTGGGGGCCAAGGTGCAGGTCTGTATTGCTTTATCTGTTCAGTGTCTAGTAGAATGCCCCAGGTATGATAAATGCTTCATGTTATTGTAGCCATTGCTGCTTTTTATTCCTCAGAGAGCCTTGGCATGCCAGAAGCTCAACCTGACAGTCTCACCTGCTCAGTACCAGAGCATTTATGGGATTGAGGGTTTTGTGGGTTAAAGATTTTTTTTCCTCCTTAACTGCAGGCATTTTACAAGCTTTCAGGGAAAGGAGGAAAAAAAAAAGACATGAAACCTCAGATTGCTTTTCTTTGTTTGTCTGAGAAATATTAGATTTTTTAAAACTATACGCTTAAGAATTTTGTTGGGGTGGGGAGGGTTGGGGAGGAGGAGGGAAGAAAGCAGTTTGGAATCTAATCGCTCCATTATCTCCTTGTAGGTACGCAAACCCTTTGTGCATTGGCTCTCTTCTTCCTCTCCCACTCCCACCAAGAGCACTGGGAAAATGTCTCCTTGCTTTCCAATTACACACTACTACCAATGCCTGGGGCCCCAGAACCCTCTGCCCTCCATGGGCTAGCCTCCCTCCCACACAGGGCTCAGAGAAAAGAGGTCCTTCATGGACGGGAGAGGAACCCGGCTAAGCAGGAGCCTCACAGGATCATGGGGCTGCTCATTCGGGCAAGCAGTCAGCTAATGTTTATAG
Source organism: Pseudochirops cupreus (assembly GCA_028627135.1). Lineage (NCBI taxonomy): Eukaryota > Metazoa > Chordata > Mammalia > Diprotodontia > Pseudocheiridae > Pseudochirops > Pseudochirops cupreus. The sequence goes on along the minus strand of CM053581.1, from coordinate 493,676,171 downwards.
AGAGCTTACTGCGTGTCTGACACTGTGCTAGGCACTTCAGATACAAAGAAAGCCAGGAACATGGTCAAGGAGTCGTGTTCCAATGGCACAAACAACATGCAAATAACTGAAGGCATGCAAGATATAATCTCCATATATGTATGAACATGTGTACCTATAATATATGCATATGATATACACAAAATGGAAAGTGTGTGTGTGTGTGTGTGTGTGTGTGTGTGTGTGTGTGTGTGTGTGTGTGTGTGTGTGTGTAATGTAAATGGAGGGTCATCTCAGGGAGAAGGGACTGGGTGGGAGTTGGGGATTGGAAAACTCTCTTGTATAAGGTAGCATTTGAACAGAGACTTGAAGTAAGCCAGGGGAGCCAGGTGAGGATGGAGAGCATTCCAGGCACAGGGGACTGCCAATGAAAAGGCACAGAATGAGGAGATGGCCTGTCTTGTGCATTTTTTAAAATCACATTTTTTCCAACTAAAAAGCAGTTTTTTTTTCTCTCTTCCATTTCCCTTTCCCCCTCCTGAAAAAAGCAAACCTATCCCACTTTGTAATCAGTGTATCTGGCACATAGAGGGTGTAGAGGAGAGTACAGCATAAGAAGACTAGAAAGGTAGGGGGGGACCAGAGCGCGAAGGACTTTAAATGCATTTTATATTTGATTCTGGCGATGATGGGGAGCCTGAATGGGGATGGGGGGGAGGGAACATGGTCAGAGCTGCATTTGAGGAAGATCACTTTGGCAGATGAGGGGAGGATAGATTGGAGAGAGGCAATTAGGGCCTGCATCAGGGTAGTAGTTATGTGAGTGGAGAGAAGGGGACCTATATGAGAGATATGGTGAAGGCAGAAATGACAAGTCTGAAAACAGATTGGATACGTGGGGTTATAAGTCTGTGTGGATGGGAAGGCCCTTATCAGTAACAGGGAAGTTCAGAAGGGGGAGGGCTTTGAGGGAAAAGATGATGAGTTGTGGTTTGCACACACTGCATCAGAGATGCTTATGGGACATCTAATCTGAGATGTCTAAAAGGCAATTGGTAATGAGACTGGAGTTCAGGAAAGGAATTACGGCTGGGTATATCATTCTGGAAATCGTATGCATAGAGATGATAGTTAGACTCATGAAAACTGGTGAAAAAAATCAAGTGAGAAAGTACAGAAAGAAAAGAGAAGGGGAGAGGGGTGGATAGGAATATGGTGCCTTTTATATCCCAGGCACTGTACTAAGTGCTTTACAAATGTTGTCTCATTCGATTCTCACAACAACCCTGCAAAGGTAGGTGCTGTTATTATTTCCATTTTAAGGAGACTGAGGCAAACAGTAGTTAAGTCACTTGTCTAGGGTTGCATGGCTAAGTAAGTATCTGAGGCTGAATTTTTGCTCAGGTCCTACTGACCCCAGGCCCAGTGCTCTAACCACTGCACCATCTAGCTGCCGCTAAACTGAAGTAGCAGTTTTTGCACGCAGGGCAAGTACCACAAAATATACCAGGGGTGAGCCAGTACAAAGGATATGCTCTTGGGGAGTAAGGGGGGGATAATGGATGCTGAGACTGAAACAGAGAGACAGAGACCCTGGGACAGCAGATTCAGGCCAACTTCTGGAGAAGCTGAAGTGGGAGGTGAATTACAGGGCAGGGCAGGGAAGAGCTAGCTCACCATCTCATAGCTCTCTATTTTAACCAATTATCCTTTGAAAAAATGAATAGCTTTTGTTTGTAACACCATCTTCATTTCCCAGTGTGTCCCTCCCTCTTCCTTGAAAGAAAGAATTAAAAAAATCAGCTTGGTAAATTAGCCAACACATCAATTAACCAATTATCCTTGCTAACTATAAATTCTATTGTTTCTTTGCTTCTAGAGGAATGCAAATGCCATCAGCATCCCCCAAACACAATGCCCTGGGAGGCTGCATGGGATAGGGGAAGAACACGGTCCTATGAAGTGGGGAATTGAGAAGTCTAATAATGCATCTGATTCTCTTAATATGTAGAAAATCCGGACATGCTCCAAAGGCCACATCAGGGTGTCTGCGAGTCACCCAAACTGAATGGGCCCAGACAAGCCCAAGTTACAATGTGTTAAGAGGAAGCTTTGAAAGGAAAAACCTTTAAGACCCAAGGAAATGAGATTATAAATGGATGAGAGGGCTGATACTTTGGGCTAAGGCAGAACCCCCCCTCAGATTGTGTCACGGGGTGGGGGGGGGTAACCCCAGCATTATTCTTGACTTCTCACTTGCCCTCACCCCATATATACACTTAGTTGTCACACCTTGCTGTTTCTTCCTTCACAACATCTAATAATAATAATAGTGACAATGACAGCTAGCATTTATGTGGCACCTACTGTGTGTTTACATCTGAGCTCATTACAAATATTATTTCATTTGATCCTGACAACAGCACTGGGAGGGGGGCACTATCATTATACCCATTTTACACTTGAGGAAATTGAGGCCAACGGAGTTCAAGTGACTTGCCCAGGGTCACAAAGTGAGTAAGTGTCCAAGACTGAATTTGAACTCAGGTCTCCCAAATGCCCTCTATCCACGTAAATGCCACCCAGCTGCTTATCTATTGTATCTGACCCCTAGAACTGATCCCTAGGACCTTAAATCACCTGACACTTAGGTTCTTACACAGCCCCCTAATTCATCTTAGCCCCTCACGTCCCTCCTCACTGCAGTTCGTCCTATCCAAAGTAATTTTCCATAAGTGCAGATCTGACCTGTGACTCCTCCATTTAATTAACTCTAGTGCCTTTCTATTGACTCCTCCTGGGGCCCATCAAAACTTGGCTTCAACCTGTGTTTTCATCCTCCTTGGACAATCCACCCTCTCCTCCAGTCTGTAGTTCAGTCCGATCGGCCTTCCCTCTGCCCTCACATAAAACCTTCCATCTTCTCCCTGTGCCACTGCCCTCATCAGTCTGACTGGCCTGGAATGTCCTCCCTTCTTACAGCCATCTTAGAGAATCTCTGCCCTCTATTAAAATGTAGCTCAAGCATTATCCTCTCTTTACTTTAAAATATTTTTTAAATTCAATTTTAAGTTTTGAATTCTCTCCTTTCCCTCTGTCTATTATCCATCCATGGAAAGGGGAAGAAAAACAAAACCCCTTATGTGTTGTTGTTCATTTGTTTCAGTAGTGTCCAACTCGTCAGGACCTCATTTAGGGTTTCCTTGGCAGAGATACTGGAGTGGTTTGAGACGTTTCCTTATCTAATTCATTTTACAGATGAGGAAACTAAGGCAAACGGGATTAAATGACTTGTCCAGGGTCACACAGCTAGTATCTGAAGCTGAATTTGAATTCAGATCTTCCTGACTCTGGGCCTGGCACTTTAACCACTGTGCCCCCAGCTGCCCTTACAAATGTGTATTAAGCAAAACAAATTCTTACATTTCCCATGCTTTTTTGTTTGTTTTATTTTGAAAAAGCTTCAGTTTGCACATTGAGTCCATCACCTAGTTGGAGGCAGAAAGTTTGTTTCATCGTGAGTCCTTCCAGAACGTTTCCAGAGTTCTGTTGACAAGAACTATTTTTTTCATAGTCTTTTCTAATGTTGAAAGGCTAGTTAGTATATACTCTGTCTCTGACTTTCTCTTTGTGTTTCTGTCTCTCCCCCTCGTACTCCATCCTTTCTCTCCCTCTCTGTTCTGTCTCTCTCCTCTCTTTCCTTCTTCCCTTTTCTTTCCTTCTCTTTCTATCTCCCCCTCCCTTCTTTCATTTACCCTTCTCTTTCTTTCCTTTCCTCCCTTCTTTCTTTCTCCTTGTCTTTCCTTCCCCCTCTCCTTTTCTCCCTCCCTTTCTCTTTCTCTCTTCTTTGATCCCTTCCCCCATCTCTTCCTGCCTCCC
>CM053581.1:493661128-493671813 GCA_028627135.1 Pseudochirops cupreus | reverse complement strand
TTTAATGTACTCAAGGTTATCCATTTTGCATTTTATAATGCTCTCCAATTCTTCTTTGGTCATAAAGTCCTTCCTATTCCATAAATCTGACAAGTAAACTATTCCTTGCTTCTCCAGATTATTTACAGTATCAGCCTTTATACCTGGAAGGCTTCTTTGAACAGTAAATAGCTAGCTTCGATAGCTATCAGTCAGCAGTGGAGTCTAGATAGGCCTTTTCTGTGGCCAAGTGGACAACAAAATCAGTTTAATGGAGAGGGTTTTAGGGGTCCTTTGTTCCATTCTCCTGCCTTCCCCTAAAACCACCCCAAATATTTTGATCCCCATTTTACAGATAGGGAAAACTGAGTACTGAAGAAAGAAATGATTTTAAACAGTCTCTGTGGACAAAAAAAAAGACAGTTTTCCTCCAGACTCAAAACACAGGTCCAGTCTATACCTTCTGTTTTCATTGAGGAATATGCCCACTATCAATCAAGAAAATGCATGCACAGGCAAACCCAGGGGGAAAAATTAGGATGGGCCCAGTAGAAATCAGGCTGACTAGACAAAAATTTATCCTGAAGACATAATCATAGCACTAACACAGTATTTCTAGCTGCTGATGTTCACTGTCATCAGAACCATTTTATTTATGACACAGAATGCAAGTAAGTGTGTTGGAAAAGCTCGGAAACATTTTGCAGACTGGAGAAAAAGAAAGTATGCTGATTCAATTCAATTTAAGAAACAGTTGCTGATAGATTTCCTTTTCTGCACAGGGTACCTTTCTTCTGAGGCATGCAAAGCATTTTCTCAAAGATCTCCTGCAAAACAGAGAGAGAACTATCTTTTATTTTGTAGATGAGGGCACTGAGGGGCCAAGGATAAGTGACTTACCCAAGGACATGCAGCTTAAATCCTAATCTTGTTGATTATCCTTAGTCAGGAGTTCAGGAGACCTCCCAGTTCTGGGGGGTGAGTGGTATGAAGGTTACAGATTTGTTTTTTCAGGACAGGTCAGTTCAATTCAATGCAATGCAACACACATTTATGTATCTCCTTTGAGCAAGGCACTATATACTAAGTGCTGGACAATACTATTCCTTAGTCACAAGTAGCTCACAATTGAATAGGAGGGTGAAGCCTGAGCGAGTTAAAATGAGCTTTGAGGGCAGAGATTGAGGAAACCCTTATGACAGAAGGGATCAGGGAAGGCTTCATGGAGAAGGCATCGCTTTGAAGGAAGAGAAAGATTTCAACTGGCAGGCAGGGGAAGGGAGGAAAGGAGGGCATGGGAATATGACATGGAGCTGGGGAAGGGTAGGATGAGAAACAGGGAGCAGAAGGTAGTCCAGTCTCTGGGCCATAGAGTACATGAAAGAAGTCGTAAGAAATTAGGCTGGAAAAGGTGATGTGAAATGTACTTTTTTCAGTTGCTGCAAAGACAGGAAGTAAAGCCAATTTCTACATGCAGCAGACCAAAGTATGGCAGACTCGTACTGGCCCAGTTCACTCTCTTCACTGTACAAGTTCTTCACTGTCTCTGGATAATTCACCCTGACCTTCTTTCTGCTTGCCTGGTACTTGAGATCTGTCTGCTCAACAGAAGCTCAGAGCCAGGGTCAGTGACCAGAAGGATCTTAGAGCCCATGTGGTGACCTTTGGCTTCAGCTCCTCATTGCCTGGACACCGGCTGTCTTGGCCTGTTTGTCTTAGTTTAAGCCTCCTTCTTGCACATTGGGAATAGGAAGGAGAGACTGGTGGAGGAGGGACGGAGTTGAAAAATCAAAGCTTTGGTTAGAGGAAAAAGGATGAAAGGAGAAGACAGGTTGTTTAAGCCTTAGCTCAGCTGGGAGACAATGGAGAAGGGAAAAACTAGATTGCCGAATTACAAAGCTATACGATTCCTGGGTAAAACCTTCAAGAAAGGGGACTCTGTATTGGGGTGATATTATGTCTTTAATATTTCAAAAAGGGTTTTGAACTGAAGTCTTGATTCTCTGATTGGTGGAGTCTAATCTGCTGTAATTGATAGAGACAATGAGGTGTAAGAGTGCATCCCTTCCAGATTCGGAATGGCCCATTTGTGTCTTGTAAGGGTGGCACACTTTTGAGTATCCCATTTATACCTGGTAATGGAGTAGTGAGAGCATCTATTAAGCTTATTATGTGGTAGACACTGTTCTAAGTACTGGACATACAAATACCAGAAAGCACAAAGACCCCTGCCCTCAAGGAGCTTATTTTCTAATCAAGGAAAACAACACATAAAGGGGAACTGGAGGATGGAAGAAGGGTCCACAATTAAACTTGTAGTGAAAACTAATTCCTTGTAAGGTAAGACAAAAGTTCATCTATCAGAGCTGGGAAGACAGTTAATTTAAGGTTCATGAAATGCTTTCCTCAAAATAACCCTTTAGGGTAGAAGGTGTAATATTGTTTGTTCCTTCTTTATAGATGAAGAAAACTGAAATTCATTGGAGTTAATTGACTTGTTCATATTCCAACATCCTATCAAAGCAGGGACTCTAATTCAGGTCATCTGATTCTTAGTCTGGCCTCAGCTTCTTTTTCTGGTGACCAGCTTTTTGGGTGACCAGTCTTTTGCTATTTATCTAGTCATTGGGTGGAAGGCATAGAGATGGAATTGAATTGTAGTTCAATGCTTAGGTTTTGTGGTTCCATGGCTCTAGAAATACAGATCTTGGATCTTGACTTAGAGGAACCTGCAGCATAGGAAGTGTCTGCTTCTAGGTTGATTTCCCCTCCTAGTCAAGTGGTAATAGAGAATTTAAGGAAGATTTAAGATATACTTTAAAGAAACCCAAATTTATAAGATGTCACCAGTATCTGACATTTCCCCAAAATGCACCTGCAAAGAAGCCCAGGACACTCGAGGACACTCTAGCTCCTACTGGGTAGAAAAAAGTCCAGTCTCTGACATCCAATAGCAATAGCAAGAGCAACAGAACAGCGCCATATGAGGTGCTGGGGAAAAATCAAACAGTTCCTGCCCTCAGGGAGCTTACTTTCTATCTTGAGACAACGTGTACATATGTAATTATATGCAGAAAAAAACCAAGCTTATAAAAATAAAGACAAGGTAGTTAAATGCAAGGTAATTCAGGAAAGGAGGGTGCTAGCAGGTGGGAGCATCGAGATAGTCTCCTGTTCCTGGGGAGCAACTGGCTTCAGTGTTGCTTTTTGAGTTCTCTCTAGATCCTCTCTTAGAACAGGGAGATGGGCCCACCCATTAATAGGAATGGGATAGAGCAGTGGTTCTCAACCTCCCTAATGCCACGACCCTTTAATACTCACATGAGGGCATATCTGCATGTGGGTGGACCCTCCTGGAGACGGCTAGAGGAGCGGTGTCTCTGTTCCTAAGACCGTCGGAAATGTGTGTTTTCTGATGGCCTTAGGTGACTCCTGTGAAAGGGTCCTTTGCAACCCACAGGTTGAGAACCACTGGGATAGAGGGAAGGCATAGGCAGCTAGGTGGTACAGTGGATAGAGTGTCAGCCCTCTGGAGTCAGGAGGACCTGAGTTCAAATCTGGCCTCAGACACTTACTAGATGTGTGACCCTGGGAAAGTCACTTAACTTTGCCTTAGTTTCCTCATTTGTAAAACGAGTTGGAGAGTACGTTTGCCAAGAAAACCCCAAATGGGGTTATGAAGAGTTGGAAATGCATGACAAGAGCAACAATAAAAAGGGCAGGCATAGAATAGTCAGAAGGGAGGACCAGATTACCGGGCGAGGAGATCCATAGCCCAGGTTTTTATTTCCACCTCACTTGCAAGCTTGCTAAGTTATTTGAGATGCCCTGTTACTTTATCTGTTTGCCTGCCACACAAGGCCCTCTATAATTTGACTCTTACTTCCCCTTTCAATCTTACATTATACTGCTCCTGATTACTTACTCTAAATTCTAGTCAAACTAAATTATTTGTTATTCCACATTTTCTGTCTTTGTGCCTTTGCTCATATTGCCCCCCCTTGCTGTGCCTGGAATGTCCATTTCCTGTCCCTCCCTCTCTATGATTTCCTCCTCCTGAAATTTTATTCAGTCTTCAAGGCTTAGCTCAGATGCTCCCCTCTCTATGAAGTTCTCCATAATTCCCCCAGCTAGAAGTGATCTTTCTCTCATCTGATCTCACAGGCACATGTTTTGTTTATATTACGTTTATCTGTATATAGACACTGTCTCCCCTACTATATTGTAAAGTCCTTGAGCATAAGGGCTATTTAAAATGATCTATATCTCCTCTAGCACCTGGCATCAAATATTACCACCATAAGTGCTTACTAAATTGTTGTTGAATAAGCAAGTGAATGAATTTTTGTCCTCTGAAAGTCTGTGACTCCGGTTGGAAAATAGGGGTGTTAGCACATCTCATTGCCTAGCCTCCTATATGTCCCTACTTCAGGGGTATCAGGCTGAATAGGAACCAATTTTCTTTAAGATCTTCAATGGAAAAAGTATTATTTAAATAATATTTTCCAAAGTGCTTCCTCACAAAAACCCTGAGGTAGGTGTTATTTTTGTCCCCATATTAGAGTTGAGTAAAGTGAGTCTGAGAGCAGTTAAGGCACTTGCCTGGATTCACCAAGCTAAGCAAACATCTGAGGCTAGATACTGACTCATGTCTTCCCGACTCAATGGCCAGCACTCTAACAATAAGACACTATTTGTCCCCATGCCTTGAAAATATTTAGGAAAGTAAAAAGATGAACTTTAAAATTTGAGATCCTCTGAAGCTGGACTAAAGGACTTTTGAGTATTCCTGACTGTGAGATTCCACAGGCCCCCATCTATCCCTGGACTTGTAAGTGAGCAATACCTTGGTACTGGGTTGAGTTACATCCCCAATACGGCTATAACTCAATCTGCATCCTCACCTCGAATGGTTGTCCTCTAGTTTGTAAGTGTTTTATAAAGCTCCGTGGGGGACCTGGGTGGGCCTGGCACTGGGGGTCACACTGTACAACTGTGCCCTCATGGCTGGGAAGGGGAATTTGAAACCTTCAAAGCGGAGTCACTCTCCCTCAATGGCTTTCCTGGGACATATTTCATTCCCTTTTATTACCCAGCTCTGAAAATAACCAGGCTTTTCAGGGAAACTTGGATTTTTCTTTCATCAGGTTGTTTCTTCTTTCTGCAGACCAAGGCAAGATGCCACTAGCCCCTCTATGGTGTGAACACCTTCAGGGAAGAGGCTCTTGTTCATCCAACAAGTCTGCTTGAACATCAGACTAAGCAACACTTGGGAGCTGGGGGTTTGAAAGACTAGCTTCTTGCTCATGCCCAGAAGGAAGATTTAGGCTTTTACATTTTCTCTAATGCCTGCTTCTACAGCCTATGGTTGGGCTGGACTGGGCCCTTCTAGGCCTGATGCAGAGAAGGGCCTTTCCTTTGCTGAGGTCTGGGATTGGGGAGCAGATACTGGGCAAGACCACACATTTCAGAGTGCCTCTGAGAGCACAGCCTGTATCTTAGTGGTACTGTAATCTTCTTAGTAGGAATACTCCCTTATGAGTGCAGATTGCAACCCACTCCTGCTTTCTCTTCATGTGTGGACTCTTTATTTTAAAAATTATTTTTTTTCTTTGATTTTAAGTTCCAAACTATCTCCCTCCTCACTCCACACCCTTTGAGATAAGCGCTTGTGCGTGCGTACACACACACACACACGCGCGCACACACACACACACACACACACACACACACACACACACAAGTAAAACCATACTATGTATACTTCTGTTTATCAGTTCTTCCTCTGAAGGTGGATAGCACCTTCCTTCATAGATACTTTGTAGTTGATTTGAGTATTTACAATATGCAGAATAACTTAGTTCAGTTATTCTAACAATATTGCTGTAATTGTACACAGTGTTCTCTTGCTTCTGCTCATTTCACTCTTCATTATTTCATTTGTCTTTCCATGTTTTTCTAAACTTAACCTGCTCATCATTTCTTACAACACAGTAGTATTCCAACACAACATGCACATATTCTTCACCACATCTTCTTATATGCAGGATACCCCAAAAGTGCAGTTCTGAGCTGTTAGTCGCTTAAGACTTTTCATTTAGCCTTTTAATAACTCAAAACTGGACTAAGAATTTTGGGATACTGTATTATTTATAGAGGATACATATAATGTACTTTTCATAGTACGATGCTCAAAGAGTCCATTTGTCATCCTTTGGTCTTGCTATTCACTGGGCTACCTCCTTTTTTGGTCATATGACACTTTTCACTTGCATATCAACTTCCAAAATATGCTGTAGTCTACTTATGCCCATCATGGGACCCAAGGAACCCCTCTTTCTTGCATCAAAGGTGAGCTGTTGTTTCTTTCTGGGCCATTCATTATGCCTCTGAATCCTTACTGTGGAGGGGGAATCAAGGCTCTAGATCAGTTTAATATCTTATGAATGGATTAGAGGAGCAGCAGCTAAGTGACACAGTGGATAGAGCACTGGCCCTGAAGTCAGGAGGACCTGAGTTCAAATCTGGCCTTCGACATTTACCAGCTGTGTGACCCTGGAAAAGCCACTTAACTCCAATTGCCTCAGAAATGGATTAGAGATGGGTGGTATGTGTGCACACATACATACATACACACACACACACACATATATATATATATATACACACACACACACATATATATATATAAATATATAGGCATATATATGGAGAGAGAAAGAAAAAGAGACAGAGAAAGAGAGATAGAGACACAGAGAGATGGAAAGAAAGACAGAAAGAGACACACAAAGAGATGGAAAGAGACAGAAAGAAACAGAGAGATTAGAGACATAGAGGGCAATAGAAAGACAGAGGGAGGGAGGAAGAGTGAGACACACACACAGATACAGACAGACATAGGAAGGGGAGGAGAGAGACAGAGAGAGAGAAAGAGAAAGACAGATAGATAGATAGATGAGAGAGAGAGAGAGAGAGAGAGAGAGAGAGAGAGGGAAAGAGAGAAAGAGAGAGTGAGAGAGCAAGCATGCTTTTCTTAGGACTTGTCCTCCTTCTCCCTCATCCCTTCACCAGGTAAGCAGGAAAACTATCAGAGGTGCCTTGGCCCCCACGTTAGGAAAACCAAAGTCTAGTTCTTCCCTCTGCCTCATACTGACTATGGGTTGCTGGGCTAGGTGCTTCAGGCAACTCTCTAAAGCTCTAAATCAGAGAGAAGGTGCTACTCTACTTGGGATTCTTTCTCTCTGGCTTTCCATCAGGTCGCAGGTAAAAGCCCAGCACCTGCAAGAAGCCTTTCCTAGTCCTCCTAGTGCCTTCTGAGATCTTCTACGAGTGAACCTCAAGTCAAGTCAACTAGCATTTATGAAGTGTTTACTGTTTTCCAGACATTGTGCTAATTGCTGGGATACAAAATACTCTCCAACAAAGACTGCTTCTATCCTCTTAGAGCTTACATTCAGTTGGAGGAGGATTAAAAATAACAGGTAGCTGACGAATGTATGGGGGGAAGAGAGGGCCATGATGGCAAAGTCCAAACAGCTGCTCCAGGCCCTTCCTCAAGATGGAGGCTCTGGGAGGAATGTACCCATAGGAAAAGGGAACCTTAAAGAGGAGGAAAGTTCTAAGGTGAGAAGATGGCTGAGGTATGGGGGTGGTGAAGTCTGAAATCCTCTAGGAAAGGGGAAAGGAGGAAATAAACATTTTTTTATGTGCCAAGGGCTTTATAAATGTCAAACTTTTTCCCACAAGAATCCTTTGAAATAGGAAGTATAAATATTATTATTTCACAAGTCTCATTGTTTCACAACTATTGTCAGAGGTGGAATTGGAATCCGGTTTACTCCTGACTCCAAATCTAATGGTTTTTCCACCTTTCATAATACCACTTCTCATTAAGCAACTTAGAACTAGGAAAGAAGTGAGGAAAAGTGATGTCCTCTATACTAAATATGGAGAAACTAGGACACTGGGAACCTCAAGGTCTAGCTCTGCTACTTATTTGTCAAGAGACCTTGGAAAAATCACTGAACCTCTCTTGCACCTCAGTTTCCCTATCTGCAAAATGGAAACAACATTTACACTAACTAAAAAGGATCTTGGTCTTCAGAAGCTCTGGATTTCTGTTTTGGTTCTGTCATCTACCAGTCATGTGACCGTGGGAAAGTCACTTCATTTATCTGAGTCCTAGTCTCTTTATTTGCTAAAATGAGGAGACTGGACAAAATATTCTCTTCTAGTTTTTTCCAACCATTTCAAATAAATCTCCTGGTAGTAATCATAACTCGTATTTGTTAATGGCCTCAAGACTTATCCTTTCCTTACAATGAGTATGGAGGATAGGTAATGTTGGTATTATTATATACTTACTGGGTTCTCAAAGTCTGTGCCAGCAGAACACAGGTTCTTAGATGTCCTACAAAGCTGGACAGGCTCATTTGAGTATGGATTGGATGACAAATAGCTGACTATCCAAGGACTGCCTCTAGTATGCCAGCTCAGAGTGCTCATTACTGAGTTGGCTGGAGGGTGTTGAATTTTTGGCCACAAGAGCTCTGGAAGACCACCTACTAAGTCACAGAGGATTTGTAACTGGCCTCTGTAATGGGATTGTCCGACATGGAATCTCACTCTTCCTTCGAGACTCAGATCAATCACTATCTATACAACTGGAGATATAACCTCTCCCTCCCTAAATGAAACCATTCCTACCCTCACAGAGGGTAGGAAACTTTTGCAAAGCTGTCTAAATAGCCCTGCATACCAATCAGGTAGTGTGTGGAGTGGAGAGAGCCCTGGATTTGAAGTCAGAGAACATAGTTTCATGTCTTGACTTGAATATTTAATGCCTGTTTGGATCTAGGTAAGTCTTTACCTCTCTGGCCCTCCACTCCCTCATATAGAGTGAGCAAGGTAGTTTGATGGCTTTATAAGTCTCTTCCACCTCTATATTCTAAGGTTCTAAGCAAAGTTGTGATGTTAATGTTGGGATGTGGACTTACTGAGGCTCCTAGAATTATTTTCACTGACTCTCAGCTGCCATGGATCTGAGGTTCTTATAACTTTTATACTCACTGGATAACACAGTATAGTTCTTTGCTTCTGAGTTCAGGATTTAGCAATGAAAAAGTAGGAGGAACATGTCAGAGCCTTATCTCCAATGCTTTTGCCCCATGATGGAGGAGAATGATTTTCCATCTTAGCTATTTTACATGGTGCTGGAAATTGTGCCCAGCAGGGAGAGTCTGTATGGGGCTGCAGGTTCCTGGAGTGAACACTTTCCCCTCTACTGGGGACTCCTGGGACTCAGGCAATCTCCCAATACCCATAAAGGGGTTGAACTTCATGGCGCCCACTTCCCCTTAAGTGTGATAGATGGGTTGGCTTTTCCTGGTAGTTTAAATGCTTTGCATTGATTTGTGTATTAGTTTGTATATTGTTTTGAGAGGCCAATTTAAAGCGAAGCTCTGCCCATCTTCCATCAAAGCTCTCTGGTGCTTTATCTTCATTTTGACTTGGCTCCTCATCAGGGTCTCTGGCAGGCTGCTGCCAAAAGAAAATAAGGAATCTCTATCCATCACCCAGAGAGAAAACTTCACCCCAGGTTTGTTCAGATTTAAGGTGAAAGGTGCATCCAATGGGAAAGAATGCTCAGTATTCACCAAGTCTCCTCTTTTGAAGGAGGCAGGAACCATTCACTTTTGGTTTGTTATCTTAGAAGGTGGGGACGTTATAGGAAACTCTCACTTCCATTTTACAAATGAGGAAAACTGAGGCATAGTGACAGTACCATGGGGTAGAAGCTAATAAAAACTGTCTTCTTCTCACAAAGCAAGTAAACTGGAGGCAGCTGGTCAGTAATCATTGAATAAAACAGTTACAGTTACATCTCTTTAGAATGTAGGAACACAACTGAGTAGAACAATGAAAGGGGAGCGCAGAGTTGGAATATGGAGTACTGGTGGAGTCCCTATGATTTTATTCCATTTTCCATATTCTTACCCTAGAGTCAAATCTCTTTCCTCTCCATCTACTTCCTCTTCAACTCCAAATAACCCCCAACTATCTACCTTCCTCTTGCCCCGATGAAATAGAAAGTGATGACTCCATCAAATTCATGCCACAAGGTTACAACATTAGACCCGATATCACTTCTTGAGCCTTCATATTTTGGGAGTGGGGAATAATAATTCTGTGACAACCATGGCACCTTTGGAACTATTTATTGTACACAGCATCTTGTGGGCTGCTTTCCTCAAGGTTACAGAAGGGTGATGTTTCACTGTATTAATTATCCAGAAAAGGGGTACAGTATCTGGATTGTTCATCAGGTAGCATTCTACTTGGGCCATCAGGCCAGTGGGCTGTTCAGAATTTTACTGAAGTATAAGCAAGGACATCTTCCTAAAAAGTTGCAGTTTCCCTGCTGACCACAAGAGGACACTTATCTTGTAGGGCCCTAGGTTGTTTTCCTTATGGTCAGCTTGAGGCTTCAACTGGCAACATCACCCAGCTTAGGACTGTAATGGGGGCAGCTAGATGGTACAGTGGAGTGCTGGGTCTGGGGTCAGGAAGACTCATCTTGAGTTCAAATCAGGCTTCAGATACTTACTAGCTGTGTGACCCTGGGCAAGTCACTTAGCCCTATTTGCCTTAGTTTTCTCATCTGTAAAGTGAGTTGGAGAAGGAAATGGCAAACCACTCCAATACCC
>CM053581.1:493611279-493661028 GCA_028627135.1 Pseudochirops cupreus | reverse complement strand
CCCCCCCCCCCCCCCCAACCCACTCCCTTTTTTGGATTGTCTTCCCTTTGGTCACAACTCCCCCGTGCTGTGCTCATAGATTGCCAGCAATGACTACATAGTTTATTGAATGAAGTGAACAAAAAAAGGGAATGGGTTATACACTTCAAATAGATCCACCCACATGCATTCATCTCATATACCTCCTCCTGCTTGCCTTCCTAGACTTTTAAGGAGGGCGGAAGCATGTTCCTGAACCACCTGTACCTTGAGCTCATGGAAAGGAGCAAGGAAAGGAGCAAGTATGTGTGTGTCCAGGATCCCATCTGGGATCATGGACTATTACAAGAGAAAGCAGCAGGGAGTAGTGGGGTAGTATTGGAAATTAGCTTCTCCTCACCAGAATATCCCAACTGGACATTCACAATCCTCCTGTTCTCTGCTCAGAATCCCCTCCTTGAAGCATTGGTTTCTGTTACCGTTTGATAAATTGTCAGGCTTTAGTAGTGATAGCAGCAGAGACCTCTGAAGCTACAGTCCCAGAAACTTTGTTCTACTTCATGGAAGTTGAGCGTTAACCTTGCCTCCTCCTAATATCAAAGTTATAGATGATTCCCATTGTATTATTTCTTTCTGTTTTTCATTAGTATTTTTATTCCCTTAGAGCCTTTCCAAATTCTGGTTTATATCTCTTCAGCTTAATTGGACAAAAGGAAATAAATGTCTTCATTTAAAATCAACAACAATTTCTCTTATCTTGGGGGATATGGTGGAAAGCACACTAAATTTGAAGTAGATGAACTGGGTTTAAATCTCAGAACCAACAATTAGTACTCATGACAATTCACTAATCCTCAGTTTCCTTTTCTGTAAAATGAGGATAAAAAATACTTATGTTCCCTATCTCACAGGACTGTTGTGATGAGACCATTTTGTAAACTTTATTTTTTTATTATTTTATTTTATTTTTATTTATCTTATTTTTCATTTTCTTTTCATTTTGTAAACTTTAAAGTGCTATATAAATACAGGCTACAATTCCTCCACAACAGCTGAGATTTATCCTTGGATTGGCCAACTGCATTCTTGCTATTGCATGATATTAGTGTGTGACCCCAGAGGACTCCATGAATGTATATTAAGCTGATGTAAAAAGATACTTTACTAAAACACTCATCTTTGTCTCTCATATTTATTTACCATTTCAAATAGATTTCTAGGTCAATATTTCTTGGCCTCAAAAATTTCAGATAAGCAGAAGATCTCAATTCTCTGCCTAGAACGATCCATCCTCATCAGTTTGGTGTAACAGCTCTCTGGGGGCTCAGGGAACAGGGAGGGAGGTCAGCAGGAGCACAAAGAAAGAAAGGGGCATAAGAGTTTTTTTTAAGTGTATGTCTTAAGAAGTAAGCATCTTTGGTAGTAAAAGTTTTGAAGACCAGTAAAAATTTGCTATAGATTAATGTGTTTCCCAGGTGGACAATTGGGAAATCCTGCCCCGGATGTATTCCTTTTTTACTCCAGGACTGACTTCTAGGGATGTCTAACTTGATAGGTTAAACATGTTACATCAGACTTTTACTGCCATGAATTACTATATTTCCTAGAAATTTCATAGACTGAAATATCTGGAAGTGATCTTAAAGATTATTATTGTAGTGCATAGAGTACTGGCCCTAGAGTCAATAGGACCTGAATTTAAATCTAGCCTCAGACACTTGACACTTAGTAGCTGTGAGACCCTGGGCAAGTCACTTAACCCCAACTGCTTCATACACTCCCCCCCAAAAAAAAAGAAAAAGGAAAAAGAAAAAAAAAGATTATTATTTTAACTCTAATTGTTGACATAATGAATTGGTCCAATCTCAAGGACATACATGTAATAATAATTCTCTTGGAGGTTCTTGTATCATCCTAGCATATTCCTTGGGAACAACAAAGTCTGACTTATGTCTCTCACAGGACTCTCAGTTGCCCTGCAAGCACTGAAGTCAGCAAGGGGATTAAATGTAGAGCAAAATTATTTAAGATATTTTGGGATTCAGAAAAGATTTGTGTTTTTACTCTTAACAGAAAAGCTAGAAAAGCAGCTCTCGAGCACCACTTCCCTAGCCCACAGTCTCCATAACTTGATGGAACCTTAGAGTGAAGAAGTCCCTGCATTTCAAGAGGAATTGGTAGGTCTTGAGACCATCACAGTCTTCATTCTGGTGATTCCCTTTAATTTCTGGTAAGGCTTTGTAGCTGGTGGGCAGCGGTTTCTTGACCGGGAGTGAGGCTCAACCAGCTCCCTTGCCTTACCTCCATACCCTCCTGGTACCACACTAGCAATCTGTACTGGGTGCCTGTCCCTCTCTCATATGGTGCCTAGTTGCTTGTCTCACTCATGTTCACATACCCAGCATTTCTTGCTGGGTCCTTCTTTATGTACTCTTAAATATGCTGTCTGGTTTATGTATAGTTGGGCAAAAGAGGGACGGTTATCAACTCCCATTAGTGTATTCCCACTAGAAAATATTAATCCAACCCCCTTATTTAATAGATGAGGACATTGAAGTTCTGAATATTTGAGGGTCTTGCCTAAGATTATACAGTTCCAGAGTGGTAGAGCTGGCACTTGAACCCAGGTCTTTTGATTCCAAACCCAATGCTTTTTTGATTTTACCACATTGGGAGAGAACATGACTTGATTCTGGAGATATCTGAATCCATGTGATAATGTACTGCATTATAAGAGGGCCCTTAAAAAGCTACTTACCCAGACGTTTACACAATTGCCCAGAGTATGTGTATGTGCGCTACATAGCAGAAAGATTATAAAACTAGATGGAGGATGACCCAGTTCTTTTCCTAGTTGTATCACTAATTTACTGTGTACAAATTCCTTCCTTCTCCGAGTCTTGGTTTCCTTATCTATAAAACAAATGAGTTGGATTGGGTTTTCTTGTACATTCCTTCTAGCTTTACAGAAGCTCTGTCCATGATCCTCAGTAGGCACAGCATCATTTAATATTCTGTCATCATCTCTTCAAGGACAGGGACTCTGTCAAGAGTTTCTTTTGCATCTTCCAGCCACAATTGGGGCTAAACTCTGCACATGATGAGGGTTCGATTAATGCCAGTGACTGAGTGCCTAGATGCCTTCTCCTGATTTATTAATGGCAACAATGATGACTAGATTTGAAAAAATCTCTCCTCAAAGAGAGGATGTAGTTGCTCTGCCGCCATTTTGCTCTCCCAAGGGGACAGATTCTGGCCTCTCATTTGGTGGCCTGTCAAAGACTCCTCTCCTGCTGGGAGTAGGTATGTGACAATTCAGTAGGAGCGATGGGGAATCCCCTCCTGGGGACAGCTTGCCTGTAGAGCCCTGGCTGTCAGGCCTGTCACCTACACGCCACAAGGACAAGACAAAGGCGCAAGGCCATCAGCTGCCTCTCCTCTGCTGATGACTGTCGGCAGCACATTCTGGTCTGAGGGGCTCCTGAACATAAATCAATCTGTAGCTGCACTGGCTGACAGAGCACAGTACAGCCAGGGATGGATTATCTTGCTTACTTTTTTCCCCTCTTTTTTCTCCCTTCCCCTTTTCACTGTTACAAGGATAAGTGAGCTACATTGATTATTATCCTCCTACACTGAGCCATGTGCCAGCCCAGCCAGAAACTGCTCAGATCCACAAAAAGCATCACTTTCCCTGCTGGATCAATGTCTCTTCTGGCATAGTTTCACCCTCCTCCTCCACCCCTCAGTTCTCCCCCACTTGGCGTATCCTTAAGAGCCAATCAGATCGAAAGTACTCTATTATAAGAAGTAGCTCTATTCCATAAGATTTGGGTTTTAATCCTGATTCTGACACTTATTTTCTTTGTGTTCTTGGGTCAGTCACTCAGGCAGAAATTTATTAAGCATTTGCCATGTACTAGACACCGTTTGAAGCACTGTGCCTGCCCTCAAAGAGCTGCCATTCCTCTCTGGGTCTGTTTCCTCATCTGTAAAACAAGGGGATTGGACTAAATTATTTTTAAGGTCTCTTCTAATCTTAACTTTCTTAAATTATGGATAATTCGGGTTTGGGATTCAGCTCTTAAATTTTGTATAATTTCAAATAGCCATCCATGCACACATTCCCTATTCTCCCACTTTGTGCCTTTGCTTATACTGGTCATAGGATCATAGATTTTGAGTGAGAATAATAGTAATGATGGCTAGCATTTATACAGTGTTTTAAGGTTTGCAAAGTGATTTACAACTATCTCATCTAATCCTCACAACAGCCCTGGAAATGGGGTGCTATTATTATCTCCATTTTATAGATGAGGAAGCTGAGATCCAAAGAGGTTAGGGACTTGCCCAGGATCCCACCACTAGTAAATGCCTAAAGAAGATTTGAACTCAGTTCTACCTCACTTCAACCCCAACACTCTCTATATTCCACTAGTGTTTCCTAACCCTCTTCCCTTCTTCCTCTCTCCTTATTGCCAACCCTTCCCTCCAGGTCCCATTCAAAAACCACATCCCAATATCCTTCACTGTCACCCCTCCTCCCAAGATGAAAGGGATTTCTCCCTCATCTGATCTCATAGCACTTGGTCCTTTTCTCAGGCTCTAATTTCTATTACATTTTCCTGCACACGTGTTATTTCCCCCTTTTGGTCATAATCTCTTTGAGAAAAGGGACCTTTGGGGGTGGCCATGTGGCACAGCGAATAGAGCACCAGCCCTGGAGTCAGGAGGACCTGAGTTCAGATCCAGCCTCAGACACTTGACACAAAACTAACCATGTGACATTGGGCAAGTCACTTAACCCCAATCTCCCTACTTTCCCCCCCTCTAAAAAGCAAAAAAAAAAAAAAGAACAGGGACCTTCTCTTATTGATCTCTGTGTCCCTGGAGCCTAGAGTAATTTTCTATACCTTCTCGTTTTTTTCTTTGAAAAATCTCTGATTTCATCAATGTAGGTACAATCACCACTGACATAAATTATAACCTTATGAGTTGCCATGGTAGAAAAATTATCATCTGGTGGCCAGCCTTTCAGTGATGAGCTTCTCTGAATTTAGCTGATGAAAGACTGTCACTGAGTTATTATCAAAGCCTTTCCACCTTGGGAGGACCCACAACAGTTTGTGTTTGATAGGTGCTTTTTGATATTCCAGGGTTGCTATCACACCAAACAGTAGGTGTTTAATGTTTGCTGAATGAAAGGATGAAAGAACAAAGAAAGAAGAAAGGCAAAGAGAGAAAGAAGAAGAAGAGAGAGAAAGGAAGACAAAGGAACAAGGCAGAAAGGGAGAGTAAGAAAGGAATAGGGAGAAAATGAGAAAGAGAAGGAAGGGAGAAAGAAAGAGAGCAAAGGAGGAAGAGAGAAAAAAGGGAAGAGAGAAGGTAATAGAATAAGCAAGAAAATAAGAAGAGGAGAGAGAGAGAAGCAGAGGAAGGAAGGGAGAGGGAAAAAGAAAGAAGATGGAAAGGAGAGAAAGAAAGAAATAAGGAAAGGAAGGAAGGGAGAGGGAGTGAAAATCAAAAGGAAGGCTGAAACTAGATGAGGTCTACAGCCCTAATGGTATGAATCCTTGAGATAAACTAGCAGAATTGTAATTGAAACTGGTTCTTTATCTCAAGGCATTGAATTTAGAAGGTACTCAAAGCATTTGTGGTCCTCTGCTTTCAGTAGGAGGAAATGTTGAATTGGGTACCTAGTTAGCAAAAGGAATTATTTAAAATGGCAAATGACTAGATGGTCCACTTATTTACTCTTATAGCCATAGTCTATGTGGACTCCTGCTTGGCCCAGCTTTACTCTGTTACCTTACCGCAGAACCTGGTAGCCTTCCTGGCAGTGGGCTAATGGTGTCTGATATCCCCATCCATGGGAGTCAGCATCACAGATTGAGGGCTTTCCATTTGATCTGGGCACCATTTGTGTTGCCCCAGGGACAAAACTGGCTAGTTACAGTTCTGCTCCTTAGAGTGTCTGAGGACCAAGCAATACTCAATCAAGTCTAGCAGAGTAAGGTTTCATTGTATAGGAAACATTGGAACCCGTTTGCTATCAAGACTGTCTCTGTTGGTGACACCATTAATAAGACAACATGTCCCAGAAGGGACATTTCTATTGGGACCATGGTAGGATTCTCTACATAATAACAGCTCCCATTTATATAATGATTTTAAGTTAGTGTGCTTTCCCGATAAAAACCCTGGGGTATAAGCTTTATTCTCTCTGTGACAGGACCAGTATCCTTAAGGGTTTCTACCTCTTCCCCCCTACCAAAGCAGGAATTAGTTTTTCAAAAAAGTCAAAGAAACTTATCCTTGGCATCTTACTGGCCCCTGACTAGCTTGATGCAGCTTCTCGGTCACCTAAGGGCATAAAAGTCCCATCCATATCAGGGTCTTTCAGAACCCATGTCTTTCTGAAGGCCATAAGAGTCACCATACCCTTCCCCACTGAACGGATGTCTATACTTATAGAGATGAGGGGAGCTGTTTCCACAGGGTATACAGAAAGGTTTAGCACAATAACCTATTAGACCTATTGTTATTATTATTATTGCTAGATTTTAAGCTATAAAAATGATCATTTTTATTAAGCTATCAAACCTTAAAATGCCACTAAGACTTTTGGGAGACCTTGTAGCTGAGATCCACATGTCCTTGTTGCATATTCTTGCTATGTTAGGGCTAAATAAACCTTTTGTCAACTGTTCAATGCCTTAGAAGAATCTTTTTTTAAAAATTTATTTGTTAATTTACTTTTAGTTTATAAGATTCAGTTCCACAGTCCCTTGAGTTTCAAATTTTCTCCCCTCTCTCTTCCCCCCCACTCCCTGGCGGCATACAATCAAGTATAGGATCTGCAAATACTTTCACATTGGACATTAGTCTGTTCGTATAGAAGGGTTGTAACCAATGGAGTGAACAATGGGAAAAAAGAAAGAAAACCAAACATAAAAAGAACGATAGCATGTAGATTGCTTCAGTCTCCATTTAAACTCTGTTCTTTCTAGATCTTTCTCTGCATGTAGGTATCTCCTTCCATCCTGAGACTTGTAGAGTTGTCTCATAGCTGTGTGTTGCTGAGAAGAGTCCAGTTTATCAAAGTTGGTCATCACACATATGATGTGTCTGTGATCGTGTACAAATTTTTCCTGGTTCTACTCTTCTCACTTAGCATCAGTTTGTATAAGGCTCTCCAGGTGAATATGAAGACTGTCTCCTCTCCATTTCTTATAGCACAATAGTATTCCATTAGATTCATATGCCACAACTTGTTTAGCCATTCCGCAATTGATGGGCATCCCCTTAATTTCCATTTTTTTTGCCATCACAAAGAGAGCCGCAATAAATATTTTTGTACATATGGGTCTTCCTCCCACTTCTGTGATCTCTTTGGGATACAACCCCAGAAGTGGTATTACTGAGTCAAAGGGTATGCAATTATTTATAGCCATTTGGACATAGTTCCAGATTGCTGTCCAGAATGGTTGTATCAGTTCACAGCTCCACCAACAATGCATTAGTGTTCCAATTTTTCCATATCCTCTCCAGCATTTGTCATTTTCCTGTTTTGCCATCTTAGCTAATTTGACTGGAGAGATGTGGTACCTCAAAGTTGTTTTGATTTGCATTTCTCGAATCAATAGTGATTTAGAGCATTTTTCATACGCTTATATATATCTTTAATAATAAGTCTTATTTTGTCTCTAAATTGAGCCTGAATTAATAGGGTGCTGGCATCAAATTCACCCCTAACTGTTCCCCATTTGATATATGTGGGAATTAAGGCAACAAGAAATTAAATGACTGTCCAAAGTCCTATAGCTTAGTTAGTGGCAGTGGTAGGATCTGAATTCATTTCTTTTGATCAAACTATTATACTATATCTGCTTTAATTTAGTTTTTTCTGCAAATACTATTTTATTTTTCTCCCCAGTTAACATGTAAAAAACAATTTTAACATTAAAAAAAGTTTTGAATTCCAATTCTATCCCTTCCCTCCCTCCCTCCCTGAGATGGTATGCAATCTGATATAGGTTATACATGACTGCTTTACTTTAGGTAGATAGAATAATATATACCAACAATTTTGGGCTGATACCAAACTGAATGAGGCAACATTAGGATCCAGTGCCATCTATCTTTCTCTTGGGACCTTCCTTCTGATTTTTGGTGCCTCCTCTTACAGTGTCCCCATTAAAAGTCTACTTTTCCCCCTTACCTCTTACCTCTTACTCATACCTACTGATCCCTCTTATCCTATTCCTTCCCCAACCCCTCTTCTCTACCCTTTGAGAAAGAAAAAAAAAACAAACCACTTGCTCAATAACAGAATACTGGAGCAGAAGGGGATGAGGAATTATCCAATCTCGGAGTTGGAAGAATTTATCTCATCCAGCCCATGCTTGAACAGGAGTCTTGTTCAAAATTCTCCTGACATGGGATCATTCAGCTTCAATTAATAAATGAACAAGCATTTATTAAAAAACCCATTGCATTCTGGGTACTACATTTGCTACTTCTACTTGAAGACTTCTAGGAATATTGAGTTTATTGCTTCCTGAAGCCATAGATTTGGTCCAACTGTGAAGGAGGCAACATTTGGGAGTGTCATCCATCCATTGTTCTCTTGGGGCTTTCCTTTTGACTCTCAATGACATCCCCTATCTCCCCTTATCCTCTTTGGGTAGTTCTAATTGTTGGGCTCTAATAACTAGGAAGACATTTCTCAGAACAAGCTAAGATCTGTTTTTGTTTATTTATTTGCTTTTATACATTTCATCCATTGTTTTTAGTTGTGAACTTTGGGGCTCAGCAAAAAGTCTCTTCCCTCTTCCATATGATGGTCCTTCAAATAGTTGGACAACTGCCATGTCTGTTTTAAGTCTTCTTTTCCGCAAGTTAAACATTCCTTCCTCAGCTAATTCTTATAAAGTTTGGTTCTGAAGCCCCCTCTAGACAATCCTGAAGGGACTTTAGACATTGTCAATTTCCATCCTCTCATTTACAGATGAGGAAACCGAGGCCTAGGGATGCCAAATGACTTTCTCAGCATCACATTGTCATACACGCACATCATTTTGAAGTTGGGGAAACTAAGGCATGAGTGATTTGTCCAATGTGAGGGAAGCTGATATAGTGGCAGATATAGGGTGTGGGCCATAAGCATTACCTGCTTTGGGGATGTCAAGACTCCAATTGGAAGTCATCTCCACCTGCCCTCTTTCCCAGTTAACTTTTATTTTTATGGGTCTCATAAAAATATAGAAAATTCCCCCAATATGTCAATAACTGGGGCAAGAACCCAGGTCTCAGTACTTCCATTCCACCCTTCCTTCCATTATGCCTGGGGAGGGGGAAGCTCTGTATATTCTACTCCCTCAGGGTTCTTTGCCAGGGTTGCTCTGATCAACTAATTCATGGTAATCAAATAATGACTTAATGTTTTATCCCTCTCAGATAATTTACTTACATTTTAACAAGGGCCTGTCAATGTGCCTCTAGGGGCAATAATTTCAGACCTTTTATCAGCGCTTAGGAGAGAATATTCTTGGAAAAGGGGGGTTTCTTAGGGCCTCCCAAGTGAGAGGAGTAGTTCACATTTATGTAATTCTCTTCAGTTTACAAAGCACATTTCTCACAATACTATGTGAGGTAGGGTAACACAAGTATAATTCTTACCTCTTCTCACTCCCAACATGATGTCTTGCAAAGAGTATTAGCTCTAGGGTCAGAAGGCCTGGATTCACAGCAAGGCCTTGTGACTTAGTGCCTATGTGGCCCTGGCCAAAACACTTTACCTCCCTTGAGCCTCAGTTTCCTGATCTTTGCGATGAGTGGGATGGACTCGACCACCCCCTAAGATTCCTTCTAGTCTAGATTCTAAGACTGATTTGCATAAGATAAATGAATAATACTGTGGACGTAGCAGGTGGGGTGATTAGGAACAAAATATTCTGTTCCTCCTTTGTTCTTTGTTTGAGAAGATGATGTTAGAAACAGAAAGCTGAAAGGGCTCAGTCTTTGGAGCTGTTTTTCCAGCTGTGATTTGCTCTACTAGGTTAGCCACATTCTCTTTTATTCCAAAGCCCCCTTGCTAAAAAGGCATCCATTTGCAAGATGGCTAATAGACATTCCTATGTTCAGAGTCAGCTAGCCCACGCAGGGATCAGTCCCACTAAGGGAGAGCCTCATTAGCATTGGACTCTAACCAGCTGAGCAGACCAGCCATAGGCAGACATAGCGCTTATATCAGGCAGATGGGAAAATGAAGAACATTCCAAGAATATCATCATTTATCATATGAAATATGTGATAAATGAGTGACGTGCCTAAACAATCTGGAGCAGTTCAGAATGAGAGATAAGCTAAATAAGAACATAAACACCTTGGGAAGGCAGCTTTAGAAAGGTCATTAATGATGGATGAATGTTGATAAATTGAAGAGATCTCCAGGCTGAGAAGAGGTCCACACTGGATCCTTCTTTGACACTCGCCAGGGATGTGTGCCCTACTATGTAAGTTTGAATCCCCAGCTCTGCTACTTACTACTCCTGTGACCTTGGGCAAATCACCTCACTTTTCTGGGCCTCAGTTTCCTAATTTGTGAGATGAGCCAGTTGTACTACATAGTTTCTAACCTCCCATCCCTAAATCCCATAATCCTATGAGACTGGGCATAGACTGATCAGAAACCCTTAGTGTTGCCTTGTGGCAAGACAGGTAAAGTAATGGAAGAGAGAGACATGTACAAATCAAAGGCTATCATATTTAATTCAATCACACCCCAAATCTCATCAGAACAAATATGGCTCATAGTAATCACATTTTGTATAGGCTTGCTACAGTGACAAGTGCTGCTACATATAAATCAGTACAAAATCATGTTTTCTTTCCTGGTTCTTGTGCACACAATAGTCACCCTCCCTAAATACCTGATATCTGATTATTTGTAGAGTCAATCCATCATCTATGCTCTATAGATGGCAGCCGCCTTTTATACTGGCCTTAGGTGAAATGACTTATTGAAGAATTTCAATAATTCCTAAAGAACTCTATGGGGGTGACTATAATCTTCAGGCAAATATATAATGGTTTTCTGTGAGTGAGCCCAGACTATGGATATTCAATCAATCAGTAAACATTTTTCTTTTTTTCTCCCTTTCATTCTTCAAATTTTATTTATTTATTTTTAACATTATTTAAAAAATTTTTGAGTTCCAAATTCTCTTCCTCCCTCCTGCCCCTTCCCCACCCACTGAGAAGGCAAGCAATGTGATACCCATTAAACATATGAAATCAGGCAAAACACATTTCTACATTAGCTATGTTTCAAAAAAGTAGGAAAAATAAAGAAAGTGAAAAAAAGGTGTCAATATGTAGTCAGGGCTCTTGAGATTTCTCTCTGGAGGTGGACAGCATTTTTCATCATGAGTCCTTTACAATTGTCTTAGATGATCGAGTTTATCAGAGTAGCTAAATCTTTCACAGTTGATCATTGTTACAATATTACTGGTATAATCAGTTAATAATTATTAAGTATCTACTACGTGCCAGGCACTGTGCTAAGCACTGGGGATAAAAAAGAGGCAAAACACAGTCCCTGCCCTCAGCGAGCTCACAATCTAATGAGGAGAAACAATATACAAAAATATGTATACAAAATAAGTTATATACAGGATAGCTAGGATGTAATTAACAGGGAAGGCACTAGAATTAAAAGGGGCTGGGGAAGGTTTCCTTATCAGTTGGAGGGGGATGCAGATGGAGCACCTGGAGTAACTGATGATATTGCCGCATCATGGGCTCCAACTGGAATGACTGATGTGCAGAGCAGCCATGACATGGGATACAGCATTAGCACATTGGAGCTGAAGGTGCTGGAGAAGAAAGAAATGACACCCAGGACTATAACAGACATACCTGTCATTTGTCCTTTGTCAGTGCTAGATTTGTGATATGTAGGCCAGGAAGCACTGGCCTTTGAGGCATTTGGCACCTCTTTTTAGGCACAGACACATTAGATAGATTACATGATGCAGTGGATAAAACTCTTGGCCTGGAGTCAGGAAGACCTCAGTTCAAATTTGATCTGTCTTCAGACATTTACTAGCTGTGTGATCCTGGGCAAGTCACTTAGCCTCCGGCAGATAATAATGTTACCTACCTTTCAGGATTTTGTGAGGATAAAATGAGATAATGTTTGTGAAGAGATATGCAAATGCTAAAGTACTACTATTATTAATATTAATTTTTCTTATTAGACTCTAGAGCTAGTTACCTTGTTGTCCTGTTCCCACATGCATTTATAACCAAGAAAATCCCTGTGTGGCAACCTGTTTTGAGATAAATTGCCTATATCCCATCCCGACTCAGTTGGGAGACAAGAGGCTTATGATAAAATAATACATTTCCAGGTTGGTTCTCTTGAACTTTAGGGACCTGAAGCTGAGATAAAAAGACTTCAGCCTCAAAGCAGGGGAGGCTTGCCTTGATGGTTGGAGTTGTAGAGTGATTGGAATGTTGTATTTTACAATACATATGCCTGATGTTTATTTTAATATGATTTTGCTATTTTAAAATAATTAAGTTGTTTAATTATAAATTGGATATTGGAATGAATGTTAACTCCTTGGTTCTATGAGAGGAAGTGACTGGTGGGACTTGGGTTACATATACGGGTGAATAGATGATTAATTCTATGTATGGAGCCTGTGATGTAACTATCTGCCCCACAAAACACCTCGATTCTAGGATAGTCTTCTGAGGCTCTACTTCTCAAAGGGATATTGACTTATTATTTCTGTAGAGGGTCCTATCATAAGTGAGATATGGTAGGATGACAGTTATCCAAAGAAAGGAAGCAGAAAAAAAGGTAAGAAGGAAGGAAGGAAGCAAAAAAGCGAGGAGTGGGAGGGAGAAAGGAAAGAGAATTGCGTTTTTAGCAACAGGAGATTTTGAAGATTTTGCACATTTTCTTGTTCTCCATGACATCATCAAGGGTTCTCTGGAAAAGAAAAGAGTGGAAGAAGGAAGAAAAAGAGTAGGCTTCTGAACAACCAAAAGAACTGTGAGTGAGGTAGAGTAGCCTACCAAGGGAGAAATTACTTTTTTGGACTGCAGCTGTAGACTGGAGCGATAAAATATTATTTCAAAAGGTTGGATTCAGTCCTATTCCCAACCCCCACCTTCCATCACTGTTGAATTCTTACCTATCTTTCAAAACCCATTTTAATCTCCTCCATTATGCCTATCTTGATCCTCTCTCCATTCTCACCTCCCTCTGTCAGAATGGTGATTTTTTGGACCTTTTATTGCATGTTGATTGTACCTTTTTCAATATATCCATCTTGTTCTGTTTAGTATTATATAGTAGGTATCTGTGTATATGTCTGTTCTCTCATCTAGACTGTGAGCTCCATGAGGGCAGAGATTATGTCTTATTAATCTTTGCACCATCCCTAGTTCCTTATAATGTAGCTGACATAATAAATATTGAATTGATTAAAATTTTCTTTAGAGAAAAATGAATGCCTTTCATTGCTTGTCCCTTTTCTCCCTGCCTCATCAACGAATGCTTCTTTTTTTAAAAAAAGAGAAAGGCAACAGTTCTTCCTAAAGAAAAAGACATTTCCTTAATAGAAACCCATCTATTTTATTTTCCTAAGTAGACATTAGTCTGAATGTTGGAAGGCATAACTAATTTGAATAAAGAATGCTTCTTTTGAATTTATCTCTAGCAATATTCAATGCCATGAAATCTTAGTATACAGAATACCACACAATATCTGACTGCCACCATGAAATACCTAGACGCCCCCATGAATTCATTCTAACAAGCAATGTTGACCTTATAAGTAGGTAGAATAGACAACCACCTCATGCTATGGTTTAAGAAGTGATGCCAGTAAATTATCTCTCTCAAATAACCCCTCTCCTGAAATCTGGTTATCACATCTGCTTTATATACAAAATGTCTTGAGATAAACCTCACTGGAAATTTTACTGCAATGACTTGAGAAAAAAGAGGAAATCGATATTTTTCAGTATTGGTCCATATGATCAGAAATGCCTATGTGTGCAATCATATACATCTATTCTGAAAATGCTGATGAATTAACTATTTAAAAATGTGAGTAATAATTTAGAGCTGGGGGGATATTAGAGGTCCCCTAGTCCAGCTTCCTCATTTGGCAGAAAAAGAAACTGAGTTCCTAAAGAATTAAGTGATTTATCAAATGATACACGGGTAATAAGTATATAGTGTATGTTCAAAAGATACACAGGTACTAGCAAAACTGGGATATGAACCTAGATCCTCTGTTAGGAGTTAAAATCTGGCCTCAGATTACTTGCTGTGTGACTGTGGGTCAGTAATTTAATTTTGTTTGTCTCAGTTTCTTTACCTGTAAAATGGGCTGGAGAAGGAAATGGCAAACCACTCTAGTATCTTTACCATATTGGATCATGAAGAGTCAGGCATGACTACATAACAACAACAATCAGTGATTACTTTTCATCATCACTAACAACACTGGTTTTTAATAGAAAAATATTTTTGAGAACTGTGTGTCATCCATTCAGGACAAAATTTCTAACTTCAAATTTATACTTTTAAGGGTTCTTTTCAGCTTTGATTTCAATAGTTTGATGAAAGAGAATATGCTTCCATGTAGCCAGGTGTATGCAAGTCTTGCTCAGAATTTGGTCGCCCAGAATTTTTGTTGGTTAGCACTGGCTGACAAATTTACATGTGCTGGGCTAAATACTTCAGCATTCCAACATATGTGTGATCTCATAGATGTAGGTTCTCCATGAATGAAGAGCTCAACTCATCCATTCACCAGACCTCAGAGTTGGAAGAGACCTGCATAGACACCTAGTCCAACTCATATGCTAAAAAGAATCCCACCTGTACAACCTAATCAACACATTTTCATCCTGCAGAAGCTACTACCTTCTGAGGTAAGCAATTCCACTTTGGACGCCTCTAATTATGAGAAAGCTCTTCCTTACATTAAGCATGAATTTACTTCTTTGCAACTTTTGCCATCAGGGTTACGTGATATCTGAATATACTATGATGTCCTCTCAGTCAGTTTGTCCCTAGACTAAATACCTCCATTTTCTTGAATCAATTCCCATATAATATGGACTCAGAAAACTGAGACCCTGAGAGGTTGTGATTTGTGCAAAGGTCCCACAGGTAGTTAACAGAACCTGGCTTTAAACACAAATCTTTTGATCCTAAATTAACTTTTCCCCTTTTAGACTAAGCAGAGCAGACCTTCAAGATGACAGCACTTAGTACTTTATCCTGTTAAAATTATCTTAGAAACCACTGAAACTTATAATTCTTTGAACTTAACAGTGATAGAACAAACAGGAATTTAAAATAGATGAATTAAAAAACCTTACATCATACTGTTGTGCCATCTGGCATAAAGCATAAGAGGCAGAATATATTAAGCAACCACCAACTTTTAATGGTTTTATTACACCTTTGATTCCAGAAGCATTCCAGCTTCTACTTTCATTTTTCATTATAGTTGAGTAATCTTACACAAATGTAGATTGGTTCCTTATGATATGTGATATACGAATTGCTTCTTTCTGGCTGCCTTAAGAAACCTCTGAGTAGATAAGAATCACAGTGACATATATATGGGAGACCTATATCCGTAAGTTTGGAAATAAGATTGCTAAGGAAAGAATTCAAGAGAATAAACATGAGAATTGACAATATAGAAAAATGCTGGAAAATAACAATGAGGATTTGGATTCTCTGAGAAGCACAGTAACTTTGGCAAAAAAGGTGATTCTTCTCAACACATGTAACAAAATTTAAGTAGGATAAAACTATACGATTTGGGATTCCTACAAACCAAATTAACAGCACTAAGGGACAAAATTTGATACAAGGGTTATGGCTATCTTTGATTCAATTCAATTCAATTTGATTCCTGCCATAGAAGTTTGGAGGTAAAAGGGTCCTCAGTGACCACCTAGTCCAGTGGTTCTCAACCTGTGGGTTATGTTCAATTTGTAACAATGAAAATACATCCTACGTATCAGATATTTACATTATGATTCATAACAGTAGCAAAATTACAGTTATGAAGTAGCAACAAAAATAATTTTATGGTTGGGGGTCACCACAACATGAGAAACTGTATTAAAGGGTCATGGCATTAGGAAGATTGAACCACTGCTCTAGTCTAACCCATATAAATTCCAAATGGAATTCTAATTGGAGAGCTGGGTGGGGGTTGGGAGAGAATACATGAAACTGATATCAGGTGCTTGAGACTCTCATATAGAAGAGGAATCAAACCATTCTGTTTGCTCTCAGATGGTGGAACTAGGAACAATTGGTGGAAATTCCAAAGCACTAGACTTAGGCTTGATGTTGGAAAAAGCTTCCAAACAATTAGGGCTAACTCAAAGTTGCAATGACCTGGAAAGCAAGCTTAAAGGGAGTTGGAAAGGGCCTTAGAGGTCATTCCTCCCAATTCCCTCATTTTACAGATGAGGAAGCTGAGTCCCAGAGAGGTTAAGCAATGCGTCCAGGTTCAAACATGACTCCCTACCCATACACACAATCTTCTCTCCAAGTTAAAAATCTCCAACGACTTCAATAAATACTCATACAGTATAAACTTATGGCCCATCACCCTCCTAGTTGCCCTCATTTGCATCCTCTTCAGCTTATCAATATACTTCATAAATCTCAGCTCATCAGTACACTTCGGGACACCGTAATGTCCAGAACTGACCACAACACTCCAGTGTGGTCTGACCATGACAGTGGTACCATCACTTTCTCATTCCTGGGAGTTGGATCACTCTTAGCATAGCCCAAGATTGAATTAGTTTTTTTTTTAAATTTCTTATCACAATATTAACTGATTTTCTACTTTTAGTTCACTAAGACACCGATATCATTCCCACACAAACAGCTGTTCAACCACTTTCTCCAACCTTGAACTTGTGAAGTCTAAATTTTGACGGTAGCAGTGCATTTTAAGTATACAGAGAAACTTATCTCAATACCCTGCAGTATATATAGCTTATAGTCACAATCTTGTTACATGGAGCCAAGAATAGACTATAAGCTCCTGAAAGCAGGGGTTGCTTCTTTTCTCTATGTAAATTCCACACCCTTCCATGTTCTCCCCACCCCAGCACCCCCAGAACCCAGGCCTTATTGCTTGCTCCTTTAGGGGTTCTAGAAATATCCTGATTTGTTTTTTCTTTTTGTGGGCACAAAAAGTCCCATTCCAAATGTTTCCTGGTTGGGTCTGAGGTCAGAGCCATTTCCTACAAAAGCCGTTCTAGTAGACTCTAAAGTTCCCACAGTCCCAGGCATACATAGAATGACAGCCTCCCTATTTAGATGTTGACTCATCCTTTCAAATGTCACTGGGCTCAGTTACATGTTGGAAGGGAAAGAAGGAAGATGATGTTGAACTCTGAGTGGAATGTGTTGATGGAAATCTGCTACTGCTTATAAAAGACAGAAATTGAGTTTCCACCCTCTCCTTTTTCTCTTTGTGGCTGTTATTGATAAGGTTTAAGAAGCCAGGAATTGACTCAACCATAGAGGGGTGGGGAGCTTGGAATATAGCTACAGGCAGATGTATGAATGCAGAATGATGTCTGCAAACATCCCAAACTTGGCCATTTTATTAGGATTACATGGAGGAAAATCTGGAGATGATCAAAGATAGCTATAAATGGGAGTAATTCAAATCAACGGATGGAATCTCTATGTTTCAGCTTCAATTTTGACAAATATTTCTCAAGTGGTTATTGTGCAGAGAACTATGCTGGTTCCTGGGGTAGATAAAAAGACTACATTTTCAAATTTGGATACATGTTATATGCTCCTACCCATTTAAATGTAGACTTTTTTGAAGGAAGGGACTTTCCACTTTTTTTGTGCCATAGCACTCAGCATAGTGCCTGGCATACAGGAAGCATTTAATAAAAGCTTGTTGCTTGTTGATTGATTGCTTAAGTGTTTCTTTTATATTTCACACATAGTAGGCACTTTTGTAAGGTGTTTGTTGAATTTAATGATGCTCATGGCCTCCTTACTGTTCTTTGAACAAGACACTCCATCTCCTAACTCTGGCCATTTTCTCTGGCGGTCCTCCATTCTTAGAATGTTGTCCTTCCTTATCTGTGCTTACGGGCTTCCTTGAAGTCCCAGCTAAAATACCATCTTCTGCAAGAAGCCTTTCCCAACCCCACTTAATTCTAGTGCTTTCCCTTTTATTTTATTTTAAATTTATGGAATAAAATAAGCATTTCAATAGCATAGTACAATAAAAAAGATGATTGTACATGAAACTACAAATCTCCTATGTACAACTTGCTATTTCTTTCAAATATACAACAAAATTATTATGTAAATTTCTTTGTTTTTCTTTCTTCCCCCCATCCCCTGGCCCTAAAGATGGTTACCATTAGACACAAATATATATATGTATATGTATATGTATATGTATATGTATATGTATATGTATATGTATATGTATATGTATGTATACATATACACACATATGTATATAAGCATGTATATAAAATATGTAAAATTATTCTATATATACTTCTTTTTATCAGTTCTTTCTCTGGATGCATGTAGCATCTTCTTCATTCGTCCTTTTAAGTTATTTTTTATTTTTCCCATATGTAGTTTGCTTGTTGTCTCTCCTCTTGGATTGTGAATTCCTTGAGAGCATGCCCTGTCTCTTGCCTCTTTTTGTATCCATAATACTTCGTGTAATGCCTGGTGCATAATATGTGCTTAATAAATATTTGTTGACTGACAGACAGGCTGACTGGACTACTTGCTGATGGAGTGGCTCATCAGCTATGTAAAAAATCAACAATGCACAAAAGCGAGAGGGAGGAAGCTGAATAGCTGGGGACACACACTTTTTATCACCTTTACACAGTGAACAAATCCTCTGGGAGCAAAACCCATTCTTAACGAAGTCAACCTAGGTGTTAGAGGAGTTAGAAGGAATTTCTACCTCCTTAGTGTTGTGTTGGTATCAAAGGGGGAAAAGGAGTAAGGAGATGAAGAGGAGAGTGTTTTGTTTGATGTACAGAATCCTTGATATGAGGTCAGCACTGCTTAGAGTCAGTGGGGTTTGGTAGACGGAGTTTGGAAGGGTATGGATTCAAATTCCTGTTCTGACGCTGGTTATGTGTATGACCTTAGATAAATCACTTTATTTTCTTAGGTCTCATTTTCCTTATCTTTAAAATATGATCCCATGTAGAAATATCCCCTGCCTTTATGGAGCTTACAATCTAGTCTGTCGTTTAGGTATTGTCTTCCCATTGGTCCAGTCTAATTGTATATAGGAGGCAGCTAAATGGCTCTGTGGATAGAGTGCTGGGCCTGGAGTCTGGAGGGCCAGAGTTCAAATCTGTCCTGAGACACTGTGACCTTAGGCAAGTTACTTAGACTATTTGTCTTAATCCACTGGAAAAGGAAATGGCAAACCATTCTAGTACCTTTGCCAAGAAAACCCCATGGGGTCACAAATAGTCGGAGGTGACCGAACAACAACAAATTGTATGTGGGCTGCTGTGCTAGGTGCTCTGGGGGATAAAAAAGGGTGAAGACAGTTCCTTTCCTCAAGGACAAGAGGATAATGATGATGATGATGATGATGATGATGATAATGATGATGATGATGGTGTGTGTGTGTGTGTGTGTGAGAGAGAGAGAGAGACAGAGAGAGAGACAGAGAAAGAGAGAGAGACAGAGAGAGAGAGAGAGAATGAGAATAGTGTTAGCATGGAGTCAAAATGCTTGGATTCTATTCTTATTTCTGCTACTGTCTGACTATGGACAAATCACTCAGGCACTTCGAACCTCAGTTTTCTCATCTATAAAATGAGAATCACTGCACTCCCTAGCTCATAGAATTGTGAGAAAAGCTAAATAAATGTGCTATACTGTAATCTGGCAGGTATGCACATGACAATTGAATTAAGAACTTTCTGGGAGAAACAAAAAAAGAAATACACACTAACAGACTGCGAAAAGAGGTCATCATACTCAACAGTTGAGGGTCTATGTAATAAACAGTCAGAATGATGTGGAGTCTATCAGGGAAGCCTTCTTGAAGAAGGTGATGTTTAAGCCAGATTTTGAAGGAGAGCAAGGATATGGATCAGTGAGAAGAGAGAGCACAAATTTCAAGGCGGGGGTATAGTCTGTGCAAAGATATAGAAGTCAGAACAAGTAAGAGTGACTAGATGACAACCCAATTTACTTGTCTGGAATGGAGGGGCCATGTTAGAAAGTATTGAGTAATGAGGTCAGTGACACAGAAAGCCTGAGTTCCTTGGAGGATGTAAGTAGTCAGGGATGGAAGCGTTAGCTACGTGAGTATTTTTAAAAGAACATAGGAAAAGAATTCTCTTTCCGCTGTATGTATTAGCAAGTATTCAGTGGTTATTAAAATTTCAATGTATCTGATTTCCCTTCCTCTCTTGACTTGTCAGCCAAGAGGACGTTTCCCAACCCCTAATCATACAGAAAAGATAGCAGGTCTGAAATCATGGGATTTGGGGCTAGAAGGACCCTTAGAGACCACCTAGTCCAATCTCCTCACTTTTACAGGGGACCTTGTGACTTGCTCAAGGTCATGCCCATAGTAAATAGCAGAGGAGAGATTTTCAAGTTGGGTCCTTTGACTCCAAATCTGGTGTTCTTTCCACAATGCCATGTTGCTTCTATGGTCAATTCCTATCTGGTTCTGGTTCCAGACCTCATTAATGAATTAATCTGATGAATTCATTCATCAACTACTAAGTAACTACTTCATATGACATACTATGATTGTTACTTTCATCTATCTAGACTAGTTGGCTCAGTGGGTCAGTGTTGGGTCTCCTATTCTCATAGAGGTAGGACCAATACATGTGACTAAGGGCAATTATTCACATATAATTATCTACATGTCAGCAATATAAATGTCAACTATTATTTGTGGAGCTCTCTATTCAAGTATTCTTCCCATACCTCCTTGGGACATGAAGGTGACCCTGGGTAAAGCAGTAACTAGGGTGAATCAGCTAGGACTTTGTACCAGGTGCTGACATCAGGGTGCACTTTGGTTGGAGCATACTTTTCCCCCTTGATGGTACCAAGACCATGGTTTCCATCATGTCTCATATTCTTTCTTTGGGATTAAGTGATAGTGGGTTCTGAAAGAGGACAAGGGAGCAGATCTTCAGTCCAGAGAAGGTTAAGCCTTATTATTGAAACTTGTGAGCTCTTCTCCCTAGTTGGAGTAAATTACACAGAATAATATCTATAGTGATAATAACTAACATTTACATAGCACTTGAATGTTTTCAAAGTGCTTTGCAAGCATTTTCTCATTTTGGTTTTATAACAAGTCAGTGAGGTATGTGCTATTTTTATACCTATTTTTATAGATGAGGAAACTGAGACATAGAGATTAAGTGACTTGCCCAAGGACACACAGCTAGTAAGTATCTGAGAGAGGATTTGAACCCAGGTCTTCCTTAGTCCAAGTTTGGCCCTCTATCTACTAGGTCACTTGGTTGCCCCCAAAGGCCATCTTATTCCCAAAAAATCCTAGCCTCTATTCCAGTGATTCTCAATCTTCCTAATGCCATGGCCCTTTAATACAGTTCCTCATGTTGTGGTGACCCCCAACCATAAAATTATTTTCATTGCTACTTCATAAC
Organism: Pseudochirops cupreus; assembly: GCA_028627135.1. Taxonomy (NCBI): domain Eukaryota; kingdom Metazoa; phylum Chordata; class Mammalia; order Diprotodontia; family Pseudocheiridae; genus Pseudochirops; species Pseudochirops cupreus. Next base: position 493,639,305 of record CM053581.1, on the reverse strand, counting down.
TATAATTTTGCTACTGTTATGAATTGTAATGTAAGTATCTGATATGCAGGATGTATTTAAATTGAACATAATCCACAAGTTGAGAACCGTTGCTCTATTCCATTTACAGTTATCTTGTATATACGTAGTTGCATATCTTGTATGTATGTAGTTGTACTTCTTGTATGTACATCTGTCTTGTAGGTACAGAGTTGTTTGCATATTGTCTCCCTTTTGGAATGTGAGCTCCTTGAGGGAAGGTACCATGTTTTTGTCTGTGGTCTCCTTAGTGTTTAACACAGTGCCTGGAATATAGTAGGTCTTTTTAATAAATGTTCTTTGAGTGACTGACTTTTCCAGGAGGACAGTGCTGCTTTTTTGTGAGCAGCTTTTAAACTGTGGGAGCACTTCAACATACCTGGAGAAGCCTGTCCCTTGTTCACGAAGGGCCCAAGACCTCTTTTTATCTACCATCCTCTTTTACCCCACTCTCCCCTTTTTGATCTCTCCTCATGAGCACAGCAGTTTTGGGGGAGACTTATTTTTGTTCAGGTAAAAAAAGAAACTCCAGTAGATCCTATCATCTGGGAAGAATTTTGTGTGTGGGTATGGTGACAGACTATATTTTTGTTGGCTAAGGATCTGCTTTAGCTTGGAGAGGCTCTTCAATTGGTCAGTAGGTAGGTGGTGGTGTGGGGTAGGGAAGAGAAAAGCAAAGAATTAGAATCTACGTGTAAGTGGGTGCCCTTAGATTGCCTCTTAGACCATTGGGGAATGACTGAACAAATTGTGATATGTGAATGTTGTGGACCGTTGCTGTACTTTAAGAAATGTTGAAAGAGAAATTTTCCAAGCAACCTGGACAGTATGAGTTAACCGAAGTGAAATGAGCAGAACCAAGAGAACAATTTTATACAAGGACAACACTCAAGAAGAATAACTTTAAAAGACTGAAGACTAAGATACAGAATGAAGCAGGCTCGAGGAGGTTGGAGAATTAGCAATAGCAATGAACCCCAAAAGAGGGCCATTGAAACATTTTTATTTATTATTATTATTTTCAATAATATTTTATTTTTTTCCAATTATGGGTAAAGATAATTTTCACAATTTTATAAGATTGTGAGTTCCAAATTTTTTCTCCTTCCCTCCCTCTTTTTCCCTCCCCCTCCCCAAGAGAGCAAATATTCTGATATAGGTTATACATGTACAATCATACTAAATGTATTTCCACATTGGTCAATTTTGAAAGAAGAATCAGAACAAAAGGGTAAAACCACGAGAAATACAAAAAAACAAGAAAAAAGAGAAACAACATGGTTCTATCTGCATTCAGACTCCATAGTACTTTCTCTGGATGTGAATAGCGTTTTCCATCATAAGTCTTTTTGAATTGTTTTAGATCATTGTATTGCTGAGAAGAGCTAAGTCTATCACAGTTGATTATTGCACAATGTTACTGTTATGTGTACAATGTTCTCCTGATTCTGTTCACTTCCCTCAGTTCGTGTAAGTCTTTCTAGGTTTTACTGAATTCTACTTGCTCATCATTTCTTATATCACAATAGTATACCATTACATTCTTATACCACAACTTGTTCAGCCATCCCCAATTGATGGGCATCCCCTTGTTTTCCAATTTTTTTGCCACCACAAAAAGAGCTGCTATAAATATTTTTGTACGTGTACATTTTTGTACATCCCTTTTTTATGATCTCTTTGAGATACAGACCTAGAAGTGGTATTGCTGGGTCAAAGGATATGCACAGTTTTATAGCCCTTTGGGCAGAGTTCTAAATTGCCCTCCAGAATGATTGGATCAGTTCATGACTCCATCAATAATGAATGCATTAGTGTTCCAATTTTCCCACATCTTCTCCAACATTTATCATTTTCCTGTTTTGTCATGTTAGTCAATCTGATAGGTGTGATGTGGTACCCCAGATTTGTTTTGATTTGTATTTCTCTAACCAAAGTGATTTAGAGCATTTTTTCATACGACTACAGATAGCTTTAATTTCTTCATCTAAAAACTGCCTGTTCATATCCTTTGACCATTTATCAATTGGCAAATGACTTGTATTCTTATCAATTTGACTCAGTTCTCTATATATTTGAGAAATGAGGCCTTTAGCAGAAACACTGGCTGTAAAAATTGTTTCCCAGATTTCTGCTTTCCTTCTAATTTTGGTTTCATTGGCTTTACTTGTGCAAGATCTTTCTAATTTCATGTAATCAACATTATCCATTTTGCATTTCATGATGTTCTCTATCTTTTGTTTGGTCATAAATTCTTCCCTTCTCCATAGACCTGACAGGTGAACTATTACTTGCTAATAGTTTCACCCTTTATGTCTAAATCATGCACCCATTTTGACCTTATCTTGGTATATGGTGTGAGATGTTGGTCTATGCCTAGTTTCTGCCATACTATTTTCTAGTATTCTTAACAGTTTTTGCCAAATAGTGAGTTCTTATCCCAGAAGTTGGAGCCTTTGGGTTTATCCAATAGCAGTGGTTTTCAACCTGTGGGTTGTGACCCCTTTGGGGGTCAAAAGACATCACCTAAGACCATTGGAAAACACATTTTTCTGATGGTCTTAGGAACTGAGACACTGTTCCTCTATCTGTCTCCAGGCGGGTCCGCCTACATGCAGATGCGCCCACATACAAGTATTAAAGGGTCATGGCATTAGGAAGGTTGAGAACCACTGTCCAGTAGTTTATTATTATAGTCATTTACTACTGTGTCTTGTGTATGTAACCTATTCCACTAATCTACCACTCTGTTTCTTAGCCAGTACCAAATAGTATTGATGATTGCTGCTTTAGAATATAGTTTTAGAACTGATATGGCTAAACTACCTTCTTTTGCATTTTCTCCCACATTAATTCCTTTGATATTCTTGACCTTGTAGTCTCAGATAAATTTTGCTATTTTTTCTTTCTAGCTCTATAAAATAATTTTTAGTAGGTTGATATGGCAATGAAGAAGTAAATTATTTTAGGTAGAATTATCATTTTTATTATATTAGCTTAGCCTGCCCATGAGTGATTGATATTTTTTCAATGAAACAGTTTTTTGGAATGTCCATGAGAGTGGAAGTAAGCTCAGAAGGAAGCACAGATAAGCAGGACAGCTTTGAAAGTAACATTAGGAATTATATCTATACATGTGCAATATGAAATGGAGATTCAGTTTCACATAGAATATTCTTTTAGTGCTATTCTGTTTGTATGGAAATATTGATTTTATGTATGTTTAAGTTAAAAACAAAACAATAAATTGAAAAGAAAAAGAACCACAGTCCAAGCAGGCCCTCTTTTCTACCTCTCTCCATCACATGAGAAAAAGGATATAATCCAAATTAAGGTCTTCAAGTTTAAACAAATTCTATTCTAGGTTAAGCCAGAATTGTGTAAACAAATCCAAATTGCATAACCAAATAAGAAAGGAGCTGGAAGGAGTTTGTAATAACTGTATTGGTCAACAAAGAATAGAACAAAAAAACACCGCAGAAGGAAGAAGTTGGTATTAGTGAAATTGAAATGGTGTTTAAGATCATAGGATCTCAGATTTAGAGTTGGAAGGGATCATAGAAATCATCAAGTCCAAAACCCTCATTTTACAGATGAGGAAACTGAGTCACAGGTTAAGCGACTTACCCAGGGTTACATAGCTACTAAGTGAATGAAGTAGGATTTGAAACCAGGATTTCCTAACTCCAAGTTCAGTGAAACTATACCATGTTTTCTTTCTCAACTTCTCTAGCATTTTTCGAAAAAATGGTAGCAAAGTGTGAACCATGTCTCCACTCATTGGTGATATGATAACTCCATGTGTGCATAAGGGTGAGGGGGTGGTGTGTTCATCTTTTTACATGACTTTATTTTTAATATTGCTTAATTAAACTTCTTTTGAACTGACATATCCTGTGACTGATTGCTAAAAGTTCAGAATAGCTGTGTGTTGCTTAAATTTCCTTCCTCCTATATTTGAAGATCTTTTTTTTCCTGATTACTGGAAGCATTTGTTGTCATTGGAATCATTACATTTAACCACTACGTGTCTTGGAGTTTGTAGCATAGGATTTCTTTCTGTAGGTAATATGTGCATTTTTTGTCTTCTATGTTCTGGGCAGTTTTCTTGTTATTATTTATTTTATTATGATGTTCAGGGTTTTTTGACTTGTCATATTCTTTTGTGAGGTCTATGATTTCTAAGTTGTCTCTATACATCCTGTCTTCAAGATAAACAAATTTTGCTTGTATAAAGATCATATGTTCTTTTAACATGATTCAATTTTGCTTCTCTCAGATTGTCTTTCACTCCAGTATATTTATATTTTCTAATCAATCTTTGGAGAGACTTGCCACAGTGGATTCAAGTTTTTCAATTCTGCCAATTACTTCTGCTGTGCAGGCCATAAATTCTATTTTTATAATTCTTATTTCTCTTTTAAACTCTTCAGGAACATATTGCCGTGGTTCCAAGCTTTCTTGGGAATCTATAGCCTTTTCTCTGACAGAAGGTGTTGGTTCAATTTCCTTTTTCTCACAGTATTTATTTAGATATATTTGGATACATTTAGATGTCTTGCTGATCATCTTCCCCTCTGATCTAACAACTTCTCTGTGGATTAATCTGCTTATGTTCAAGGTTTTTAATTGAATTTTCTTTCTTCTGAGATCTTTGATAATTGCAGTCTTTTTTCCCTCTTATTATTTCCCCTTCATTCATTTTCAGACTCTTCCTATTGTGGTATTAGAACTCTGAGGGCTGAAATTCAAAGGTCTTAGTCTCCTAAATTGGAAAATTCACTTTTCACTGGTCTCAGTCTTTGCCCTGAGTGATTTTGTGGGGGATAGAACTGGTTCCAGTTGTAGGTCAGTCCCTGCTCTTTCAACCTAGTGCAGTCCTCTATAAATGCTTGCACCTTGCCTCCCTTCTCTCTGTTCCTTACTACTCTGGCTGAAAGCTGCTTCCACTTTATTATGCCTCTTCTTCTCCAAATGGGTGCAGGTAGGTTGATAGAATGGAAGTCTGCTGCTTGTTGCCATGGAATGTTGGGGTAAGAGCACAAACAGGGTTTTTCTAGCAAAGACATTCAAGCAGCAAAGACATTGTTGAGTGGATCTAAGGACCCAAACCTTCAGAGAGATCAGGTTGTATTGCCCTGCCACAGTGTGGGGGTTAGTAATGGAGTTGATTCTGAGTGAACCTTGTAGAGATTATGGATTAGCCTTCTCTGTTTTGTAATCAGGTTGGTGTTTTGCTTTTGGGTTTGCAGAAACAGCTGTTATTACATTACTTCTTCCACATAACTGTTATTTATTTTTTGTGGGGGGTATCTTGACTGAGTTAACCACAGTGTTTCAAACTTAACATAGTTTTTCTAGGGTCTTACTTGTGAGGGAGCTGTCCACTCATGCTACAAAGAATAGAAAATTATTATCATTCATTTTTCACTTACTCTTTCCCCCCGAGACCAATTATATTTAGAAATATCTAGCTGAAATCCAGGCACACCTCTGTACATCTCAGTCATGTACATTTTAAAGAGTATTAGATCCAAACTTTGCTTAATTTTTATCTCTGAAAATCTCATAGAAAATCTCTATGAACTTTGGGTCTATTTAAGTCTGACTTTCCTATAAAAATGAATCAATATGTTAAACTTTGATATCAAAATTCTGAATTGATATTCTAATATCTAAACCATTCTATATGGAGTTGTAGGTTCTGGTGCTAGCGGGTATGTTGTCTCATCAGATCTGAATCTGAAGAAGTCAAAGAATCAGCTATAGACCTTGCTTCCTTCTCAAAGTGAGAGAACTATACCAGCAAATTGCATTCCAATGACAAATTTTTTGAAAGGAAGGAAATAAACATTTATTAAGTGCCTGCTATATGCTAGTCACCATGCTAAGTGATTTACAGATGATCAGTTGGTTGTTGTCCTTTGTGCTTGAAGAGGCCCAAAATCGCATCAGCGTGTCTGACTGTGGTTGAACAGATCAATATGAGCTTGGAATGCTCTACCACAGCTCAGGGACAAATAGTCCATATGTACATTTGGAGTGGAGATGTCTCTAATTTTGTGCATCTCATATTTCTTTGAGCTACTATCTCATTTGATCCTCAGAACAGCTCTTGGAAGTAGGGAGCTATTATGACCTCAATTTTGTACTAGAAGGAACTGAGATAGAGGTTAAGTGACTTGCTTAAGGTCACACAGCTAGTGTCTGAAGCTAGATTTGAACTGAGGTATTCAGTTTCAGTACTTTTTAATAGCATTTATGTAGCACCTAGTATGTGTTGGGCACTGAGCTAAGCACTTTATAAGTCTTATTATCTCATTTGATTCCCACAATATCTCCCTTTTACAGTCTAGTAAACTGAAGCAAACAGGGATTAAGTGACTTACCCAATTAAGGTCGCAGAGCTATTTGATTTGATTTGATTTGAACTTAGGTCTTTCTGACTCCAGCTCCTGCTCTTGATTATGTACTGCATCACCTTGCTGCAGTACGGCCAGCCAACAAAACCTCTCTTCCCAGGCACTGCCACTCAATGGTGGAGGCAAGAAGGACATTTGACATGATATCTAGAATCTTCTATCTACAGAACATCATCACATCCTCAAAAATTACAATCCCCTCATCCCCCTACCAGATAATCTATGCACTTAGTGACATCCTCAAAGTTGCTCTTTTATACGATACCCTTAAATTTTTCCCAACTTAGGATCATAGGATTTTGAGTGGGAAGAGATCTTAGGATCATATAGCTCAAACCCACAGACAAAGAAATTTGAGACTCAGAGAGGGAGAGCAAGGTGCCCAAGGTCATGCAGGTAGTAACAGAGCTTAGAATAATAACCATTGTCCTGGGACTCCAAAGCCAGTTCTCTCCAATAAGCTGTGCTGCCTTCTAGAAAGCATCCCCTTTTAAAAAATTTTATATGTTTTTATTAATGTTTTCTGTTTCTGATGTCACCATAGTATCCCATATATCCCTCCCAGTCTTCCTTCAGAGAGCCGTTCTATGTTACAAATAGTATTTTTTTAGAAGGGGAAAAAAGTTCAGTCCAACTGATTGAAAAAGTCTGGAAACATGTGCACCTGTGGACTTCAAGTATCTTCTCATGTCTCTTCATTCAAGTCCCACTTGATCTTTATAATTTTGTTAAAGTATTTGCTCGTAAGACAAGTAGGGGGTGGCATGGATAGAATGACAGGTTTGGAATCAGTAAGACTCATCTTCCTGAGTTCAAATCTGGCCTCAGACATGTTCTAGCTGTGTGACCTTGGACAAGTCACTTAATTCTGTTTGCCTCAGTTTCCTTATCTGTAAAATGATCTGGAGAAGGAAACGGTGAACCACTCCAGTATCTTTGCCAAGAAAATTCCAAATGAGGTCACAAAATGACACACACAACTGAAGCAATTGAACAACAACAAGATTCTCTCTTAAGGGATTTTCTTTTCTTTTCTTTTTTTTTTGATAGTTGGTAATGTTGTCTCTGACTAATTGATCCAAGGAGTTTTGTTTCAGCAATATTCCTTTATCTGAATATCCAAATGAAGTCTTTGGCCTTTTTCCTTCTTTCTCCTTTATTTCACATCCAACAAGGAAATATTCTTAAGACATCTCTATAAAGGATAACACCTTGCACAGAGTATGAGAACTTAATAGATGTCAGTTGAATTGAAGCCAATGGATTCTTCCTCACCTGGGGATCAGAACCCATGTGGGAATTGTGGAAATGTCAATGGTGATCTGGAGGCTGCAGGTGTGGGAGTCAGAATATCTCTTTGGTGGTGACATTGGCATACTCTGAGCCATGGGAATAGAGGGAGCCCTCCCCTCCTAGTATCATGGAGCAGTCACAGATCTGAAAGTACAACACAGTCGCCTCTCTGCGAGGCCAATCACAAGATTTTATTCTTAGAAGTAGAAGTGATTTGGAGATTGGTATAGTGTGTATATATGTGTAGGGGTGGGTGTCTGCAGAGGGATGCATTACAGATTTTAACTGGGAGTCATGTATAAAAAGCTTGATAACTATTGGCTACATCCTAATCTTTAAAAAAATCAAATTGGAGAACTGATTTTCTTGTCAAAAGACCTGAGTTTGAATCTGATCCAATCCAGAGCAGTTTTACTAATTTAAAAATGTATACTATGATTAAATAATAATGATGCTACTATCTCTTATTTTCATAGCATTTTATGGTTTAAAAATATTTCCATTGAAAAAGGGAGAATTGCATGGTGATTAGAGAGATGGCCTTAAATCTAGGAAGACCAAGGTTCAAGTTTTGATCCATATTAGCTATGTGACCCTGGGAAATCACAGCCCCTCAGTGCTTTGGACAACTCTCCAAGACCATAAATTTCGGAGAAGTTACTAACCCAAATTGGTCAATTAATCAATAAACAATTATTAAGCACTTACTATGTTTCAGGCATTGTGCTAAATATACAAAAAGTAGTGAAAGTCAGTCCCTGCCCTCATGGAGCTTACAATCTAATGTGGAGAGAACAAAACATCGATGATAAAGGGAATTTTTTTTTAAATCTGAGGACTTCCCTATATCAATATAGTCACAGTTCCAGTCCTTATCCTTTCCTTATGATACCCTTGTGAGGTGAGTTGCCTGTATAATCATTAACATGAGGATGAGGAACCTGAGACTTTGAGATGTTTTTTGAATCGTCTATAGTCTCACAGGTAGTATAAGAAGCAAAACTGGGGAGAAATGTGTTATAGCTGGGAAAGTGTCTCTATCGATGTGTGACTGCAAGGCAGTCAGAATCTCAAACCTCAGTTTGTTCACCTGTAAAATGACATTTACATTGATATGCAGTCTCATAGGATTCCATAAGGAGAATACTTTTGACACTATAAAATGCAGTATAAATGGGAGATATTGCTATTATTTCATTTTAGTGAAGCTTTGTAAAAATGAACAGAAATACTCTAGATTGCTTTCCCAGGTGACCAGCTAAGAGATGAAAAAAGCTAATTTCTCTCACTTTTTCTTTCTAGTGATTTAGCACATGGAAAGAAAAGTTTACAAGCCACTTGGAGCTAGGGGAGGGCTCTTGCACACCCCACAGCTACCTTTCCCAAGAGCCTGCATCTCTGTGTGCTTTCTGTTCTATCAAATGAGAGCAGCTGAAAGTTAATTGTTACCTGATGACAGGAACACAAAAGAAGAAGGAGTGTAAAGAACTCAGCTTTCTCAAGAGGGAAGAAGGAAGGGAGGCAATGAGGTCAGTTAACCCCATCAAAATATAGGCAGTATCAAGTCAGTGTCACTATCATTAAAGAGCAGTTTGGATTCCCAATGTCTTGGTCACCACAATCCCCCATCCCCTAGGGAGTTGATTGGATGCTGAACCACATAGTGCTTGTACCTAGGGCATTTCTGTTACATCCTGAGACCCTCCATTAAAATTTTTTTTTTCAATTAACAAGCACTTGTTTTCTCCCCACTCCCATTGAAAAGAGAAAGAAAAAACCCTACTTGCAAATATGCATAGCCAAGAAACACAAATTCCTGCCTTCTTCACGTCCAAAAATATATACCTCAGTCTGTGCCATGAGTCCCTAACCTTTGTGTCAGAAAGTGAGCGGCATGTTTCATCACTGGTTCTTCCTGAACCCTTCTTTAAAAAACATTCATGTCAACAATCATATAGCTTCCCTAACTCTAGCAATCTGTTTGCCTTGATGCATGTTTCTGAGGTTCTAGTGAGTTAGACAACAAACATTTATTAAGTACCTACTGTGTGAGCATACCTACTGTGTGCTAAGTGCTGAGATGCAAAGAGAGACAAACACATAAGCTCATAGTCTAATGACTTTGCAGGGGATGGCGACAAGGAAGGACCAGCAAAGGGCCCCTCCAGAAGCTCCTCCTCTTGGGGGCACGTTAGGCTGGGGAGATGATGTAATTTAAACCACCCTCACCAAAACCAGTTCAAATGTTGTGGCTGTTGACTACCTATAGTTACAAACAATAGCCATAGTAACTACAAACATTTACTAAGTGCCTACTATATACATAGCACATCTCAAAGCCCTGTGGAATGTATAAGAAAATATAAGATCTAGTCCCCACCCTCAAGGAACTCATGATCTCTCCTTAAAAGATGAGAATATGCATGCAAAAAATGAAATGGCAACAAAAGATTAAGCAGTCAAGATTACAATAAAAGAGCTGTCATAGGGTAGTGCATGATTAATTGCCAAATTAATTATAAAGACAGTAATTGCTATAGGAGTTTAGAGGAGGGAGGAATGACTTCAGGCTGGGGGTGGTCAAGGGAGGCTTTGGGGAAGAAGTAGGATTTAATTGGGGTCTTGAAGAATGGATAAAATTTGGGGAGGAAAAGAAAAGAGGGCATTCCAAGGAAAGAGAACAAAAGGAGCCTAAAGCAAAAGATAAGACTACACATAGAGGTTTGGGGAAGACGGGGAGATGGGTTAGACTGGAGCAGAGGGCTTGTGTAGGGGAAGGTAAAGGGAGAGAGGCAGCTTAGGGCCAGATTGTGGAAGGCCTTGAATGACATCCTGGAGAATTTAGACTTTGTCCTGTGGGCCATGGGAAATCATGGATTATACCTGACATAATACAAAGGTGCCCTGTCTCACAATGAGTCCATTATTTTGTTTATTCTACTTAGCTCAAGTCAGAGAAAATGTGATTCTAACATTATTTTCTACCTTCTCCAAAGGTTTGTTGAAAAATGTAGTTTATTCTTAATGGTCCTAAAATATTCTCAAAACTGGAGAAGGGCTTGATTATTTTTTGATAGATAGACCTAATTATGAATAGAAGTTTTATACATATGGGCCTTAAAACACACACACACGAATGTGTATAGGCATTATGTAAGTATATTGTGACTATATACATACACATATACAGAAATGCATGTTTACAGGCATTACGTAAGTGTATTGTGACTATGTAGATATACAGATAGAAAATGTGTGGGTGCATATGTATAGATATAGATATGCACCCACACATTTTCTATTTGTGTGTGTGTGTGTGTGTGTAGTCACGATATACCTATGTGATGCCTGTACACATTCACAAGCCATGTGCACACATCCCTATCTAGTAAGACATAATGATAAACAATCTAGCTACCAGAGAGAGCACTGGATTGGGAGTCAGGAAACTCTGGGTTCAAATCTCTTCTCAATAGTTACTAGCTCTGTGAACCTCTACAAGCCACTTAACATCTCTCAGCCTCTTGTGTCCTCATCTGTAAAAAGAGGCTAATAACAAAGTCTATAGCATGTGGTTCACAGGATTATTGTGAGGATCACATGAGATAATCCGTGTAAAGCATTTTGTGAACCTTCAAGCATTATATAAATATCAGCTATTATTACTACTTGTGAACTCCTATCGTAGGGTTGTTTTAAAGACCAAATAAGATGATATTTGTAAAGCACTCAGAATAGTTCCTGGCATATAGTAGGTGTTTAATAAATGATTTTTCCTTTCCCCTTCCCCTTTAAACTATGATGTCTCAGACAATATAGGATAATAGATTTAGAGAAGAAAGGTACTTTAGAGGTCCAATGGACTTCATGATGCCTTTCTTTTTTCCTGATCCGGAGCTAACTGTTTTTCTTTTTCTTTTTCTGGAGGGGGGAGGGCAGGGCAATTGGGGTTAAGTAACTTGCCCAAGGTCACAGGGCTAGTAAGTGTTGACTGTGTGAGACCCAGTTTGAACCCAGGTCCTCCTCACTCCAGGGCTGGTGCTCTGTTCACTGTGCCACCTAGCTGTCCTGCTAACTTCCTTTTTTTTTTTAAAGTTTTCTTCTAATATATTTCTCATTATTCATTCATCTATCTATCTATCTATCTATCCCTCTGTCTGTCTGTCTGTCTGTCTGTATCTCTGTATCTCTATGTATCTGTCTGTCATCTATTTTTCAAGTCTAACTTCCAAAGTTGGGCAACTAGGTGGTACAGTGGATAGAGTGCATGCCCTAGAGTCAGAAGGACTTGAGTTCAAATGCTACTTCAGACACTTACTAGCTGTGTGGCCCTGGACAAGCCACTTAACCTTCTTGCCTCAGTTTACTCATCTATAAAATGGGCTGGAGAAGGATATAGCAAACCACTCCAGTATCTTTGCCAAGAAAACCCCCAAATGGCGTCACAAAGAATTGGACCCAACTAATCGACTAAACAACGACAACAACAACTTCTAAAGAGAAATTCCCTTCCTTCAGTGGAGATCAGGATCTGCTCTGCAAACCATAATCTTACAGAGATAATTCAAGTGTCTCACCCAGGCTGACACAGCCAATTTAAGTCAGAGACAAGACAGAATCAAGACTTCTTGACTTTGAGGACAGCTCTCCAGGCATGCATCACACTACCTTCCCTCCCCTCGTTTTATAGAGCTTGAATGACTAAACCTAGGTCATACGATTCATAAATTGCAGAGCCGGGATTTGAACCCAGGTCCTGAGATTCCAGTTTCAGTTCTTTCCACCACTCCATGCTGCCAGTCAAATAGTGCAGTACATGATAAAGCCAAGGTTAGCAGTAGTTATTCTGCGCAAACTGAACTCCAATTAGTTAACATGTGCACAGATGTATTGCCCAAACAGGCATAGGGATGTTCAGCTGTTCCCTTTGACAGTTTGGTGACAGAGGAGAGGCCCTGAAAACAGAAATCTTTCAGGAAAGAACATGACAGTGACTTTGAGGTAATACCGCAGCCTGGGAAGGCCATCCTGGAGAGAGTTGCAAACTTATTAAAATTAAAATTGAGAAACAATGGAGGTGGGAGCAGAGCTACCTACATGATATTACAGTTACAAATACTGGACAAGATTGCCTATCCATCCTCCTAGCCATTACAGACAATACATATAGTGATTTATTTGTACCAGGTCAATAGCTCTGAACTCTACTCAACATGAGAAGGCAGGCACAGGCTTGTTTCCACAATGGGTGCCATTGGATTAAAAACTGAAAGGTATGTTAGAGATCATTGACTTTTAGGCTTCTAGATTTATAACTGAAAGGCACCATAGGAGACTATTTGGTCCACTCCCTTCCCATTTTACAGATGAGGAAACTGAGACCCAGACAATTCAAGCAACTCACCTCAAATTAAAAAATTTGGTTACTGCCATGTCCATAGCTAGAATTTGAATCATTTAATGCCTAATGATGATGATAAGAACTAGCATTTGGTTAGTGCCTTAAGGTTTGCAAAGTGTCTTGTAAATATCTTTTCATTTCATCCTCACAACAACCCGGTGAGGTAGGTGCCATTGTTACCTTCATTTTACAGATGAGGAAACTGAGGCGAATAGATGTGAAGCTGGATTTGAATTCAGCTCTTCCAGCTTCCAGGCCCAGTGCTCTAACCACTGCACCACCTGTCTCATTTGATGCCCAGTTAAGCATTTTTCAGGACAACATAATTCTTCGGTTACCTACCCTGAGTTGGCACGGATCTCTAGGAAATGAAAAGTTCCTGATTTCTTACAGTGTGGCCTTGACAGAGAGAGCCAGCTTTGGTGTAGAGAGCTGGACTTGGAGCCAGAAAGGGCTGGGTTCCAGTCCTGCCTCTGACACATCCTGGTTGTATGATTCTGGGCAAATAACTTAACTTCTCCGTGGTCTGGGTGACTCCAAGAGCCACAGAGGAAGTGTGACCTACATCGGTAGAGGAGGGTTCATTATCTGGGAGTTCCGTATTAGGGGTATCTGGGTGGCTGGTGGATCAAACCTTAGGCCTGGAATCAGGAAGATCAGAGTTCAAATTCAGCGTCAGACACTTACCAGCTGTGGGACCTTGGGCAAGTCACTTAACCTCTGTTTGCCTCAATTTCTTCAACTCTAGAATAAGGATATACCAGCTTAATATCTACCTTACAGTATTCTTATGAGAATCTAATGAGATAATACTTGTAAAGTGCTTATTCAGTGCTTGACACATAGTTGGAGCTTTACAAATGCTTGTGCCCTCCCCTTTCCCTTATTTCAGTAGAACCTTGGGTCCAGTTCTTATACCTACCGTTTCTTGACTTCCCATACATGTCTGTTTCAGACTTAGGGCAAAACAAAATTGTGCCAGTAATTGCCCTGTCATCACTGCTTTACACATTGAATAAAATAATTTTTCATCTGTGACCCACAATGGAAAAAAAAAAGCACTGGTCCTTGGTTGTGTGATCCTGGGCCAGTCACTTCACCTGGATGATCTTGAATCTCTGAACTGTCTTCCTGGCTCTAAATCCTATGATTCTCTGTCATCTCTCAGCTTTAGTTTTCCTTATCTGTAAAATAAGGGAGTTGGAGTCTATAATCTCTAAGCTCTGACATTTTAGGGTTCTGTGATTCTGCTGCTTTATTCTTCTTTCATTTAAAACAAAGAAACAGAAAAAAAAACAACCCAAGTCTTCTTCCTCTCTCCTCTAGACCAGAACTTCACTGATTCCTCCGCTATCTAACCCATCTTGACACCAGAACACATGCCAAATTTTTTCCTTCCTATTCTATTTCTCCTGGATGATTCCATTATCTACTCTCTCTGAAGTGAAGGGCAATTATTATGCTCTTTCTCTATGATTATATGACATTTTAAAAAATACTTTTCACTGATAAAAGACAGGGTGGCACAGTGGATTATGGACTAGCATTAAGAATTAAAAAGAACTGGGTTCAAATCCTATATTGATGAAAGCTGGAGATAAGACAATAGGCAAGTCACATAGTGACATGGTGGCAAGGGAACCTGGGTTCCACTCCTGTTACTACCTGAGGGACCCTGGGCAAGTCACCTTACGTCATTGAGTCTTAGTTCCCTCCTCTATAAAGTGAGGGGGTTGGAACAGAAGGCTTTTGAGATTCTTTCTTGGTTCAGTTGCTTCTGACTCTTCATGACCCCATTTGGTTTTTTTTTTTTTTTGGCAAAGATACTGGAGGGGTTTGCCATTTCCTTCTCCAACTCATTTTTATTAATGAGGAAACTGAGGCAAACAAGGTTAAGTGACTTGTCCAGGGACACACAGCTAGTAAATGTCTGAGATCAGATTTGAATTCAGGTCTTCCTGACTCCAGGTCTGCCATTCTGTCTACTCTACCACTTCACTGTCCAAGGTTCTTTCTAGCTCTACATTTATGATCTTATGACTTCATCTGTCAGTGTCTTAGGCAGCTCTCTAAGACAATAAATTACAGATGAGTTGCTGACTTGAACCAGAGGAAGATGTTTCCATACTAGGAGTTTCCTGAAATGACAAGTCGGTGCCCAAATCACATATATAAGCATACATAAATACATAGGCACACACTAAGCAATTGAGATTGAAGCCAAGTTAGAACATGTGGCATTGGTTTAACTGGACAGAGTGGGAATAACCTAATGATTTAAACTCAAGTGTTGTTGTATTAGTCTAGAGAGATGACCCAAAGTCAGTATCTCCTCAAATTTTATTTTTCAAGTAATGCATAGGTGACTCATATTTCAGCAACAAAATACTCAAGGATTGAGCATAAATGAAGAGATTAGTGTTGTAATCAAGTAAAACTACAACAAATTAATCTGATACTGAATGAAAGGAAGTTGTGGGATACTGGAATGCAAACTGGTTCAGAGTCAGGAAAATCCCACCTCTGATTCATATTAGCTACATGACCCTGGGAAAGTCACTTAACCTCTTAATGTTCTAGTTAACTTTCCAAGACTCTAAGTACAAAGCAGTGCCCAATGTGCATTGGTGGAGGGAGTTTCTTCACTTAAAATTCCCTCCATCAATGAATATTGCATAAAAATAACCCTTTTTATGCTACAAAGGTCTTTGGATCCCATCTTCCATATCTGAGGCTTCCTTCATTGTTCCCTACCCTGTTACAGACTGTGACACCCTATACTCCTTTCCCCAGTGTCTTTCCATCCTCTCATACTTCTCCCATACCCTTACCTCCTGAGGGATCATTGGGTAAGACATACAGATGATCTCTGATCCCAGGAGGACTGCAGACATCATTATCATCATCATCAGTAGCTCTAAACTGTCAGACTTTGGTTGGTGTAATCAGGAGGTTGGTGCAGGATCCTGTGCATAGCACAGTACCTGGCACACAGTCACTTAACTGATGTAGATTGATTGATGGATCATTATACTTCAGGAACTAGGACCAGGTGGTGGCACAAGGGAAGGAAGAGGGGGAGGTGGAAATGGGGTATGGGGACTTTGGTAAGAAAGTGAAAGGCAGAGGAGAAATTAGGGAAAGAGGAAGAAAGTATGAAAGGACAGGTGGATGGGCTAACAACATCCTCTTTAGGTCTTCAGAAGTGAAGTGATTTACCCATAGACA
This sequence comes from Pseudochirops cupreus, assembly GCA_028627135.1. Classification (NCBI taxonomy): domain Eukaryota; kingdom Metazoa; phylum Chordata; class Mammalia; order Diprotodontia; family Pseudocheiridae; genus Pseudochirops; species Pseudochirops cupreus. Next base: position 493,622,943 of record CM053581.1, on the reverse strand, counting down.
TACAATGAAATTAAGTGTCAGATATGGTAATTGAATCAAGATCTCTTGACTGTAAGTCTGGCGTTTTTTACTTGACACCAAGGTGCTCTCATGAGGCAAATGTTTTATTTAGAAAGCTTATGGCACTAGTGTGTAGAAAGTATTAGATGCGGGAAGAGATCTGAACCTCCCTGAAGACAGGGATTATGCAAATGAGATATTTGTAAGTAACCTGGGACACAGTAAGCACATAGTATATAAACGCTAGATATTAGTAATGTTACCGATAATAGTTATTATTATCAATATAGTATTGATTATTAATAATAATATTGATATTAATCTTTATAACTCCCTCAATACTTTCCATAATGCCTCATATAAATATTCACTAAATATTTGATGAATGAATAGAAGCAGAAATGCCAATTAGGAGCCTAATGCAATAATCTATATATAAGGTCTAATGCAATACTCTATACACACATACTCAAGTCGAGGTAGCAGGAAAGGGCAGGAAAGGACACTTAAGGATATTGAAGGAAGAATTGGTGACACTTAATGACTAATTAGACAGAATAGATAGAGATGACTTTGCAACTCTTGCCACATGGTAAGAACTTAATAAATATTTTCCATTTATTCATTCGATCGGCAGTTTCGGACCTAAGGAAATAAGAGAATGGTGATGCCACCGATAAGTCAATTAACAAGCATTTATTAAGTGCCTATTAAGTACCAGACACTGTGCTGCGTATTGGGGATACAGATACAAAAAATGCAGAGGTCCTTACCCTCAAGCATCTTATCTTCTAGTGGATGAGACCAAGACACACATAATTATATACAGAATAAATGAATGAATATGAGGTAGTTAAGGAGAGAAGGCACTAATATCTGGGGGGTTCAGGGAAGACTTCCTGTGAAAGGTGGTGCCTGAGCTGTGTCCTAAAAAGGCCACTAAATGGTGGAAGTGAAGAGAGCTGGTCAGGTTGAGCTGCAATTTCAATGAAGGGAGGAAAGATTCTAGTACAAGGACTGGAGAGACACTCGAAAATGTGTTGGAGGATTTATTCCAAAGCTTCTATTACTCAATTAAAGAAGTTTAATGTGCCCTGAATACCAGGGAGGAGGGGTGCTGGGATTTTGCATCTGACCACAGACTCAGCAATACTTAAGGGTGAGTCTGGAGGGGAGGGTAGTTTATTCACTAGCAAATAGCTTATTCCAGGCCAGGTTGGATGGATAGGACTGCATAGCCAGTGAGGACCCCTCAGTCCTCCAGTTCTGTGATTCTGTGAAGCATAGCAGAGAAGGGAGAAAGGATTATAAAGGGGAGAAGGCAGGCAGTTGTATAGACAGTTTAAGAGGGTGTTTTTGGGGAGAGGTATTCTTTGGAGTCAGAATCAGAGGGGAGAAAGCAGTGCAACCCTGTGTCTCAGAGACTAGCCCTTTCGGGAAACAGTCCCAGTCAGACTATGGACTGGCTTTTCAGGAAGCCTCCTCCTGTCTCCAGCTGGCTCCCACCATTTGGCTCCAAGGGTTTCATTTTTGGTACCTCCCATTGGGAGGAGACATCTATGAGTGACGTAAGGACCTAAGAGGAGGAGAGTCAACAGGTCCGGAGCTCACGCTGCTGGCAGTTGCTATGGCAACCCCTTCTCCTGAGCACCCCCTGCATTCTCACTCATGTCTGGCTCACATTATCAGGCACTCCCGGAGCTGCACAGACTATAAAGGGAAGGAAATATTGGAAGGTGGGGAAGGATGGGATGAGGATGGGGATGGAAGTCATTAAGTTTCTATTTGTTTTTATTTACCATGCCTGTTGTGCCCAGCACTCTGCAGGATCTCACCTGGGCTCAGAAATATCTTCCAGATTGTGATGACAGGCTGTTGGCAGGACCCAGCTTGATCTGCACCACCCTCCTTTTCCTTCCCACTCAAATCATGTCATAGCCAGGCTGCGGCTAGGGAACAGAAAGGGAATTGTTTAGACTTCCAAGAGAAGCTTGAGATGGAGAGGCATCAGCATTGCCACTGACCATTCACTTCCTTGATGCCTCACTTTCTTTTGACTCTATAAAATGCAGACAATAGCCTGATATTGCACAGGACTTTAAGATCCTTCTCTGACTAAAATTAAAAAGTAGAGAAAGATATTGTTAGCAGAAAACAATTGTCTGTGTCAGTGGCTGATAGAATTTTACAGTTCGAAAGCTCAGACATCATCTATTCCAAGACTTTCATTTTACAGATAAAAGGGGTCCAAAGAGATCAATCAATTGATTTTTCTATGAGCATTTATTGAGTACCTACTGTGTATGTGCTAGGTAAGTAGTAAATTAAGTGACTTATCAAGGCCACATAGGATTACTGATAGAATCGGTAGTTCTTTTGGTCAGAGGTATAACTGGGGTGAGGCAGTCAGAAATTTTTCACATGGTATAAAATATTAGAGGGTATTGACAATGTATTTACCTTTTCAAGTGGTAGAAATATCTTAGAATCTAGTAGAAAGAATAATTTGCAAAAATAGAAGACTAACATGGGGCATTCTCCTTCTTCCTGCTCCACCCCCCCTCAAGCTACACTTTAGGTAAGGTTCTCCCTGTTCTGTTCCTGCCCTACTCCCTTCTCTGAGAGGGTATCTTTTTAGGTTACTCTTTGTCTTGAGTCTCTCCCCAGTCCTTGTGTCCTGTGGTCTCTCTGTAATTGAAATTGTTTTAAAAGGTCTACTTGAAAGCACCTTTGGTGCTGCTTATCTGATCCAGGGTCCAGAAATGGTCCTACCTCTGAGTTAAGAGGCCTTTCTGTCACCCTGTGTAGCCTCCCCTTATTACAGGAGCCTGGGCTAGCATATGCAACTTTATCCCAACTCTTGAGGCCCTCCTCTTCTTCTCTTCCTCCTCAGCCCCATCTTACTATAAAAGTAATGGTTAAGCTTTCTGCTCCCCAATACCATGGATAATTGAGAGTAAGACTAATAGTAGGTAAACCAAGAGTTTCTTCTTGGGGCAGGACAGGGTATGTGTAGAGAAGTAGGGCAGACAAATATGGTAGCTTCTGTGTTCCACTGATTGTTCTTTTAACAATACCATTTCCTGTCCCTAATCCACCACCTTGTGGGGGTGCCCATGTTGCATCCAAGGAGAGTCAGACTCTAGTTGCCTGGGACATTTTCATACTTTGAACTTATCTCTTTTCCTCTGGGATTCCTTTTCAACCAGACTGCAGAAAGCAATTTTAGTAAGTGCTTAGCATAATCAGGTTAGATCCCTATAGGGACCTCTAGGGGTCTACTTACATATCCCACCCTGAAATGACCCGCTTTAATTTCTCTCTTAAGGAGTGTATCTCTCTGACATCTGCTCCTGCCTCCTGCATTAGCACACTGCTATATTGCACTCTGGATGTCATGAAGCACTTTTATTGCAATAACCTTGTGAGGCAGGCTGAGCGAGTGTTACAGATGAAGAAACTGAGTCTCAGCAAGGTCAGGTGATTTGCATACAGTTAGTAAATGGCTCAAATCTAGGTCCTCTGATTTATGGTCCAGTATTTTTTTTAACTGTATATCACACTGATTCTTAGGAGCCAAATCAAACCATTCATTCAACAAACAAGTGTTGGATGTTTGCTGTTTGTCAGAACCTTGGCTAGGTGCTGGCAATGCAAAGATAAAAATGAAAGTTTCTGCCCTTAAGGAGCTTATATTCTACTAGAGGAAACAAGATGGGCACAGATAATTTAATATCAACTATGTATAAAGTAAATGCAAAGTAAATGGTGAAGGTGGGGGCAGGTATATGCTGGTAAACGTTTATCAACTGGCTCTCCAGGAGGAAGAAATACATATAGGCATATATGTTTACTCATATGTGTGTATACATGTATATATTTATAGGTGTGTATGTATATCAGGAAATACTTTAATGTATATATATGTATATACATGCACACTGTATCACTTACCTTGGTAGTATACTTTCCAGGGACGTACACATTGATAAAGAGGTTGACATACCCATTACCAAGGCTAGCTTAGTGTTTGGGAGGCTCCTGAAGGAAAGTATGCAAGGGAAGAGGTATTAGACTGATAACCAAACTGAAGGTCTACCAGAGCCATTGTGCTGACTTCATTATCATATGCCTGTAAAACCTGGACAGTCTTCCAGCACCATGCCAGTAAACTGAATCACTTCCATTTTAATTGTCTTAGGAAGATTCTGAAGATCATCTGGCAGGATAAGATACCAGACACTGAGGTCCTTTCTGGAACCAAACTTCCAACCATTTAAACTCTATTACAGAGAACTCAACTCTGATGGGCTGGTCACATTGTTCAGATGTAAAACATATGCTTGCCTAAAAGACTATTTTATGGAGAACTTACACAGGATAAGCGCTCACATGGTGGTCAGAAAAAACAATACAAGGACACTTTTAAGGTCTCTCAAGAACTTTGAGATTGATTACATGACATGGGAGACCTTGGCACAGGTATGCTCACCAGGGCATGCCCTAATTAGAGAAGGTGCTGTGCTCTGTGAGCAAAGCAGAATTGAAGTAGCTCAAAAGAAACACAAGATGAGCATATCAAAAAATCCACCCAAAATGTTCATATGGACTATTTGTGTCCAACCTGTGATAGAACATTCTGAGCTTGTATTGGTCTGATCAGCCACAGTCTGATACACTGAAACTGGACTCTAACATAGTGATATCATTTTGGTCCTCTTTGAGAACAAAGGACAACAAACAAATACAGTACTAATAGATAAGGTATATATGTGTATACACACATACCCTATGTATGTAGTACCAGTAAATACTTTAACATATATGTGTGTATGTATACATATATACAGTACCAGGAAATACTTTAAAGTATGTATGTGTACATAAATATATATGTATGTGTATGTGTGTGTATACTATATATAGTACCAGTAAATACTTCAAAGAATGTGTATACACACACACTTACACATACATACACAGTGCCAGGAAATACTTTAAATTATGTATGTATGTATATAGAAATATATATACACACAATCTATATCTATATCTATATCTATATCTATATCTACAATACCAGAAAATACTTTAAGTTATATACGTACACACATAGAGTGCCTGGAAATACTTTAAAGTTTCATTGATATCATTAACATTTTCTTCATGACTTTCTTAAGTCTAGACAGTCAACGAAACAATAAATCAAGTCCTGATGTGTAGCATTTTCCTATTTCCAGATGTAAATGCTCACGATGAAAATTTAATAATCAGCTCAAGGAGGTTCAAGCTTGCTCTGGCACACCCCCTTGGTGAGGGATAAGAAAAGGACTTTTATAGGAGGTGACATTGATCCCAGCCTTGAGGGGAGCTAGGTGAGGAAGCAGTCCAAGAGTAGAGGATTTGGAAAGGTAGGGAGGTGGGATATAGAATATTGCATTTGGGGAACACCAGGTAGACCATTTGGGCTGGAATGTGGAGTGGGTGAGAGAGTAATGTGATATTAGCCTGGAAACATACCCTAGAGTCAGACTGTGAGAAGGATTTTAAACCCAGTGTTGGTCTGTTGCTGGCTAGAACATAATGAGACCAAGCATCCCTGTAGCCTGATTAGGTTTTCTCTGCCTCCCCTGTGCTCTGTCCACAGATGTCAGTGTTAGCCTGGCCAGCCATTTTGTTTTTACCTGCTGCTAGCTACAGAGGAATCCAGACAAAAGAGTGTGGATGAATCGTTATAACCCATCCCCACTAGTCAGAAAAGCTATGATTACAATAATAATAATAATAATAATAATAATAAAGTCATGATGGTAGGATTCTAATGATTAGAACTGCCTAAGGAATGAACGGGTCATATATAGTAGTGGCCTCCCATTTGCTAGAAGTGTTCAAGCAGAGGATGGAAGACCATCCATCAGGGATATTTTAGCATCGATTTCTGCTGCGGTGAGGGTTTGGACTAAATGACTTGAAAGGTCCTTTTTGTCAAATCCCTTCCCTTTTCAGTGGTTAGGATCAGCTTAATGGAGGTGCTGGTGATTAGGAGCAATTAGGAGGACCCCAGGGAAGGAATCCTTCTGGGGAAAGAAGGCATATTTTAAGTCAAGATCCCAGGAGTAAACAGACTGCTTTGCAGGGTCAAGCTAGAGTCCATGGGGCTGGGCAGGTGGCAGGAAGAATTGGTAGCAGTGGACTAACAGTCAACACAGAGCACATCAGAAAAACACTTCAAAGGGAGGAATAAGTGCCAATGAATTGGCAATATTTTCAATGTAACTTCTTGTCCTGGGGGTCTCCTTTTATGGTGCTGATAAGAGAGCTGTACTCCCTCCTTACTGATCTGTGAGCCCAGTCATTTCTTGACTCTTAGATGTTTAGGATTGGTTAGTGCTATGTTTGCCCCTGCTGCACTATCACCTGCCTCCCAGGAACACTTATAACTGCTTCTCCTTGGTCCAGGGTCAAGGGCATGCTTGGCAGAAAGGAGAGTAGGGGAGCAACAGCAGTTGGACAGCAACCGCAAGTTTCAGCAGCTGGAGGGAGCTGCTGCTGCTCCACCTCCTTTCTTTCCCCCTTTATCCTAGCAGAGAGATGGGGGAGAGATGGCAGGGAGATGGAGGACCAGGCTGGTGGTCTGGGATGAGGGTAGATGCAGGCAAGAGTTGGGTAGAAGGAATAGTTACAACAACCATCTCATTTATTACGAGGCATTTCAATACAGACTCCTAAGACCCCCAGTGTATTTCTGTTTTCTTCCAGCTGTCATTAAGAATCTGGTGTAACCCTGCTTGAGGGCTGCATTTCATGGCTCCCACCCTCTGTCTGTGACTGGCTTGGCTGCCTGACCACCCAGCAGGCAGCAGGGAGAGAAGGGGGTTAACGATGAGCTCGGATACATAGGGGAATAGAGGGTGATGTCAGCCAGGCCTAGCATAGCCCAGACAAAAGCCCCTAATTGCTATTTTCCTCTTTGTTGGAAAGTGCAGGGCTGACTCTGCTCCATAGCTACTGTAATAAAAAGGTTTGGAGGATTGGTGAAGGAGTGAGACTAATGAGAGAACCATTGTCCTGCTGGTGATAAAGGAAAAATCAGGAAATGAGAGAAGGGAGGCAGCCCCAGGCACTGGGATCTGAAAATCCCAAAGACCAGAAGGAATTGTGTAGGTCCTGTGACAGAGGTTGAGTCCATACGTGGGGCTTGTCTTAGGGGATTATGGTCAAGTCAAGTTTTGAATATCTATAGTGAGGAAGCATTTGTTCTTGTTTGTGGGCTGTCTGAACCCCATAGGGTCTCATTGGGAAGAAAGATGTGTGGGAAATCTGTCTGTAACCACTGGTGGTTCTTAAGGGTCTTTCCTGGTAAAGGCAGTGTGGTGTAAAGGGAAGGGCACTGAATTAAGAGTCAGGAAATCTGAATTAACCTCTCTGGGGTTATCCATATCTGTGAAATAAGGGAGTTGGCTAGATGACCTCTGAGGTCCCTTCTTGCTCTAAATCTATGATCTGGTCTAATCACAGATAAAACTTTTAGGATTTGCAAGGGACCTCAGAGGTCACCTAATTTGAATTGAAGTCCAACCCTAAAGTCACACTGGAAGTGAGTAGCAGAGCAAGGATGGCTTGAGTCTTGCTTCTGACACTGATTTTGCCATAGGCAAGTCTTAATTTCTCTAGGTCTCAGTTTCCTAATTTGTAAGATGGACATGGCAATGGCCCACTTTAATATATACATATGTATATATTTAACTATTTCCAGTTACATATTAAATTTTTTTAAACATTAATTTTACAAAAATGTCGAGTTCCAGATTTTCTCTTTCCCTCCCACCCTGACCCTACCCTTTAGGAAGGCAAGCAATATGATGTTGATTACCCATGTGAAATCATGAAAAACATATTTCCATATTAGTCATGTTGCAGAAGAAAACATTACAAATAAAACTCCAAGAAAAATGAAAAAAGTTTTAAAAATTATGCTTTAGTATGCACTTAGAGTTCATCAGTTCTCTCTCTGGAAGTACGCAGCATTTTCCATCATAGGTCCTTTGTGATTGTCTTAGATCATTGTCTTTATCAAAATAACTAAGTCCTTCATAGCTGATCATCCTTATAATATTATTGTGTACAATATTCTCCTGGTAGTGCTCGCTTTGCATTAATTCATATAAGTCTTCCCAGGTTTTTCTGAAATCATCCTGCTTGTCATTTCTTACAGCACAATAATATTCCATCACAATTACATTCCACAACTGGTTCAATCATTCCCCAACTGATGGGTATTCCCTTGATTTCTAATTCTTTGCCACCACAAGGAGAGCTGCTATAAATATTTTTGTACAGATAGGTCTTTTTCCTTTTCTGTGATCTCTTTGGGGAACATACCTAGTAGTGTTGTATTGCTGGGTCAAAAGGTATGCATGGTTTTATAGTCCTTTGGGTGTTGGATTAGTTCACAACTCCACCAACAGTGTATTAGTGTCCCAATTTTTTCACATCCCCTCCAGCATTTGTCATAATGACCAGTAGGGTTGTGGTGAGTGAAGCTCTATGTAAAATATCAAGGCCATCTAGAAATGGTATCTACTATTGCTCTTTCTAAATAGTCAAGGTGGTTTACTATGGGCCTGAGAAGAACTTGATAAGTAATTTGGTTGGAATAGTGTGATACGGTCATCGGATCATAGATCTGGGGCTAGGAAGAACCTCAGAAAGAATATAGCCCAACCCTCCCATTTTTTAGATGAGGAAACTGAGCCCCACGGAGATTAATTGACTTGTTAAGTTTCCTTAGGTGGCATCCGTGGTCAAATTTGAACCAAGGGTTCAATTTGAACCTCTGGGTCTTTGAACACATCCAGAGAATACCAAATGGATGTCTCCTTGAGGAATTTTCCTTCCCAGAGCCTCTCTTACCATTGGATATTTGGGAGGGAATTTTAGTTTATTCCTTGAACACTGGGCAGGAATGTATTTCTCTTCTAGTGGGATACAAACACTTTACGCTTTTGGGTTACTCTAGGAAAGAAGGCTTTTCAGCTCCCCTTAGTAGCTAGCCACTTTCAGAATGTTTCAGCGACTTTCACTGTCTTACAGACATACCTCTGTTAACCTCTCTGACTTCCCTTAAGGCCCAACTAAACTTCCACATTCTATAGGAAGCCTTCCCCAACCCCCTCTTAATTCCAGTGCTCTCCCTCTGTCAATTTTCCCCATTTATCCTGAATACAGATTGCTTTGCAGATTTTTGTTAGCATGTTGCCTCCCCTGTTAGATTGTAAGCTTCATGAGGGCAGAGACTGTCTTTAGTCTCTTTTTGTATCCTTAGCACTTAGCACAGTGTCTGGCACATAGTAGGTGCTTAATAAATATTGATTGATTGATTGATCTTGCCCCAAACTGGTGCCCCACACAAATTCTGTATTCCAGACAGGCCAGGTTCCTCACTCCGTACTCCTTCCTGCTTCCACCCTTTAAATAATGACGTTTCTCCTCTGTCCTGAACACCCTCTGCTGTTGCTTTCCTCTGTCTACACCTCCCTATCTTCAAAACCCTACTCAAATCCCACCTCTTCCAAGAAACCTTCCCTGCCTGCTACGATCCTGCTGGTCTCTCCTGACATTCATCTTGGCACTGAAAAGTAAACTAATTTGCATTAATCTAACTATTTATAAATTTTGTTTTTTTAATTCTGAGCTCCTTACTTTAGCATTGACTATCCACTGTGTGCAAGTTCCAGTGTTCTTAAAGGCTAGTTGTCTTGAATTCATCTGTGTGTGTTTGGCACACACAGAGTTGTGACTCGAAAAGTTAATTTCTCTCCTGAAAAAATGTGGCTAATACCAGTCTGACATCAGGATTATTGTAAATGTCAAATAAGATAATAGAGGTGAGGGAACATGGTATGGAAGAACTGGCAAGTCTTGGTTCCATTAGTGATGTAGGCTCAAGTCTCTCCTTCCTACACTTCCTAGTGGTGGGAATCTGAGCAAGTCACTAAATGTCCCTGAGTGTCAGTTTTCTCATTTGTAAAATGAAGGAGTTGGGTTGGATGACCTCTACCCTCCCAGCTCTCGGTCTTTTATCCTAGAACCTCTGCTTTCCTGTTTCTGTGCTGGCTTGTCTCCCAGACAGGCTGCCTGAGCCTTTGTCCACAGATCATCGATGATTTGTTTTCCCCACATCTCTCAGGAGTCAGAGTAGGGGTACTCCGTGCCTTCCTCTGGAGCTCTGGTTACCCAGTCCAGGCTTTGCCTGCTGTCCCCTCCAATCTGAAGGGCTGCCTGTCTTGCCTCCTTTCCCTCTGCTCCTCTGTGGATCACTCTGGCCTGAGCTCTATAATTTATTCACAATTCCCTATCCCCACCCTGCTGCTATCTGCCACTGATTCCATCCATATTCAGCCTTGCATTATTTAAATTTATAAAATGTTCTGGGGATTCAATGAGGAGGAGAGACTCATTAATATAATACTTATTTTATTTTATTTTTAGCAATTTGCAACCTCAAAGGCTTTGGAAACCATTGTCCAAGCTACTCCTCTCTGTGGAAGGTGCTGGTTTGGAACAGTTTAAAGAAACAAAGGCCAATGAGATGTTTTGGGGACTATTTCAAGGTCTGGGTAAGTGGTGATAATAGTTACTATTTATATAGGACTTTTAAGATGTGCAAAGTGGCTTATACGTATGACCTCATTCCATTTTTACCACGTCTGTGAGGTGAGGACTGCAGATTCTTGTCCCCATTATACAGATGAGAAAACTGAAGCTCAGAGATGTGATTTTCTAGTGCTCACACATGTAGAAAGCATCACAGGCACTAATGAAATCTACTTCTCTCTCAGTTCTGGACCCAATACTCTTCCTACAACCAAACCCTGACTCACTAAATGAGACACTTATCTAGAGAGTCATGGTTAATGATGAGGGCATAGAGCAGTGGTTCTCAACCTGTGGGTCACAACCCCTTTGGGGGTCGAATGACCCTTTCACAGGGGTCACAGAGGTCGCCTAAGACCATTGGAAAACACATATTTCCGATGGTCTTAGGAACCAAGACACTGCTCCTCTATCTGTCTCCAGGCAGGTCCATCCACGTGCAGATACGCCCACATATGAGTATTAAAGGTTCAAGGCATTAGGAAGGTTGAGAACCACTGGCACAGGGGAACAGGCAAGTAAGACAATGTGGTGTGGGGCAAAACCACCTCTAGCAATTTGGAGATGTGGGGTTTGTTCCAGGATCTGCCGCGCCAGCTTTGTGACCTTTGAGGCAGCTAGGTGGTGCCACAGTGGATAGAGCACGGGGGCTGGAGTCAAGAAGATACGAGTGCAAATCTGACCTTGAACACTTACTAGCTGTGTAATCCTGGGCAAGTTATTATTATTATTTTTTGTTTTGTTTTGTTTTTTTTTTTGATATGAGATTCTTTATTAAATTTTTTTGAGTTACATCTTTTCTCCCTGTCTTCCCCCGCCCACCACCCCAAAACAGCCATCCCAGTATTTCCCCCCTCCCCCAGTCTATTCTCTCCTATGTCACTTTTTGGTAGGGCAGGATGGATCTCCCAACTGCAGTGCCTGTGTATCTCAAGTTCCAGTTGGATGTAGTCAATAATAATAATAATAATTGCATATATATATATATACACACATACACACACACAC
>CM053581.1:493551259-493610779 GCA_028627135.1 Pseudochirops cupreus | reverse complement strand
GCTGACTTTAGTGGGAAGTATCTTTGTGTGCGTTTTGGAGTTCCAGGATTGGTTTAGAGTCCTATTTTATGGGTATTTTGGGGTGGCTATGTGAGAGCTGCGATATGTTGCTGCTTCTACGCTGCCATCTTGGCTCCGCCCCCCTGGGCAAGTTATTAACCTTAACACTAAAGTGGGGGAGGAAAGAAGGGATGGAGGGAAGGAAGATAGGAAGGAAGGAAGGAACAGGGGGAAGGAGAAAAGAAGAGAAGGTGGAAGGGAGGAAGGAAACATATTTAATAAGTGTCTGCTAACCAGGCACTGTGCTAATTTTACAAATTATTTACAAATATTGTCTCATTTCTTCCTTACTACAACCCTGCAAGGTCGGTACTATATACCTGGTTGAAAAAACCAGCATTTTGAAGGCACTGTGTGCTCAGGGGGCCTCCTTTTCTCGGACCCCTGCTCACCGGCATGCCCCCCATTTTTCAGATGACTGTGAAAGCTGGAGGTACTGAAGTGAATCCGTTGATTATGTGCAGTGTGACCTTAGCTCTAATACTGTGTCTACGGCTCCCCCGTCTCTGCATGTGTCTCCACATTCCTAGGCTGTCTCTGACAGGTAGGGAGCTGAGGGTCTGGGTGGGGCCAAAGAAGCGGGGCAAGGCCCTTAAAGTTCATTGCGCTATATCCTCTACCCCTTGGATTGATCTGCATGTGCAGTATGCCACTGTACTGTTGCCATGGAGAGCAATGAGGAGTTAAGCACTAACTGGAGGGTGGGCCCAGCCAACATTGGCTGGCTGGGCATAGAAACACGAATGTGCTGATGGAAAAACCAGGATAGCACTTTCTCTTGCTTTCCTGTCCCTGGATCCTGTACTTCACCTTTTCGTTAGTCTCCTCTCAAACCTTTTTGGGATTCTTAGTTTTGACCTTGCTTCTCGACCTTTCTTCTTCTTACCTGCTTATGTTCCTCAGTGTTACTTGTTTCTACTGCAGATTCTGGCCCCAATTTATGCTAGAACCTCCTGAAGGCAATTCACCCCTCTCTTAGCTCCCCAGCCTGGGGGAAGGGGGTCAGTCAGAACCATGGAACCTTGAAGGACCTTGATTATAACTCCTCCCTGAGTTAGAGGGTGGAGCAGGATGAGACAGCGGAGACATCTGCCCAAGTGCTTCATATCTACACCCCTGCTTGGTCAGTGGGCTCACTCCCTCAGCATTGAAGCAGAAAGGCTATATTTGTGGGAGAGAAACACACATTGGGGAGCCTCTCTGAGAGACAGGATGTCATGAGGGATGTGACACCATACTTAGGAATTGGGAAGACTTGAGTTTGAATCCTGCTCCAGATACTTACTAGCTTGATGACCCTAGGCAAGTCACTTTACCCTTCTTTAAAATGAGGGGCTGGACTTAACAACCTCTAAGGTCCCTCTTCCAGTTCTAAATCTATATCCTTATGACTATGGGATGGGTCTTACTGAAGGCAGAGCAGTGCCCTGGAGACTGGTGAAGTTTCTGTCTAGTCGCTGCAGCCCAGCTTAGTGAAAGAGCACTGGATTTGGGGTCTGAGCACCCAGATTTCAATTTTGGCTTTGCTATTTAAGCCTGTAAAACTTTACTTCCCAGGGTAATAGTTTTCCTTGTCTGTACAATGAGGGCATTAGACTAGGTGATCTCTAAGCACTAAGTGCTATGATCCTAAGGAAGTATGTCACTCTTGTGTCAACACTCTCAGGGTTTCCTTTTGCTTTGAAATGCTGTAAAATGTCAGGCCTGCATCTGTTGAGCAGAAGGCAACTGGATATGATGAAGTCATCTTGCTCTGCTCCTCCAGGCGCTGTCTCAACAGCCTTTAAAATCCATTTGAAAGAAGTATAGGTTGACAAGTACAGCTTACTGGGGCCTTTTTCTTTTGCCTTTAGTGGGAGTTGGAAAATAAATGCACAAATCTTTAGTTTTTATGTCAGAAAATGTTTGAAAACTGGGGACTTGGGAAGCTAGGCCTTCCCTTTGTACAAGGCCTAAAAAGGGGTTGTGGAAGGCAGTATCGAGGCTACACAGGATCAGCTTGTCTAGGGGTTCTTTACCTGAGGTCTGTGAAATTGTTGTTTCTTTTCTACTACATAACTGTATTTCAAAATAATTGGTTTCCTTTGTAATTCTATATATTTTGCTTTATGTACTTAAAAACATTCTGAAGGGCGGCTAGGTAGTGCAGTAAGTAGAGCACTGGCCCTACAGTCAGGAGGACCTGAGTTCAAATTCGGACTCAGACACTTAACACAAAAAACTAGCCATGTAACGTTGGGCAAGTCACTTAACCCAAATTGCTCCACCTTCCTCCCTCCAAAAAAAAAAAAAGCAAAAAAAAAACCATTCTGAGAAAGGGTTCATTGGCTTAAACAGACTGATAAAGGGTTTCATGATACAAAAAAAGTTCAGAATCTCCACTCTAGTGTAATCCACTCATTTGATAGATGAGGCAACTGAGAATCTTCATTTTTGTCTCCTTGTCTTCTAGTATCATACTACCTTTGCCCTGTCCTGAAAGGGTCCGTAGCTAAAGGCAGAATGATTCCATCGGGATTACTGGGCTTGTTTTGGTGCCACATTTTAGGAAGAAAACTGACAGACTGGAGCATGTCCAGAGGAAGGGGACCAAGATGGTGAGAGGACTAAAGACCATGTCATAGGAGGGTCTGCTGAAGAAATTGGGATATTTATCCTGGAGAAGAAAAGTCTTAGAAGGGGTCCCAGGTAAATGTTTACAAGCATTTGAAAGACTTTACAAGGGCTTTTTTTTTCCAATTAGGAGGCAAATTTGATTGAGAGATAATGCTTTTTTTGTTTATAATAATTATTATATATACATATATATGCAAGGAAAGAAAGAAAGGTTGTTATATGGAATGAAAGGAAACTCACTGAGGGCAGAGACTGATTCATTTTTATCTTTGTTTTCCTAGTGCTTACCATATCATCTGGTATACAGTAGGTGCTTTCTGCATGGCCATAAAGAGCATCCTAGGAACAATGAATAGAAGCTGTAGAGAGACAGGTTTTGTTCTGGATGCAAGAGAAAACTGAGAGCTGTCCAAAAGTGCAATAAGCTGCCTCAGGAGGTAGGGGCTCATCATTGCTGGAAGTCTTCAGGTAGAGACTGTCAGATGCTCTGGAGGGGATTCCTGGTCAAGTGTGGGTTGGGTTAGATGGACTTTTCTAGCTCTAGGGTCCCATGATGCTAAACAGCGGATGTGGCACAGGACTCTTTGCATTTGTCTTGATCACTGAGAACAGACGATTTCAGCTTATTAGTCGGTCTCCATCCCTGGGCTTTACTCCCCTACCCCTACTCAAAAGTCCAGCTGAATTGTAGCATGGCCAATGTCTGAGCTCACAGCTCAGACACAAGATGTTCTTTGGGAACCTTTGGGAAGCTTGTAGTCATTAGCCAAAACACTAGGCTAGTCCCTCTTGATCCCACTCTGTACAGACTCCCCTTGGCTTTGGACCCATTGTACTTAAAACCAGATTGCAATTTTCTGCCTCCCCTTGGATTTGGTATCTCTTGGGGTTCAGTCCTTCACCCTAAGATGAGATTCTTGGTTGTTCCTTTGATCCCTGGAATAGGGCATGTGCTTGGACCACCACCAGGTCTATTATCCTGGGTGTTATTAATCATCACTTATTAATTTCCAGAAAACAGACATGCTTTCTTAGACTCTTTCCTCCCCTTCTTTCTCTTACCATGCTGAGGCAGAGACCAGGAATATGGAAACCTGAAGGGATCTGAGCATCATTTACTGTGCATACTGAGGAAACCAAAGACCATAGGATGTAGAAGAATCACAGATTTAGAGAAGGAAAGGACCTTAGGCACCTTCTAGTCTAATTTCCTTCATTTTATACATGACAAAACTGAGGCCCAGAGGGATCAAGGGAATTACATACGCAACAGAACTGGCTTTGAATTCAGGTCCTCTAACCAAAATCCAGCACTCTTTGCACTGTACCACATCTTTGAAGTACTGATATATAAGAAATCAATTCAATAAAATTTAATAAGCATTTATTTATTAACTAGTATATCCAAGATTACACGCTAGGGTTCAGTGAAATGAAGTGACCCCCTTGGGGTCACATGGACAGGATCTGTTGGGGGCAGGATTTGAATTGAGGTCTTCCTGACTTTAAGACCCATTATTTAACCATATTGCAGGCAGCCTGTCTCTTTCTTAATAGGAAAAATGAAACAAATTTCTTTTCCATAGCCACAGATTGTATCCCTAATCCCAGAGCTATCTCATAAATATATGCCACTGGTCAAAAAGGGACCAAGTAAGAAACTGAGTATGGCTCAGTGTATACCTACTAATGAGGTAGGAGTTTAGAGAGGAAAGCCTCAAAGTATGTGTTAGATTTTAGAAAAAGGAGGTCCAGCATATCATAGCATGGTAGGTGGTGGTGGAGTGGGTTGATACAGAATCTGGGAAGAATAATCCCTTTTGTGTATCAAGGGTATTTTTCAGTGAAGGTGAGCCAGTATGGATGCAGACAGAAGCTAGAGGCAGGGGAGGTCAGAAGAATCCAGGATTATTCTTCCCTCTCCAAGGACACTTCATCCCTGAGTTTTTCATTTGGAGTCAGAGGACCTGGCTTCACATCCTGACTCTATGACCTGTGTGACCTTGTACAGTTCACGACTCCTTTGAATCCTAGATTCTTCATCTGTAAAATGTGGGAGTTTAAATTTGTGATCTCTAAGGTCCCCTTTAACCTCCAAACCCTATGATTCTATTGTCAGAACTCTTAATTCAACTACTGAATTGTTTCTTGGAGCTAGGTTGATGTGTGACTTCCCTTTGCTCAACTCTGTACTAAAGGGGCTAGAATTTACCCACTCTGTCTTTTCTCTGGCATCTCCAATTTAGAGCTTAAGTGGAGGAAATCTCAGCTGTCTTCTTTCTATGGACATCAAAAGGACCTTGGGCCTCTATTCACTGTGTGGAGGTTGATTCAGTCATCCATAAACTGCAATATCTACTCATTTATTCTTTTTCATTCAGTTGGCTCCAAATTAATTCCCAATGAGTTCCTTGGTGGCTGGAGAGGAAGCCTTGCTGCCTTATTCTCATTAGGACAGACATAGATTGGAGAAAGATCCAGGATTTAGCTGACAGGGCTTTTTCTTTTCCTTTCTTTCTCCTATTCCTTGTCCTGAGAGAAACTGCCCCCAGAGTAGCTTCTCCATGCTCATTTTTACCATAGAATGGAAACAAGGCATTCTTTCTGGCTGCAGTATTTTCTCCTGGGCTGGGCTTGTTGCTCTAAAAGACTTGTCTACCCTCCATTGCCTAAGTACCTAGATCATGAGAGTGACAAGGAAACAGTCTGGAGGAAGAGAGGCATGATTTTTGGCTGTCTGATCAAAGAATAGTAGTATAAGACCTAGAAAGTAGCCTCAGTGGTCATCATTTTAGAGATGAGGAGCATGAGGAAGAGAGGGAGGGAAGGAGGGAAAGAGAAAAAGAGGGAGGGAGGGAGAGAGAGAGGAGAGAGAGAGAGAGAGAGAAAGAGAGAGAGAGAGAGAGAGAGAGAGAGAGAGAGAGAGAGAGAGAGAGAGAGACAGAGAGAGAGAGAGAGAGAAAGAATATGGAGGTGAGTGGGGAATTTGGGTTTGAACCCAGTCTACTGGCTCCAAATCCAGTGAGAAATGGAAGGAAATAGGTTGGGAGATTGCGTGTAGATGACTATAGAAAGCTACAGACCCAAAGCCAATTTTGTCTTCAAACCTTTATTTCATCTGTGTGACCTCTATCATTGTCTTTGCCTTTGCAAGGTCCCCAAGTCAGAGGATCCTGGAGCTAGAAAAGCCTTCACAGGTAGTAGAGCATTCAAACTAAAAAGTCATGGCATCTGTCCCCTTGTGTCTCATCAGAGCTATAACTAGGGATTTTTGTACCTGGGAAAAGAGGCAGAAAAGGTGCCATCAGTTGGGGAGTGGGAAAAGGCACAGAGACACTGAGATATTGGTGTGAAGGGGAAGAGTTTACCACAGTGGATTATCTGGTAGGCAGATTATTTGGAGACAACTGGGTGGCACAGTGGAGAGGGAGCTGGACCTAGAGTCAAGGAGACCTGAGTTCAAATCCAGTCTCAGATATTGACAAGCTGTGTGACCCTGGCGAAGTTACTTATGCTCAGTTTCCTCATCTAAAAAATGGGAATGAGGATTAGGAACTACCTCCTAGGGTTGTTGTGGGGATGAAACAAGATATTATTTGTAAAGCCCTTTGCAAATCTTGAAGCACCATGTAAATGCTGGCCATTGTTATTATTACTTCTGTATCAATCTAACATCTTTATTAAATGCCTACTTTGTGTGAAACACAGTGCTGAGTACTGAGTATACAAAGACAATGAAAAACAGTCCCTTCCCTCATCCCACTGGGGGATACAACATATAAACAGATAAGGATTCTGTTGGTATTATTGTTTAGTAATTTTCAGGCATGTCTGACTCTTTATGATTCCACTTGGGGTTTTCTTGGCAAAGATACTAGAGTGGTTTGCCACTTCCTTCTCTAGCTCATCTTACAGATGAGGAAACAGAGGCAAACAGGGTTAAATGACTTTCCCAAGGCCACACAGTTAGTAAGTATCTCAGGCCAGATTGGAACTCAGGAAGTTGAGTCTTCCTCACTCCAGGTCTGGCTCTCCATCTACTGGGCCACCTCGCTGCCCTATACCAATCCAACATGTTCTTCTTAAGTTCTTACTTTGTGTGAAATAGCATGCTAGATACTGAGGATATGAAGACAAAATGAAAGACAGTCACTTCCCTCAAGAAGCTAACACTCTACTGGGGGAATACAACATATAAACAGGGAAGAATATAGGGGATAATTTGAGGAGGGAGGGATCAGGAATAGCTCTTTGTCAAAGATGGTACATAAACTGAACTTGGGGGAATCTAGGAATTCTCAGAGTCAGAAGTAAGCAATTTCAATAAATGTCAGCTGTGTGACATGGCAACCCTCTCCTCTACCTGGCCCCCCCAAAAGCTAATGGGACCTTAGACTGCATAAAGGAAGGCATAGATTCCAGCAATCTATGAGGCTGGCACAGTGGGTAGATTAGCTATGCATTTACTAGCTATGCAAATCACTTAGCCTCTTTTGATAGTCAACTCAGTTTCTTTATCTGTAAAATGGGAATAACTATAGCACCCACTTCATAGAATTGTGAGGATCAAATGAAATAACTCGTGCAGCTGTATGTCAAAATCAATAGAAAGGGACACCCACGTGCAGCATATTGACTTAGAAAACCACAAATGAACATTATTTGTGTTTTATTGTATTTTAATTTTATTTTTTTAAGCATTTCCCAATTACATCTTAATCTGGTTGAGGCCCCTCTGGGGAGTTTTGTTGGTCTTGTTTCACACTGATAGAAAGGACTTTGTAAAACTTTAAGAGCTGTATTGAAGTACTTAGCACACAGTGTCTGCCATACAGTATGGCTATATAAATGCTCATTCCCTTCCTTTCCCTCTACCCCTCCCTCCACTACTGTCATTCATTCATTCATTCATTCATTCATTCACTCATTCATCCATTCATTCGAGGTTTCACTCCCAGGGCCTCCTTTCTAGTCTTTGAATTTTTTTTTTTCTTTTCCTCTCCTCTGGATCTTTTCCAGATTCTTGACAAATTATGCATCCCAAGCTTCTCTCTTCTGAGGTTTCACTGAGTGTTGGGCTGGCAGAAGTCCTGAATACTCAAATGTGATTTCTCCCCTCAGGGAGTTTCTTTTCTGAGGTGGTTAGGAGATTTGGTGGTGGTAGATTATTGGAATCCTTTCTCCAGTTTCTACCTGGCCAGGGAGGACTTCCCAAGGAAGTGGGGTTTTCAAGGCAGAGACAAATGACTTGGAAGACAGAAAGTGGGATAGCTGATGGATGAAGAGGGGAAAGGTTTCAGGCCTGGCATTTACTGAGCAAAGCTGGTAACAAGAGAGAAGCGGGTCCAAGGAGGAAAGAATTGGGCAGCTAGGATAGAGTGCTGAACCTGGAGTCAGGAAGACTCATCTTCCTGAGTTCAAATCTGACCTCAGACACTTGCTTACTATAGCTATTTGACCCTGGGCAAGTCACTTAACCCTGTTGGCCTCAGTTTCCTCATCTGTAAAATTAACTGGAGAAGGAAATGGCAAAATCACTCTAGTATCTCTGCCAAGAAAATCCCAAATGCGGCTCATACACAGAAGGACATGACTGAACAAAGGGGAAATAATGGCTCTGGGAGGTGGTCTGCATTGAGGGGAGACCCATGAAGGCATTAGAAATGCCAAGTCTGAAGCATGTTGGAATGAGGTAGTCATCCTCAACCCTGCAAAAGAACAACAGGAACATAGGATTGTAGATTTGAGAGGGACCTTAGAGGTCATTTAGTTCTAACTCATGTTTATAGATAAAGATACTGAGACCTAGGTGGTGAAGTGACTTGCTTGGGGTTCTAACGCAGGGCTCCTGACTCCTTCATTATACCCCACTGTTGATCACAGATCCCCAGGAGTCACCTAGCTCAACTCGGCCGTCACTATTTGATGCACAACTGATGTCTTCCTCTAATACCAATAGTTAATATATAAAGAAATTGCTCTTGATTTCCTGCAGCACTGAGGGGCTGCTGTGTTACTCAGGTCCCTTTTCCATCTGGTCAAACAGCAGACTGGGAAGACTGAACGAGAGTGAGAGTTAGCTTCGCCTTACAGATTAGTTTTTAAAAAAAATCAGCAGCCCGGAGAAAAGAATGCTTCTAACAGAAGGCTGTAAAAGCAAAACTTTCCGTAGCCCTTCCTTGCCCTACCAATGTCATGGGAACAACACAAATGCCAGCAGTTAGCCTTGGTGCCCTGAGGATGGGAGAGTGGGAAGAGGGGGAGGATTTTATTTTCTATTTTAATAAAAATTCTTCCCTACAGTCCCGTTTTCTTAGAATCACCAAATGTTACTACTTGAAAGGAACTTAGAGGTCACTTTGTCCTGCCCCCTTAGTTTATAAATGGGGCCTAGAGAGGTCAAGTAACTAGTCCAAGGTCACATAATAAAGAAGTGGCAAAGATAGTACTTGAACCCCGCCTCTGCTGCTCCCATCCCTTTTTCATCCTGTCTCATTTGTTGAGGGGCTCCAAGGCCTGTGGGCCCAGGCTCAAGCAAGCTCTTGGTCAAATTGCTGGTCAACCTTAAATAATGTGCTTGCCTCTGCCACTCTCTCCGACTTGCTCATCTCTCCAAGAAAATGCTGCATTGCACCAGAGGCAAAGGGAGAGGCTGGCTATGCAGCTGGGCAGCCTGCTGCCAGTATCTCATGGTTAAAAGCATGCAGAATAAAACACAACAGAGGTAGAGAAGTTAGGCTTAGGGTGGCATTATAGCATTTCTCAGGAGCTATGGGTTTTCACAGCAACTTGGCCCACCTTAGCAGCTGGTGGTGGATGGGTTCTCTTAGCCTCAGTAGAATTCTCAATAAAGAGTGGTTACTTCTTTCCCAGACATTTTGTTTAAGGGGCTTAGACAAATGTTTCATTTCCCTCGGGCCCAACAATTTTTTTGAGTCTTTTTCCTTTCATTCTTTCTCCAGTTCTCTGTGCTATTTACTAAGCCTCCACCTCCTTGAGTCTGTATGAAGGAAGAAGGACCATATCGAAAGACATGGTAAATGGAGTCATTAGGTATGACTAAGGGACTAAGCTGTTGAACCTAAGACCAATGAATGCCTAAGAGCCATGAGTTCTTCATTTGATTCCTGATGTTTTAGCTTCTATGTTTCTTTGGTGAACTAAACTTTGGTCAACTCTTCACCCCATTTCGAAGGTGAATTGTCTATATTCAAATACATTTTGACCAGACTATGTGATCCAGGGGAAAGAGCAGTGGTCTGAGAGTCCTAAAGATTTGAGTTCTAATCTAAGGAAGTTCTGATGTAGATTCATTGTGTGCAACCTCAGGTGAGACATTTAATCCCTTTCCACTTCAAAGCTACCTGATCTTCAAAGTAGTGAAAATGCTCTTCTCCTCTCCTCTTCTTTCAGAAGTACTGGGAAGATGGAGAGAACTCATGGAATATTTTCACTTCTTAAGGGAAAGGTAATATATAGGGCTAATATATTCCTTTCTGTTATTTAGAAGTGTGTTTAACAAGGAAATGAGTATCTCATGTAACCATAATCAACCACAGTCAGCCACAGCTAGTTAGTCAGCCATAGGTAGTCAAGATCACCCATTGATAGCCATAGCCAACCGTAGTCAGCCACATGATAGCTGCAGATGGCCACAGTCTGCAAGTGTTAAAAGTTATCCATGTGAGATGAAGACAATGGTTGCAATGATGATGATTGTATATTGGTGGTGATAGGGAGGGAAAGATTCCTATTATTTGGGGAATGACAGAAGAAAGGGAAAAAATGAAGCATGACAAGGACAGAGAGTTTGCTTAGGGCCACACACAGATTCTGTCTGTTTTTTGGAGATAATACAGCCCCAGTTAAATCCTTCTGCTGTTCTGACCCCTCTTTGCTTTTGGATTCCTGGAACTTGAGGACTGCCCAGTCAATCTTACAGTGACTGTAGGGCCTTTAAGAAGTAGAATAGGACTGTGGGAGACCTTTATACTTCATGTAGCTGATCATATGCTGAGGGGGAAGTTGCTGGGATTTTTGTTGGAAGAACTTATAGGGAGGGTGAACAAGTTCATGAGCCAGTATGTCTGGAATTGGGAATGAGTCTGATCTGTATATGAGGACTGAGTTTATAGACATCATATTCCTGCTCATGCACATAATTTGCACCTAACCCACCCTAGACAGATAGTTTTGATTTTTGTTTCTGTATCATTTTCACTCCTCATTTCCCCACCCTGCCCCCTGCTCCATGTCTGGCCCTTAGTAGACACTTCATACATCCTTGTTGATGGCTTGACTGGTTGGTAGATACCTAGGCTAGTTTTACAAATCCCTGGAAAGGGAGATTTCATAAATTAACAGATTCCCCACAGGTGAAACATGGGCTGATGCCTGAAGGTAAACCCCACCTTTCCAGCTCTATGACCCTGGACAAGTTACTTAACCTTGTTTGCCTCAGTTTCTTCATCTGTAAAATGAGCTGGAGAAGAAAATGGCAAACTGCTCTAGGATTGTTGTCAAGAAAACCCCAAATGGGGTCACAAAGAGTCAGACACAACTGAAACACTCAACAACAACAATTCCAAGAGCTATTGTGAACCAAAGACTGTGTGCCAGATCAGATCCTAGAATTGCTTGAGAATTCAAATCCACTGAGATATAGCAGGAAGCTTGAGATGGTTGAAGTTTCAAGGGAGTTCTGTATGGAAATGGGAAGTGTGCTACCACGTACATCACCCAAATGGTAGTTTTAGGTGATGTAATCTGCTTCCTAAAAGCTCTTTCCTCTTATCATGAAGTAATTTGGGGGTTTTAGTGGACTGCATGCTTAATACCAGTTAACAGTGTGATATAGCAAGCAAGAAAAGCTAATGTAATCTTGTGCTACATTAAAAGAGGCATGACTTCCAGGAATAAGGAAGTGATTAACCCTCTGTACCCTCTCCTGGTTAGAGCACAATTGGGGTATTGTATGCATTTCTGGGTTCCACACTTTAGGAAGGACATTGATAAGATGGACAGTATCCAGAGGAGGTCCTTGAGCCCACGTTATATGAGAAAGTGCCAATTTGCATTAGTAAAGGGAGTTTACTTACTAGCAGTCCCCTTTGCACCTCAAGGGTGGGAATACATATACACATATACATATGTATGTATATATATATCATACACAGACAGTTACTTATATATACATGGAATGTACCTATATCTATCTATCATCTATCTATCTCCTGGTTCTTTCTACAAAAGTTTTGAATAACTGATATTTCTTTTCTGGTGATTTTCAAGTGAGGAGAATTACTTTTAGCTGACAGGTGGTAGTAGACATGGCAGGTGACTGGGGAGTTCAAGGGACCTCAGAGCCATCAGAAAAGTCTCATCAGCTCCTGGAATTGGTAGCAGAATCTGCTAAAGTGGTTGTGGCTGACCACAGAAGGAGTGTTTGCAGGCAGTGGTGGTAAGACAATGTCCTAAGGAAAATGATAGCTTCAAGGATTGTGTCCCTTTGTGATGGGGAGAATTCTGGTCTTGGGTTCTATAAAGACTAATCCTCAGCACTCAACAGAGAAGCAAATTTAAGGGAAAACTCACTAGGATTTCACAAAGGGAGAAAAGGACTTTTGGAGCCAGGATTCACAGCATCCCTTGATTACAAATGTTTCTTACACATCTTCATCCTCATTGTGTTTTAAGTTTGATCTCATTGTTCCCAGGGACTCTGTGCATAGTTACATGCATGTATATATGAGGAGAGAGAGCGTGCATGCCCCAGGTTAGGAGGGGATTGGTAAAGCTTTGTTACCCTTGTTCTTACTATAAGTTCTCAATAAATCCCTTTTCCTAAAAGCTAATGGAGTTCTACCAATTTATTGATATTGAGGGCAACATGGATATTGACATTGATGGAGGTTGCTGAGCAACAGTGATAAAAGTCACAGTGACTCAGGCTTACCCCTAGAATCCTAAGGGATGGAGTGGTATTCTCCCCTTCTATGGACCTAATGTGCTTCTGCAATGGGAATGACTGGCAGAGGATGCTACGTCTAGATATGTCTTTACTTGGAGATGACATCTCTCAATCAATAAACATTTATTAAGGGCCTACTATGTGCCAGGCAATGTACTACAGGAGAACACATATGAAACAGGTGACAACCTGTCTGATAGAGGATTCCTTCTTGTAGAGAATGGTGGAACCAAGGGTGGCTATCAGCACTAGGGCATAGAAAAGCTAGGAAGGGATAGTAGTGGGAGCTCAGTATGGTCATTAATCAAGTTTTAGAGTCTAAGCAGTAAGGACTGGCTTTCAGAAAAGGCAGGGGCCACTGGGTTATGGTTGATGACCTTCCTTAAGGCTAAGTTCACACTTAGGGAGCCACATGAATATAAGTTCTGATTCCAGATTCAACACTTGACCCCAAGTTGACTCTGGACAGCACACTGTTTCTCATGCCTCTATTCATCTGTCTGTAAAATGGAGACATTGCTACAATGCCCAATGACCATTTCTTCTCATTGCTTTGGGCATATTCATGGGAATTCCTCCAATCAGAGGGCTATGACTTGCATCCATAGCCAAGTCACCTAGTACCAGGACTCAGTTTACCCCTACCCACCCTCCTGATGTCTGTTGCTTCTCTTGAGCACAACCATGCATATGCAATGCTTTTCATCTTTCCCTAGCTTCACCCTTAATCACCCACAGTTATTCTTTTTCCAAACTGCCTACAATTTGTCTTCATTTTTCTTGAACTTGAAGTGGCAATAGCAAAGCAGTGTTCCAGGTGTGCTTTTATTCAAGCCTTTTGAGCCAGGAGCTGATCCTCTCTCCCTTTACATTCTGTGGGTCAGGCTCCTGGCAGAGCCCTGTGGCCAGTGTGGCATTCGCCCTGCTTGAGAGAGAGGTGGAGAGCTTAGAGAGGGCCCAGGGGAGAGCAATTCAAATAATGAAAGGGTTAGGAAATTGACCCTAGGTGAAAAGCTTAAAGAAATTGGAATTATCTAGCCTGGGGATTATTAAATCAAGAGTGAACTTGAAAATCAGCCCTCATATAAATAGAGGTGGATCTGAGGACAGTGACAGTGTGTTGTTTGTTTTCCTCTTGGGGATGGCCCAGATTGAAATGAATGTGGGTAAGACAGTCAGTACATGTTAGAGGTAGGACTCTAAAGTCTTAGAGATTTTCCTGAAGCATTGAAAGGTTAAGAGTCACACAGTCAGAATGCGTCAGAGGACTTAAATCTGACTCAGTTATCCTAAATTCAAGGTCATCTCTCTAACAACTATACAGTGTTACCTATCTATTTACAACCAATGTAGTGACTGCTCCCAAGAGGCAATATGGCTTGGTGGGTATAGAACTGGCTTCATTCATCAGTTCTGTTGAGGGTACCACCTTCTTTCTAGTCACCTACCTTCCTAACCTTGAAATCACCTGCAACTCTTCCCTCTCTTCTAATCTGTTGTCAATTCTACACCTATAAATATATCTTTCATCTTCCCAGAGGAGTACTTAAAGGCCTTCTAATCTCAACCCCCTCATTGATAGATGTGGACACTGAGTTCTAGGGAGAGTAAGTGAATTGCACATTTACACAGGTAGCAATTGTCAGATTTGAACCAGAACCGTCAATGGCACAGCCAGTAAGCCCTTCCTCCACGGCATCATGTATCTCCACTCATATCCATCAGCTAGTTCAGGTCCTCATCACTTCTCAACTGGACTATTGAAATAGATTTCTAATTGGTCTCCCTCTTTCCAGTACCTCCCTTCTCCAATCCATCCACCGCCTAAATGCCAGACTAACATTCCTAAATCACATACCTGGCCATGCCACTCTCCTGCCCAAGAAGTTCCAGGGGCTCTCTCTTGCCTCTAGGGCAAACTCAAATGCTGCACCTAATCCAGCTTCTGTCTCCTCCAGGTTGCTGTCCTTCGTGTACCCTATGGGCCAGTCAGACTGATCTACTTGCTAATTCCTTATTCTTAACATTTGATCTCCCATCCCTCGGGCTTTGCACAGCCTTCACTGTCCCCTCCTGCCTTAAACTCACTCCCCCACTGATTCATAATTCACAGCATCTTTCAAAGTTCTGCTTGGTACCACCTTCTCCAGGCATCATAACCTGATTTCTTCTGGTATTAGTATTGTGCCCACTCTTTCACCCTCTTCCTGGAAATTATGTCATAAATACTTTGTATTTTAATGAGATATATATATATATATATGTTGTTTTCCTTCTATAGAATGGAGTCTCTTTAAGGCCAGAGACCATATCTGGCACATAGCAGGCTGAATATATACTTGTTGAATGAAGACTAAGTATATAAAATGAAGGGCTATCAATAGGTGATCTCTAAGGCATCTTCCAGCTTGAAATCCTTCTATCTAATGACCCTTATAGCTTTGTGCTGCTTTAATTAAAGATGATAGCACACCATCTACTGTTCTGGGGATGGCCCATCCTTTGGGATGTAGAGAGTGACCTGGCTATGTCCCAGGGCTTTTTACCCCACTGGAGCAGCCCTAGTGTTCTTGGGACAGGCTGAGGCTTTGGTGGGAGTGAGATGGTCGATATAGGAGGCTGGTTGCCTCTCAGTGGGGGAGGGGCAGCAGAATGGGAAAGTCTAGGATAGGATGAATGAGAAATGGCACCTTAAGAGGCAATACCATCTCCCGCCAAGTTGATAAACACAGAGGAGACATTTCCACTGAGTGCACCGCAACTGATTCTGAAATCACTGAAAGTATCCAGGGGGAGGAGGAAGCTATCAGAGTGGCTGGGGAGAAAGAGAGAGAGAGCCTCATGTCTCAATGGGAAAGCCGCAACATTTCCTCTTTGGTTTGATTCCGGTTAGGTATGTCAGAGGCAGAGTCATTCAGCAAATAGTGTGTTGGGGGTGGACGGGATGAGGGAGTGGAGGAAAGGAGGAAATCAATTGGTTTTCATATCTATTGATTTCTTTCAATGAATCACTGTGGAAATGGAGAGGGAAGGGAAAGGAGTAGAAAGGAAAGGCTTCAAAAGGTGAGTTAGTGGTGGGGGAAGGGAGTGACGGCAGGAACTCAGGCTGAGATTCAAATCCAGGATAAAGAACAGTGTCAGCTGATTCTGAATTAACCCCTGGGAGCATAGGAAGGGCATTAGAGTCTATTATCTGTATAGGTCCCCTTGGGACCTATGCACATGTGAATTGAGCATGAGAGCATTTTAGAGTCAGATTATCATTGCTTCTTCAGGGAAAGAGAACATAAACCACCCAGAATACTCAGACTAGACCAGTCACTTTAAGCCCTCCAAACTTCTGTTAGTATTTTTGTCTACACAGATCATACACCATGGAATGTTAGAGCTGGAAAGAACCCATTCATAGAATCAAAGGGTGATTGCTATAGTTCAATGCACAAAGTCAAAGGATGTTGGTCACATCTTGTGGCTATTTGGTGAGAAGTAAAGAGTTAATAGTCAGGGAGTGTGAGGAGAAAGTGAATGGCAAAGTCCTAGGTGGTGTTGCTTTGGCTAAGTAGACCAAGAATTAAGGGAGAAGAGTCGGGGGGGTTTGTACACCTTGTAAGCATTTGAAAAGGGAAGCCAACTGCACTATCATCCAGCATGGGTTTGTCAAGAATGAATCATGGTAGGTTAACTTCATTTCCTCGGTTGATAGTGTTACTGGGTGGTTGGTCAGGAGAATATTATAGATATGTTGTTGTTTAGTCATTTTTTAGGCACATCTAACTCTTTGCGACCCATTTGGAGTTTTCTTGGCAAAGATACTGGAGTGGTCTGCCATTTTCTTCTCCCTCTCTTTTTGCAGATGAGGAACTGAGGCAAACAGGGTTAAGTGACTTGCCCAAGGTCACACAGTTCGTACATATCTGAGACTAGATTTGAATATACTCAGTAAGAAAACAATAAATTTGTATCTGAGTCCATGGGAAGCCAAGAGATCCTACCTACCCACTTTGGTGGACCACTGTCTTTTTCCAAAGTCCTCAATAGTTCTTATGTCTTACAGTGGTAAACTGGGTAGGTTCCCAGAAAACAAGAAAGAATTGGGGTTCTCTCTTTCAAATGAGTGATCATTTGCCAGAAAATCCTCCTAGACATTCTGTGAGACAGCTAAGGAGGTACAGTAGATACAGTGGATAGATCTGGAATCAGGAAGACCTCAGTTCAAATCTGACTTTAGATAATTCCTAGCTGTGTGAACCTGGGAAAGTTACTTAACCTCTATTTGTCTCAGTTTCCTTAAATGTAAAATAAAGGTAACAACAGCACTTCCCAGGGTTGTTGTGAAAGACAAATGAAATGATATTTGTAAAGCACATAGTAGCACCTAATTACTGTCTACCTTTCCCTCTCTTTCTTTCCCCTCCCCTCCCAGTTCTCTTTCCTGCAAGTGTCCATATCCAAATATATGAGTGTGTGTGTGTGTGTGTGTGTGTGTGTGTGTGTGTGTGTGTACACATATACACAAAGCACTTTGGAAATCCCAAAGTACTATGTATACAAATGCTAGTTATTATATTTATTATGTTGCTCCTGTCAGTGTTCTGTTGCATTTCTCCCTATATAGCCTCCCTGTTTCTCATGCTGCCTTTTGGGGTATTTTTCACTAGATTCTACTCAACAATCACCTTTACCTGGCAATTGATGCTAGTTATCTCTATGGCTTAACTATAGCATCAGCAGCCCAACGTTATAGTTCTTCTATGTCTCCATGGCCAGAAGGACTCTGGGCTATTTACACTTTCTGTTTTTTAACAGAGTCCCTCCATATTACCTTTCATATAAAGGCTCTCCTCAGATGGCTCTGGATCTTGGGTCACTCTGATGAGTTTCTACTTTTTACTCTGGGTCAGTTTAGATAACTCTGTTCTATTTACATCTTCACTTTCCTGGTGCATGGGTTGTTTGCTCCTGCTCAGTCAAAGCTCTTTACTGAGTCTTTTTGGGGTTGGAAAGATACCCCTAATCTTGTCCCATTTTGTCTTTCTCTGGCCCATCTTTGTCTGGGAGCATCTGGATCAGGTTATGCAAATTACCCCCAGGTTACTACTACTCCAAGTTCTCCAGAAAGTACTAACTCCTCTAAACAAAAATGCCCGTTCTGAGGGAGAACAGTCGGGACTAAGTAGGAGATTTCTGTTTTCTCTGTTATAGCATAGTTAGGATGATTCAAAATGATTAAATATGAATGACTAAGCCCAAAGAGTATTGATTAATAGATGAATGACGATTGAGAAGAAGGCTTCTAGTAGAAATTCACAGAGATCTGTCTGTAGCCCTGTTCTGTTTGACATTTTTTCCATTGACTTAGATAGAGGCATAGATAACAGGCTCATCAAATTTGCAGATGACAGAAACTGGCTAATACATTGGATGACAGAATTGGGAACCAAAAAGACCACAGAAGGCTATATTAAGAGCATGAATCTAAGAAAGATCAAATATAATGGAGGTAGATGGGGAGTCTTCATACTTTGATTGGAAAAATCAGCTTCACAAATCAAGATGGGGGTGGTATGGCTAGGCAACAGCTGATATGGAAAGATCTGGGGTTTTTAGTAGATTTGCACATTCAGGGTAATATGGCAGCCTCAAATAGCTAACACACAATGAGGCTATATCAATAGAAGCCTAATTTTAAAAGGATACTGACAAGCTGGGGCATGCCAGAGAAGAGTGGTCAGCATCACAGGGAGGCTCAATGCCATTCATGGATCTATTATCAGAAGAGGGGGTATAAATATCTGAAGAAGAGAAGACTTTGGTGAAGGCCTGATAGCTGGCTTCATGTTTTTGAAGATCTGCCTGTGAGAAAGAAGAATCTGACTTACTCTGACAGGGAGCAATAGTGGGTAGGTGGTGGGGAAGAGCTTCATACAAAGAAAAACTATAATAATCAGAGTTTTCCTAAATTGGAAATGGCTTTCTCAGGAGGGGCTGACTTCCCCATTTCTGGAGGTGGGATGACCATTTATTTGCTGCTGTTGTAGGAGGGTATTCATGCTTTGGGTTAGGTTAGGTGATATTTGAAGTCCTCCTCACCTTAGGTCTTCTATGATTCCAAGAGGACTAGAGAGAGACAAAGAAGCCATTGTAGATAAATTGATTCAGAAACCCTTAGCCTAGTTTATCAGGAATCTGGCAGGAGTGCTGGATGGTCAAGAATAGAATCTGGACCACTTGTCTACTTGACTTACTTTTAACAGAGAAGTAGCTACACTATTCCTTAGCTTGTTCCATAGACAATTTCAAAGTCAGAAAGAACTGGATTCAAGTCCTGCCCTAACACATAGTAATTATATAATTTAGGGGAAGTTACTTCACCTCTCATCCTCTAGGAAATGTTTTATGACTATTAATTGTAGAGAAAGTGCCAAGCTACATTGGTAGAGGGGATTTTCCCACCTGGGGGTTCTCTGTACTAATATAATCAGTTTCTATCCCTGTCCTTATAGGAAAAGAATGGCTCCTGGGGATTTAAGGAAAAGACAGTGTTCAGGGTACAAAATTGTTAGCTATTGGGTGAGTTAATAAAAGTTAGGGTTTCATGTTGCTCTTAAGCTTTATCATAATGGTTGAAGGCATTAAACAATTTTTTTTTCCTCAGGCTCTGCTTGTTTTTATCCTTTTAGCTCCTGCCTCTCACTCTAGTCTTGACCCTTGGGGGGGATCTGTCTTCCCTGCAAGTTCACCCTAGGTTCATCTTAAATCCTAGACTGAGCTTTTTTCTCTCATCTTTCTTGGTCCCCTGAGAAACAAGATCCTTTTCTAACCTGGACCCATGTCCATCTTTTAGCCTCAGGCTAAAACACATCTTCTCTCCTCAGTGCTACTTGAAAGCTGACTAGACATTTCCAGACTCAGTCCACAGAAATCTCCGAACTAACTGCTCTTCCAATCTGAGCACACTGCTTTTAGCCTTTTGTGATGGTGTCCCTCCCATCACAGGAATTCAATAAATATTTGTTGAATGAATAAATCAATAAGCATTCAGCCCCTTTGGTTTTGCTTTTCTTGTGGACTCATTTTCCTGGTCTCTCCCATCTCCTTTAGCTCATCTTGAGTTTTCCCCAAGCTTTTTCTTTACTTCATTCCCCAACTTCCAGCCAAGGCACTTAACAACCTTTCCATCTTGCCATCTTCCTTGACATTGCCTGTCTTTCCCTATTTGTATAAGAATCTTGTAGATTAGAGCTCCAGAGAAGGCCCTCCTTCCTTGGGTTGTTAATCCACACAATTTTGAGCCTGAGCAGTCTTGATTAATAGCCAGTTCACCTAATTCACAATACCCAGTTGGCATCAGACCATGTTCACGCCATCTACTTTGGATATTTTGACATTTTTCTCTTACCCCACAAATGTAGTTGCCAAATTCTGCCATTTCTGCTTTCAGACCATCTCTCTGATATGACCCCTTCTTTCCCCTCACCCAGCCACCACCTTATTTCCATCCCTTATCACCTCTCCCTTTAAGGGTTCCTATCTCTAGATGTAGATGGATTGGGTTTGGTCCTGGCAGAGCCAGGCTAGGAAAGAAAGGGGTCAGGCTTTTTCTTATTTATGACTCATCATATCCCAACCACTCTCTTAAACTTGGCTCGTGTCTAGGGCTCCCTCTAAAGGGATTATTAACAGGGTCACTACTAAGAAATGAGAGAGTGCTAGGCCTGGAGTCAGGAAGAACTGAGTTCAAATCCAGCCTCAGACATGGCCTAGCAGCATGACCCTGGGCAAGTCACTTAACCCTGTTTGTCTCAGTTTCCTCATCTGTAAAATGAACTGGAGAAGGAAATGGCAAACCACTCCAGCATCTCTGCCAAGAAAACATCAAATAGGGTCATGAAGAGCTGAACATGACTGAAAAATGACTGAAATGAATTTGTTTTCTCTACCACAAAAGAAATGCTTAAACATAAGAGACTCATGAGCACACATTGCTAAACACTTAGAGAACTATACAAATGCTTAAAGCATGAACAGTCATTTCCTATTCATCTATGATCTGCCATCTGAACAACTCACTCATATTCCATACCTCCTGGCAAGCCTGGCATCTATGGCTCATTCTCTGCCAGTGATCATCTTGTCTTCCAAGAAGCTATAGCTTCAGGGAGCATCTCTCACAGGGCCCTGGGCCCTGACTGAAGAACTCAGAAGAGTTCCTGACCCCTTGAGCTTATGTGGCTGCTGCTAAGGTCAGTCAAGCCCTCCTCAGGGTTGGTTTACCTGTGCCTGGGGAAAGAAGCAAAAAGCAGAGGGTGGGAACCTGGGGAGCCACAGAGCAACAGGAAGCCCCTGGTTCTCGGGGTTTCACAGGATGACCATTGTTATACCTATATAGGCATTTTAAAGGAGCTAGCTATGTACTGGAAAATGTGATTGGTAGAGGACCTAGGTCCAAATCTCAGTTATGTTATTTACTATTTATATGACCTTATATAAGTTACTTAACTTCTCTGGGCCTCAGTTTCCTCATTTGTAAAGTGAAGAGATTGTACATAACAATAATAATAATAAAAAATAATAGTTAACATTTATATAGTGTTTACTATGTGGCTAACTTTGTGCTAAGCACTTTAGAATGATTATTTCATTTATCTTGCAACAACCCTGGGAGATAGGTATCATTATTACCCCCATTTTACAGATGAGGCAACTGAGACAAGTAGTAGTTAAGTGACTTGTCCAGGCTCATACCTGTAGGAAGTAGCTGAGGCTAGATTTGAACTCAGATCTTCCTGACTCCAGGCTCAGTGCTGTGTTTGCTGTGCTATCCCATGCCTTAGATGACCTCTAAGTTCCCTCCCACACCTGAATGTATTATCCTATCATTGTGTTGTATTTCTTAAAGAAATGGATGGTTCCAGAGCTGCCTTCAGTTATCAGTGCCAAGGTCTAGTCACCCTCCCAGTCAGGATGTAAAGCTTGCTCACAATGGATGCTCTGTGATTCAGGAGTACTGACAAAAACATTTCTTCATGAGCCTGAGGTCTCATATTCAATCCGTGAAGTTCTTCTGAATCCATTTTTAACCCTGGGGCTTGGTGGTGCTTTGAAATGCTAGCAGAGACAGTTCCCCAGTTTTGAAACCCTGAATTCCAATTGACAGAAGTGCTGTCTGATGCAAGAATTTGAGTTTTCCATGAAAGTCTTTGGGTGTGGGAAAAAACCAGCTTTGTAATAATAGATTTGTAAACTGGATTCATTGAATATGGCAACCCAGGAAAGAGTTGATGTCACCTCATGATGACTTGTAGACCAAGATATTTTGTTGTCGCACTTTAAGAGTAGAAGGTGAGACAGAAAGCCCTGATTCAGTTGTTCCCAACTCAATTACTTTCTCTTCAAAGTCTCTGTCTCTGAACCAGACCTAAAGATGTGGCCAGTACATGTCATTGCAGTCAGAAAACCAGTGATGGGAGTCAGTAGGTATGGGGTAATTCTAACAGAAACACAGAAATCTCATTGTTGGAATGGGTCTTAGGGTCACCTTATCTAACTTGAACAGAAAATCCCTCTACTATATCTGGTAATGAGGATCAGCAACTTCTCCTTTTAGCCAAATAAGGACACTCCCACTAAAGAGTGACTTGAACCATCGAACTCCAGATTAAAAGTCTGATTCATTCATTCTACCTGCTCAGTAAGTGTTTTAAAGTACCAACTCACCAGTCTGCTGTACCAGATGAATAGCAATATGATGTAAGATAGCAGTTCTCAATTTTTTTGGTCTTAGGTTGAGCCCCCTATGTAGGAAAATTGAGATACTAATGCATTGTTGGTGGAGTTGTGAACTGATTCAACCTTTCTATAGAGCAATTTGGAACTATGCCCAAAGGTCTATAAGACCATTCATATTCTTTGACCCTGAAATACCACAACTAGGTCTATATCCCAAAGAGATAAAAAGCAAAGAGGAAAAGGGCCTATATGTACAAAAATATTTTTATAGCAATTCTCTCCTGGTGGTAAAGAATTAGAAATTTAGAGGATGCTCATCAATCAGGGAATGGCTGAACTAGTTGTGGTATATGATTGTGATAGAATACTATTGTGGAAGAAGAAATGATGAGCAGAATGTTCTCAGAAAAACCTGGGAAGACAACACGAACTGATGCAAAGTAGAGTGAGCAGAACCAGAAGATTGTACACAGTAACAGCAGTATTGTACTATCATCAGTTGCGAATGACTTAGCTGTTCTCAGCAATACAATGATCCAAGACAACTCATGATGAAAAATACTATCCATTCCCAGAGCAAGAACTGATGGAATCTGAATGCATATCAAAGCATACTTTTTTTTTGTTGTCTTTATTTTTCTTGTTTTTTTTTGGGCGGGGTCTGTTTTCTTTCATAGCATAACTATTATGAAAATATGGTTTTCATGACTTATACAGGTATAACCTATGTCAAATGGCTTGCCTTCTCAATTTGAAATTAAAAATAAAAAAAGGATGTTAAAAATAGTTTTTTACATGTAATTGGGGAAAAATAAAACACTAAATAAATTATTTTAAAAATTATTGAGTCCCCAAAGAGCTTTTATTCATGCGGGTTATATTGGAAACTAGGGATCTTAGAATATAAAAATGAGGAAGGAGAGCATAGAAGGTATGAGAGGCAGCCTGTGCCAAGGCACTATTGATTGAACAGTTCTCAGTCTGAGTCTAAAGACTTAGAGTTGGAAGAGGCCTTGGAGTCCCTTGGAGGAGGAACTGGCTCCCCTCCTTTCACAACTTCCGTTACTGCTGCAGCTGCTCCTACCCCTAGCACTATCATTCCTATTGCTAATACTTATACCAGTTAGCTCCAATGAAAAGCATGCTAGACTTGGGGTCAGGGAACCTGAGTGTGATTCTGAGCTCTACAACTGCTATGCTGTAGGCAAGTCACATCCTTTCTTAGCCAGTTACCTCTTTCATTGCTAAATCAGTTGGGCATTTTTAACTTCTTGTCATGTGGGCATCTTGAACTCACTGTGTCGAAAACAAAATTCATTATCTTAAACTTTATTACTCATATCTCTTCCTAACTTCTCTGTTTCTGATGACGGTCTCTCTTTCTCAAAACATGTATGTATATACAATATGCATTACATATAATATGTATATATTATATGTATGGATGAACATGTATATATGGAACACGTGCACATGTAATACAACACATACATATTTGCATATGCACACACACTATATATATGTACGTATCTATATATTGTAGGTACATAGTTGTTTGCATAGTGTATCTCTCATTTGAATATGAGCTCTTTGAGAAGAGGGACTATTTTTTGTCTTTCTTTGTAACTCCAGCATGTAGCATGGTACCCTGTATATAGTGGGTGCTTAATAGATGTTTGTTGCTGGACTGAATGACCTCTCAGATTCCTTCTAGTTCTAAATCTGTGATTGTATGACCATTACTACTACTATCATGAGCACTATTCCCACTACCACCTGGATCATGATTTATTATTTACAGATATATAGTCCAATATACTGTGAGGCTTGGCAGCTCAGTCTCCTAGGAAGGCTTGGATATGGGAATGATAAGATCTGATATTTATGTAACAAACTGGTGTGAAACTTGTATGGAGATCTCAGAGTGGACATAAATTTGGCCTGATACCAGAAGGCCTTGCTTGAAGCACCTCTTGCCCAAAGGCAGTTCAGACTTCAGAGGTTAGGTATGAGGCTGGTGTACAAATGGGAATTGTACCAGTATATTCAGGATGTTCAGGATATCTATCCAGGATGCTTAGGATGGAAAGGAGCAGTGATGATTATTCTATTCTATTATTCTATTCCTCTGCTTTCAGGTTGGATTAGCTTATAGCTAATAGCCTATATAAGCTAATAGTTTATAGCCTATTCTTAAAGCTATTAGCACATGGAGCTTCCCATTTTTGTCTATATCAATGCCGTCCATATAGTTTGTTGTTGTTGGGTCATTTTCAGTTGTGTCTGACTTTTCATGACCTCATTTAGGGTTTTCTTGGCAAAGACACTGGCATGGTTTGCTATTTCTTTCTCCAGCTCATTTTACAGATGAGGAAACTGAGGCAAACAGGGTTAAGTGACTTGCCCAGGGTTACATAGTCCTTGACTCTTACCTCTCACTCATCCTTTCTATTCAATCAGGTTGGTTTTATTTCTACAATTTGTTGTTGGTTCTATTTCTACAATAACTCTCACATCTTTCACCTCACATCTGCCCTTGTTCTGATCTTTTTCATCTTTTACCTGGGCTATTTCAATAACTTCCTCATTGGACTCTTTGTTTCCTCTTTTTTCTTCCTTTAATCTGTTTTTTTTTGTCAAGCAGCCAAAGTGATATTTTTTCCCACACTATTCCAAATATTTTAATAAGAGCTTTCTGCAAGGCATTTAAAACACCAGTTTGTGAGGATAAACTCCATTAGAGAGAGAGAATACAGAGTACAGGTAGCCATGGAACTAAAGAATTTTCTCGATTTGCGGCAGGATCTGAGAATCCACTGTTTTCTGATCAGCCTTGTGCTGTTCTGTAATTTCATATCTTTCTTTTTCTGTGTCAAAAATCTCTCCTTCTTGGTATCTAGGTTTATGGAGCCTCTTCTTCTTGAAGTAAGCATCAGCATCAGTAAGATGACTTGGAATTTTTACCACTGAAAGGTTAACCCCGGTAGAGGTGCCAATGACAAATTTCCCATGGATCCTTCTCAGAGGAATGTGGTTGATGACCAGAGGTCCAGTCACCAGTAGTAGCAAGCCACTAGCCAGCTGCTTCAGGAAAATCACTTGCTTGCCCTGGTGGTGGCCAGTGAGCATGATCAGAATGGTGCCCGGGGTGATGCTAGCTCAAAGTCTCCTCACATGCTGGCTGAAGAGCTTTTTGCCATGACTTAGCAGCTTTTCTTTTCTTTTTTTTTTTTGGAGGAGGGAAAGCAGGGCAATTGGGGTTAAGTGACTTTCTGAAGGTCACATGGCTAGTAAGTGTTAAGTGTCTGAGGCTACATTTGAACTCAGGTCTTCCTGACTCCAGGGCTGGTGCTCTATTCACTGGGCCACTTAGCTGCCCATGACTTAGCAGCTTTCTAGGCACATCCTCAATAGGGTAATACCTAGGCATTTTGAGGACATTTACCACAGGTGTTCCTCCATTCTTATCACCACCAACTAGCTTTGAGGTAGCAGCAGGCACCTTCTCTTTCATTTTCCTTTCAGTCTGGGTTTTTGGTGCAGTGTGTTTCCACTTGTACATGCTCTCTGGGAATACATTGCAGATCTGGAGTATCTACTAATCCCTCGGGCCAGGACTGGGTTCTTATTGCAATACCTTCCAGGTTTCACCACCTTTTCAGCCACATCTTCCTTTTTGTTCTTCTTCCCCTCCCTCCCCCCTTTTGACCTTCTTTTCCTTTTGTTCTTTTTCCTTCAGGGGCTTTTTGTCCACCATCTTGAGAGAGGGGAAAGAGCCAAGGTGATATTCTAAAGCTCAGTTCTGAGCAAGTCACTCCCCTTCTCAACAAGGATTTCCTTTCATCCCCTTTTGCATCTAGGATAAAATATAAATTCTTTTATTTGGCATTTAAAGTCTTTCACAATGTGAATCTGATCTACCGTTCCAGGCTTGTTAAACATTATCCCTATTTATGCTCTTTACATTCCAGTCAGATTGACCTGTTTGCTGATCCTCCTACTTTATATTCCATCTCCCCTCTCCACACCTTTTTACAGGCTGTTCCCCTGTGCGTGGAATGCTCTGGCTTCTCCTCTCTGCTTCCTAGAATCCTTTGCCTCCTTCAAAGCAGCACTAAGATGCCACCAGGTCCTACATGAGGCTTTTCAATGATAACCCCTCCTGCCAGTACCTCCTCTAGAAATTACTTTCTGTTCTTCCTATACCTACTCTCCATTTATAGCTGCCCTGGCTCCCTTCTAGTCCTAGCTAAAATCCCACTTTCTATAGGAAGCTCTTTCCAACCCCTCTCAATTCTCATGCCTTCTCTCTGTTGACCGTTTCCTATTTATCTTATAAAGCTTGTCTGTATGTGGTTAATTGCATGTTGAGAGCTCCTCCAGAACAGGGGCTAACATATCTATCTTTGTGGCCTCAGCACTTAGCACAGTGCCTGGAATGTAGTAGGCACTTAAAAAATGTTTATTGACTGACTAACATTACCTCATATGTTGTTTTCTCCCATAGAATGCAAGCTCCTTGAGGGCCTGGGATGGTTTCATTTTTACCATTGTATTCTCAGTGCTCTTGCCCATTAAGTAGCATGTACTTAATAAATAAATACTTTTTGATTGATTTATTCATCTCTCTCTCTCTCTCTCTCTCTCTCTCTCTCTCTCTCTCTCTCCTCTCTCTCTCTGTGTCTCTCTCTCCCCCTCTCACTCTCCCCCCACCTCTGTCTCTCGGGTATTAGTCTGAACCAATCCTGCCAAATCTCCACAGCTCCAACAGTGTACTTTATTATGGTTGTTCTGACATCGACCCCCTAGCTTGGATTGGTGTAAATTGAATAAGGGGCCTTGAGATCAAATCCAACTCTGTTATGTTGTACTTGTATGATGCTGAGAAAGTCACTTTGTCTCATTTTCCCTCAGCTATAAAACAGCTGGTAGGTATAGACACTATTTCTTTAGGTCCTCCTAAGCTCTAAATTCTACGCTTCTACAAAGGGGCATTGAAGATGGAGTGGAAAGAATATTGGATTTGGTTCAGATCTTAGTTCTGAAGCATCTTATTTGTCTATGTGACTTTGGGCAAGTCACTTATCCTGTTAGGCCTCAGTTTCCTGGCTTGGAAGATGAGAAGATTGGGCTAGATGGCCTCTCAGATGTCTTCCCATTCTAAATATATGCTCATCAATCTGACACATCTAAAACCAAACTAATCATTTTCCTCCCTACATTGGCTCTCCCTCCTACTTCCCTATTTGTGTTAATGGCACCATCGCCTTTATTGTGCTTCATAGCAATTAGGAATAAATGGTAAGCTGTTTAAATGAATGACTGTAATTACTATTACTTTTACATAGCCAAATCAAGTATTTCTGGGGTCAGCTGGGGAAGAGGAGGTGGGAGGGAGAAGGAGACCTGGGTATAGCAAGATATTGTTCTCAAACTCCTGTCAGGGTCCCTGGGTCCTTAAGTTAGGGGGATTCAGAGGTCAGGGGCTCTCTATTTCTTCAGCTCACCATATCCCCAATCCAAACTTTGGAGAGGGGCAGGATGAACACTGTGCTTTTACAGCCTTATCAGTTGAAGACTACATGCCCCTCTCTTGTCTGTCCTGGGAGTCATCTCCCATTCTCTCACTGAGGAACCAAGATGGGAATAATGGGGGAGGGGACCTTGGACTTCATGCAGGAAATCAGTGGAAGAATGGGAAATGAAACAACGGTCTCTCTGCTCCTTCTGGCAGGAAGGGATAAATGCTCCCTTTTCCTTCACCCTCTGGGGTAATTTCTCAGCTCTTCAATTATAATATGAATCCAGGGACGTTCAGGAAGGCATCAGAACGTCCTTTCCTTCTCTTACTAGCTTTCACAAATAAGGGTGTGTAAACACACCGGTGTACAAATATAAGAAAATATAAGAAAAAGTAATTTCACGTTCACTGCCAACTCCTGTATCTGGGCAGCTGTTAGCTCCTTATGGCTGGGCTTAGCATAGCTCAACACATTCAGGCCATTGCCTTCTCTCCCAGATCTTGGAGCTGTCCATAGTACTGATCTTCCTGAGCAGAGCAGGAAAGAAGAGCAATAGATTCCCCCAGAGATCACTGAATTCTCCATCTATCTGGTTTTGTCACGGTATATTAAAAGACA
Organism: Pseudochirops cupreus; assembly: GCA_028627135.1. NCBI lineage: Eukaryota > Metazoa > Chordata > Mammalia > Diprotodontia > Pseudocheiridae > Pseudochirops > Pseudochirops cupreus. Next base: position 493,582,264 of record CM053581.1, on the reverse strand, counting down.
AGGGAAGGGGCAGGGAAGGAAATAAGCATCTATATAGTACTAGCAATGTGTCAGGGACTGTCCAAGGTCCTTTTTACAAATATATTCTCATTCGATCCTCACAACAACCTTGGGAGGTAGTTGCTATTATTATCCCCATTTTTACAGATGAGGAAACTGAGACAAAGAGGTTAAGTGACTTGCCCAGGGTCACACAGTGTCTGAGGCCAGATTTGAACTCACTTTCTGACTCTAGGCCCAGTATTTTATCTATTGCATCACAATGTCTCCATTTTCTTCATCTATAAAACGGGAATTAATGAAAACTAGAAATATTTATTGAGCACATTTATTATCTGCAAGGCAGTGTGGCAAATGCAAAGACTAAGACATATTCCTTGCCTCCAGGAATTTTCCAGTCAAATAATGCCTTCTCTAACAATAACGATTTACATTTATGTAGATTTTAAGGTTTGCAAAATCAGTCCTCATAAACAGAACCTCACAACAAGCCTGTGAGATAGGTGCTACTATTATTCTCATCTAAAAAAAAACATGGATACTGAGGTTCAGAGAGATTACCCCTTCCCTAAAGTCACACAGCTAGTTGATTCAAACTCAGATCTTCTTGACTTTAATCTAGCATATTATCTGCAACAATAAATTGCCTCTCTACTTACCCATGCCCAGTTGTTTTGAGAATTAAATGTGATTAATACACATGGCCGTGCTTTGAAAGTTAAGTGTTACCCATATATTAGGTATTGTTACTAGCATTTTATTTTCAAAGTGTTTGCCTATCCCATCATGAAAAAAAAGGAAAAAAACCACACGATTAAAGAAAGTCAAAATATTTTTTAAATTGCCGTTAGTATGAAGGAAGAGAAGAACAGTTAAAGTATTTCATGGCTCATAGTGTCAATCTAGGCTCAAATTCTAATTCTTTTACTTCCTAGCTCTGTGATTGTGGCTAAAGAAACCAATGCCCCCAAAATTCAAGTAACTCTTTAAAACTAGGAGTCATAAACAGGTCATTCTCAGTACTAGGTTTATCTATCTACTCCTGACACATAGTAAATGCTTAATAAAGACTGGTAGATTTATTGATCAAGATAGGGAAAATAGGTAAAGGCATTGTTCCTAAAAATATCTATTAGTACATGGAGTTGAACAAAACTCTTTTGGCCACTTCTGAGGATCCATGTGTTCTGTGCTGAGAGACTTTGGGATGACAGTAATCCCTTGGTCCTGCTGATGGCAGCAGAAGGAGGATGAGTGCATCAAAGAGGATTGAACACCAAGCCAAGAAGAGTGGCTCCCTCAGTTGACCTTAAAAGTGTTGACTCTATCTTCTGGTACTCTCCTATGTGAGGTCTCTTTGAGACTCTCCTTTGGACTTTCTTTTTTTTTTTTTGCCCTGCAGGGCAGCTCTAACACCTACTTGTACTAGGCAACCAGTGCACTTTCTGCCTAGGCAAGTCTGAGCCTGGACCTTGGGCCCCTGGCTACCTCTTGTGCTTTGTGCTGCTTTTTCTGAGTGTAGGTGACTGAACAGTAGCTCTGAGATGGATGTCTCTAGCCTTAGAGAAACTCTTGTGAGTTTGAGAGTTTGGTAGCTCCTAGGTTCCTTAGAGTGGACTGGCAGCAGCATTTATTCTGCAGCTACATCCTTCTCCAAGAAGATAACCACTAACCAGAGGATGAACCCAAGTCATGCTTTGGCTTGCCAGAAGACCTGGTCCTTGAGGGAGCTGTTCAGACAATGAATAGCCAAAGTGAAGGTGAAACAGCTGTCTAGCAGTCCCATAAAACTGTTTCATGTTTTGATGCTTTAAGTATCAACCCTTTGGGAGAGCATAGTAGAAGTTATGGGCTATTGTTTCATGTTTTAAGTCTTTGTCAATGCACAATTATGAGCCTTTTGTGGATTAAGTATTTCTTTGTTGTGGAAGAAATAAAAGGTTGTGTTTTATGTACTTCATATTGCACATTGAATATCTTTCTATTTCATTTATGAGAAGCCATAGACATTAGTCAAACTAATGTTTCTTTAAATGATTTTACCCTGGTCAGGCTTAAAGAACAGAAGAGTTTGAGAAAGAGAAAGGCCCCTCCTTTTAGAGGCCAGACTCACCCCAGGTTCACCCCTGGTCTATGTGATCCCAGGCTGAGGGGCCGCTTAATGGGAGAGGGTAGCTCACAACCCCCTGAACCAACATCAGTCTGCTTTTATATGTTGATGGAATGGTTGAAGATGTGAACTACTAGGTGAAACTCAACTAAGTCTCAAAGGCATAATTATCCCATTATTGAACTTGAACTCATTCAAACTTGCTGGAATACTGAAAAGAACTAAGAATAAAAGGAAACAAGCATCTAGATATGGAAAGGATGTTAGAGATCCTCTGGTCCCAACCTCTCATTTTACAGATGGGCAAACTGAGGTCCAGGAGGCTGTCACTTCCTCAAGTTCACATAGGTAGTAAGTTTCATAGGTGGGATATAAAACCAGATCTGTTCACTGTACCACCCAGTCTCCTTGGAAATATTTTGTAATGTGATCAAGGAAATGAGGTATTTGTCTATGCTTGAAACATACTTTCCTCTTTATTTCAGCCTCAGTTTTAGCCTCATGGTCAAAACATAGAATATGTGGTTTTAGTTTCAAGATTGAAGCATGCAATTAGAATAATAATAGCTCATTTATATAGTCTTTAAGATTTACAAAGATTGTTCTGCAAATGATTTCATAGACTCACAAAGCTTGACTCCCTGTATCAGTTGTTCCTAGGACCTTAAAAAAAGGCTAGAAGTATTATTGACTTTTTTTTCTAAATCATAGAAGACTAAAAGGATGCATTTATCTTCTGGGAGCAATATTCTCCTGTGATGCAGAATCTTTGGAATGTGTCTATGTAAATGATAGAATGTAGAAAAGTACAACTTGAAAATTCACCACATCATATTTCATTACATGCTTCCCTGCAAAAATCTACATTTTAGTTTCTCCCAATAGTAGTCTGTCTGTCTCTGCTTTCCTTATGTTACTGCAGGGCCATCCTCCCACAGCCTGACTTGTCTTTGGATTTTGCCTTAAATCTCCAGTCATTGATATTTCCCCTTCCCTTTGTGCAGATGATACTACAGCCGATAACTTATCCCTTCAACAAGACCTTGGTCAATACAAGCAGCTGGGCTCAGCTGTCACTTTCCTGCTGCCTTATCCTTTGGTGGGTTGGAGATTTCTTTGGAACTCTCCCAGAAGGACTTCTCCTCCCTTTGCCCCTTCTTACTGCCCTCCTGCCAGCCACAGTGACCTTGTTAAGAAGGCTGCCTGAAATTCTCCTTACCTGTGTCCCAAACTCAGCCCCTAGGGCCACCTGGGAAATCATCCCTTGCTCTTTCTTAGTGTGCATCAGCTAGGCTGACAACTGGATTGGGTAGATGCTGAGTCTGCAACTTGCTATGGGACAAATTCTACAAAGTAGTTTCCCTCACCGATCTCAAAATCAATTTACCTGTGTAAATGTAGGGGTGGGGAAGAGGAGTTCCCTAAGAAAGAAGGCTCTCTGCTCAAGTCCCAGATACACCACACAGATAATTCATAGAATCACAGGATTTGAGCAGAAAGAGACCTAGGAGATTATCTAATCCAACTCTATCATTTTATAGTTGAGGAAACTGAGGTCCAGACAAGTGGTTTGATTTGGCCAAAGTCAACTAGTTGGTAAATAAAAGAGTCCAAATCAGAATAATAACAAGAGTAATGTAACCAGTGTTTTTACACAGGACACTAAAATTTAGAGGACTCTGGCAGCAAATACTCCTTTTGCAGATTAAAACAACTGAGCAAAATAAACTAGTTAAAATAAGAATCTACTTAGTATTGGGAATTCCTCCGTACACCCTTAGCAGGCTCCTTCCCAGCTTGACTCCACCTTTTCATTGTAGCAGCCTTTCTCACACAGTGAGTCTATGTTCTAGGACCTTTGTCTACCCCTAATGGGGTGGTGTCTGCAGGCCTCTACCTCTCCCACTTCCCAGATTCTTATATTCTGAGGTTTAAGGTATTTTCCTGTGATCTCTTCATTATCTTTTTCCTTTCCCACCTTCTTTATGGCTCTCCCAACTGTGGTTTGTATTTCTTTTGCCCCGGGTATCAGAATTACTAGTTATTGCTCTGCCTAGCCTTTAAACCCAAATTTTTTTTTTTACCAAAAATTCAAAATTCCATTTATTCACTGGCTATCTCTCACATAAGGATTGCATTACAGTATTTAGAATTAATATACTAGTCAGACTATAGGATGGAATTGACAGGCCACTGTCCTTAATTAGCAAGGTAAATCAGGATTGTAGACACTGGAAATGACTAATCAGATTATGGATATTGCAATAGGGAAGTTTCCAAATGCAGGTGACATTTCTGCTGTGCTGTATGGTTCTTAGTTGAAGAATGGGAACAGGTGTAACAGGGAGGGAAGTATCTGTCAGTAGATGCCCCTTCTTAATATCTCATATTACTAGTTGTACTCATTTATGCCACAAACTTTAGGTTCCCTTGTGTCCCTAGGACTCTTGCTCTCTCTACCCCTGTAGGGACTACAGGATATTCAGGAATTTGCCATTCAGAGAGGCCTCAGACTGACAATGCTTTCTTATTACTCCCTGACACTGATAATGCTGTATGAAGGGAGGAGAATTAGGACCCAGGCTCTGGACAGCTCCACGTGGACCAGGGGTCCTCTCATGCTATTCTGGTAGAGAATATTAGAGAGATGTGGACTAGACAATTGCATAATTAGTTCAAATTGAAACTGGTTGAATGAACCCAAAGAAAAGTAATAATGGTTCAATGTCAACCTGGAAGGAGGGCCCCAGGGGATTTTTGCTTGGCCATATGCCATTTACCATTTTAATACATGGTTTGAATGAATGCATATATGGACTACTTATTAAATCTGTAAATGACTCAGAATTAAGAAGGATAGCCAATATACTTAAAGCTGGGATTCAGAAAGATCTTGATGGCTTAGAATCCTGGGCTAAATCTAATAAAGTAACATTTAATAGGGGTAAATGTGAACTCTCATACTTGGATTCTAAAAATTGGCTTCATGAGTTCAAGGTGAGAGGGGCATAGCTAGATAGCAGCTCCCCTGAAAAACATCTGAGAGCTGTAGTGGACTCCAAGCATTTATTGTGAGACATGAAAGTCAAGCCAGTTAACAGAATCTTAGGCTATGTTAAAGGAGGCCCCACATATTGGATTAAGGAGGAAATTGTACTATAGCATTCTGCTCAGAGCAGACCCTCTCTGGGATCTTGTGCTCATTTCTGAGTGCCAGATTTTAGGGTAGACATTAATAAGTTAGTATCCAAGGGAGGGCAGGCAAGATGATGAGGAGCCCCAAGTTCATGGTGTCATGTGGAAAAGGAATTACACCTGTTTGAGGAATCTGGAAGCAATGAATGCAATTTAAAAAACGATCCATTTGTGGTTTGGTATAAGGAGAAACTTACTAACAATGAGATCTATCCAAAAGTGGAATGGTCTGTTTTAGGAGTGGGGTCTCCCTCATGGAAGGTCTTCAAGCAGGCTGGATACCCACTTGTTGTGTATGTTGTAGAGAGAATTTTTGTTCAGAAATAGGTTAAGACTAACTGGCTTCTGAAGTCCATTTGATTCTGTGATCTTACTCTTCCTTCTTCTCCATTTGTCTCTCTGTTCTCTATCTGTCTTATTCTCTCCAAGCATAGGCTCACTTCCTTTTTTTCCACCTCTCTCTCTCTCTCTCTCTCTCTCTCTCTCTCTCTCTCTCTCTCTCTCTCTCTCTCCCTTTGCCATTTCTACCACACACACTCTACTCATTCTTTTTTTTCCTTGAACATTTTTTGCTTCTTGAACCTCTTTCCATACACCCAGAGACTGGCCTCTTTTACCATGCTTATTGTCTCTTGAATAGGCCTATGAAATTATAGGCATCTATATCTAGGCATGATCTCTGGAGCTTTGTCATTCCACCTTTCAATCCCCAGCCTCTCTCTGGTATTGTCATGACTGAGTGGGGGTCTCCCAGCATTCTTATCTGGGCCACAGAGCATTTGTTATTTTCTCTTTTGAAATGTTTTCTTTTTTTTAAATGCAAGGCATGCCACAGATATAAGCCATTTTTGTCAGATTCAAAAAGGAAGGGAGTAAGAGTTGGTATTTGTTTGTGGGTGGGAAATAAATGAGAGGAGGATGATTAAAGAGTATGAGCCAGCTTCTCTATAGACAAATGTGTTGTTGTGGAAAGAATGCTGGGCTGGGAGTGTAAAGACCTGGGTTCTCATCCTAACTAGCTGGGTGATTTTAGGTGAATGAGTGGGTTGGAGTAGGTGACCTATCATCCCTTATAGTTCTAACATTCTGTGATTCTTTAAAGGTAAAGAAACTCAGACTTCAGGGCAGGAGAGGCTGAGTAACCTGAATCTAAAAACTGTGCCACAGTTTTTGAATTTAATTCTGAAGCCCAAAAGGAATCCCGGGTGAAGAGTTGAGGAGCCGCTGAAGGAGTACTTTGTCGAGAGCTTTATAATGTGCCCGATGGTTATCTTGCCAGTTGCTGGTCTGCTTTCCATTCCCAACAGTGGCATTTGATGCCTCTGTATGGTATATTATAGACTAATTAAGTCTGTTAATGATAACGACACTCCAGTAAGCAATCTAAAGTATTCTCCTGTTCTATCTCTGTCACCCTCCTTTCATCAGGCCATTAAGGTGACAGGCTTAATGGAACATAGCAATCTCCCCCTCCGCCAGCTCTTTGCTTTCTCTACCTCATGGAGCTGGGAGTCTCTGGGGGGATAAGCCAGATGGAGATGTAACTGCAAAACTGGTCCAAATAAGTTCTCACTCTCCTGCCCTACATTCACACCTTGGTCATCACCTGAGACATTGCTGTAGGGGGAATTCTTTTCCATATCATTCTTTCCATGTCATGATATAGAGAAGCCAGACTAATGAAGGGATGTAGTTACTTTGGGACTGATGCTCAGTTATCATAGAATTCCCAAGGAGATATTGCAGCTAAAAGCAATGTGGGGTAGGGGGTAGAATACTGATCTAGAAAGCAGCAGACATGACTTAGTCCTAGCTTTGCTTCCAAGAGGGGGTTTACTGGACTTGGAATGCAGAAGACCTCAGTTCAAATCCTCCCTTAGACACCTGTGACTGTGTGATCCTGGGCAAGTCACTTAATCTCTTATACTCAGTTTCCTCATCTATAAAATGGGGATAATATTAGCACCTGCTTCACAGAGTTGTTATGAAGATCAGTTGAGATTTTATATATATATATATATATATATATATATATATATATATACATATATACATACATACACACATATATATGTATATATATGTAAAGTACTTTGCAAACCTGTGAGCTATTATTAAGTAGCTAGTTATGTGACCTCAGGCAGATTGCTCTACCTCTCTGGGTCTCATATTTTGCCTGTAAAATGAAGAGATTAAACTAGATGGTCTCTGTTTGCTTCCAGCTTTATTATTCTATATACTGTGATACCAGGCAGGGTATATTTCTGGTGCCCAGACCCAGGATAGCTAGGCATTCCATCAACTCTATCTCTAGGTATTCACTGCCCTTCTTTGCTAATTGATCAAATATATATTGCAGAGGAAATTAGGATAAGATTTGGGAAGTTGTACCATAGGCAGGGACAAAGCCCCTTTTATTTTTCCAAGCATCTTTTTTCTCTGAGCTAATCAATGCCATTCTGGCCCTGCTCTTTCTCACTGCCCTAGCTTCAGAGGTGCTCACAAGGAAATGACTAGGTTGGGGGTAGGAGATATCAGAAAGCCCTCTTCCTATCAGAGAAGGGTCCCAGAATAAGCCCCATGGACCTGTGCAAAGGCTGAAGACTGGGTGGGAGGGGGTTTGGTGGAGGAGGATAGTGGGGGAGGGGAGAATAGTCTACATCAGTCCAAATATAATGCACATCCTTTAGCTCTTAGACATTGATCTGTCATCTTTAATTTTGGATGGAGACATACATATTGTGCATTCCTTCAAACCACAAATCAACCACTTTTTTTTTGTCTTCCTCCTCTTTAAATCTACCATGAAGGAATTATGGTGGCTGGGGACCATCCATTTTACTGGCACCAGAGCTGAAGAGGGGCTGGGATAACAAATGTTCCATTAGAGGAAAGTAATGTACTACACTGAATGGAGATGTGCTTTCCAGGTCACCCAGTTCCTTTAATGTTGGAGAGGCAGGAAGCATTCGAGCCGATCAGAGGGGGAGGAAACTTTCAAGGGGGTGGATGTCACCCAGCGCTGCACGGAGGGCATCCAGTGACTGAAACTGCCTTGGACTTCCTCAGGAACAGGGGCTGCCTGTCTGTTGTTATCTCAGCACCAAACCACAGAGACCAAGTCTGGCTTGAAGCAACCAGGCTTGTTGTTTGTTCTAGAGGAACAAAAAGCAAATAATTTATTGGTGTCTGGAAGTGCTATTTCAAAACAAGGAATCAGCATGGTGCAGTGGGTTGAGCATTCGGCCCTTCTACTTGTTTGCTGTGTGATCTTGGTTAACGTGCTTAACTTCTCAGTCTCTCACTTTGTGACTTATAAAATGAGAAGGATGGAGAGATCATCTCTCCAATTGCTTCTAGCTCTAATGTTACCATTCTACATAGGAGTTTTTTGGAGGTCCTGGAAATACTTGCAGGTCACTTAAATATAAATAACTAGGAATTGGAAAGGGGTTCCTAGCCAGGAATCCCTGAATGATCCAATGCCCCATTATGGTTGTAGCAGTGATTGGAAGAAATGGCTTCTTAATATAGATCTTTCTGCCACTTTGTGGCCCTGGGACTGGGCTGGCCTAAGCCAGGGGAGAGATGGCTTTTGTACATTTGCCTTCTGTTGAGGATTCAATATTCAGGTTTGACTTGTGGCTAGGAGGAAAATTTGTCAAGGTACATTTAGTGATTATGCCGTACCCATACTTGTTTTATGGTCTGTAGGGAATATAGATGTCATGTTAAGGGGTAGTTCTAGACTTTATGGAGCTTATGATAATTTTGGTGGGATCTCTCTGAGTCTCAGTTTCCCCACCTGTAAAATGTGAGAGTTGGACTAGATGACATTGTGGTCCTTTCCAGCTATAAGACTAGAATCCATTGTGAAATCATGTCATGATCCTAAGTCACTTAACCCCTTCACACCTGAGATTCCTCATCTATAAAATGAAGCGGATGGACTAGAATGTTTCTAAGGTCCCTTCCAACTTTCAATCCTACAAATGGACATCAATACCTGAAGTGATTCTAGACAATATGAGACAGCAGAAGTGTGGCATAGTGAAAAGAAGGCTTGTCTTAAGAGGCAAGGTGAGTGGGTGTGAAGTCTTGTTTTTTATGGTCACACACTAGATGTGTGACCATGGCCAAGCCATTTAGCTTTCCAAGGCTGTACGTTATAAAATCATTTATTGGATCAATAAGAAAGTATCCATTAAGCATCTGCTGTGTGCCAGTTACTGTGCTGGGTTCTGGGGCTACCCAGACAAATATGAAGTAGCACCCATTCTTGAGGAGCTTACATTCCATCTGAAGAGACAACGTGTACATAGAAAAAGAAGAAAGACAGAGAAACACAAGGCAGTTAGGGAGAAAGAGCACTAGCATTTGTAGGGGAGATCAGAAAAGGCTTAATAAGGCAACTGAGGGGTGGCTAGGTGGGGCTAGGTGGTGCAGTGAATAGAGCACCAGCCCTGGAGTCAGGAGGAACTGAATTCAAATCCGGCCTCAGACACTTGACACACTCACTATCTATGTGACTTTAGGCAAGTCATTTAACCCCAATTGCCCTCCAAAAAGCAAATTAAAAAAAAAAGGCAACTGAGCCACATCTTGAAAGAGGTGAGAGATTCTGTGAGGTGAAGGAAACACCATCCAGGCATGGAAGGCAAACAGTGCAAAGTCACAGAGAACGGAGATGGAGACCAATGTGTATGGAACAGCAAGAATCCTGATTTGGAGGGACTGTGGTTGGCAGAAGAGAAGGAGTGGAAATCAAGGTTGGAAGGGCAGGTTGTGACCAGCTTGGGAAGGAAAGACAAGTTTTTGATATATGTCAGTAGAGTGAGTTTCCATACTGGAAATTCCCTATACCAATGAAATCCTTCTGTACCTGCCTCACAAATGTATCTATACCTGTATCATCCATATCCATATCTATACTTACATTTACATCCACATCTTTATCTATACCTACATCTACACAATCTATATCTACATTCATGTCATCTGTTTCTATACCTATTTATATTTATCCAAAGTCTGTGTTGGTATATCTATTACTATTGACAAAGAGATATATGATCATTCATCTATTTCTCTACCTATAATATCTTCAAATCTTTGGTTCATATCTTTTGTGCTAAAGGAATTCAGAGTGAGTCTCTACTGTTTTCTACTTTTTCCATCCGTAGAAGAACTTTGCATACCCATAGGCAGTCTCCTGAGAGGACAGCAAACCATCTCTGAGAATCTGGCCTCATATGTTCTTGCTTGACTCTTCACAAATTTCCTGCTAGAAGTGAGCACAGCTTCCTTGGGAGAGGAAAATGTTACAAGCGGTTCTCTGGAGATCTCTCATCTATGCCTAGAGACTCCCTTACCTTGGCATAAAGAAAAAAATTTTGTTAGATCTGAGAGTTGTAGAATTTTAGGACTGGGAGAGATTATAGAGATCATTCATGAGATTGTTATAGAGATCATGAGGAAACTGAGGCCCAGAGAAATCGAGTGATTTGTTCCAGATCACAAAATTCTTTAGTGGAAGCATTAAGCATAGAGCCCAGGGGTCCGAACTCCCAACCCAGTTCTAAATCAACAAAAATATTCATCAAGTGACCAATGCATGCAAGGAGCTATGCCAGTTGTAGTGATACAAAGACAAAAAGGATACAGTCATGGATCTCAGGGGAATTATGTTCTATTGGTAGATATATTATAAACACAAGTAGGATTTAAGTTAGGAAGGTAAAGGATAAAGGTAAAGAATAAAGGAACAAATTTGCTCTACAAATACTTGAGGATGCAGGGTAAATTAATGGCTAGGGTGATTAGGAAAGACTTCATGGAGGAGGTGGTGCCTGAAAGTTAGAGAAGAGGATGTGTATTTCAGGTGTGGCTTACAGCTTGTTCAAATTCACAGAGGATGGAGATGGCTTGTTGGATGGCGAGTGGAAAGTAGTCCAATTCAATTGGAACAGAGTACATAAAGGAGTATAAAGTGAAATAAACTTGGAAAAGTAGTTTGGAGCCAGAATGCCAGATTAAAGAGTTTGCATTTCATTCCAAATGTAGTGGAGGGGCTAAACTAAAGGTTTCTGAGTAGGTGGGTTACATGGTTAGATTTGTGTTTTAGGAAGATCATTTTGGCAATCTATGAGGAGGATGGTTTGGAGAGTGATGAGCCTACAAGCAAGGAGACCAATTAGGAAAATGCTATTCTCATAGTCCAGGTAAAGAATAATGAAGATCTTCAGTAATGCTCCTGAGAGTGAAGAGGGGACAGATGGGAAATGCATTCCATAGTTATTTGCACATTTGAATTGAAAATCCAGCCTGGCCATCTCCATCTTTGTCTAAGTAGCTAGGTCACTGGCTCATCCCATTGCCTTCTCAGTCTCTGGATTGGCCTGTGGTAGTCTCCTGGGATCCAGTCTGTTCACTGAGTGGTACATCTCATTGATGTGATTATGTAAACTTATACTCTAGGAATGCCATGTAACATAGCATCTACTCTGCTCCCAAGAAATTTAAGCACTTTACTAATACTATCTATTTCCTCCTTACATTTTCCTTTAAGGAAGGGCGAAGGAGTAATGAGCATTTAGTGGTAATAATCCCATAGCCGTATGTATCTCTCTTTTGGCCCTTTGCCTATTCTGCCTTGAAGTCATCTGTGTCCAAGTCTTATTTTCCTAGGTCAAATTTTAAGTGCTGTGAGAGAATGGACCAAGTTGTATTCATCTTTGTCTTCTTGGTGGTGACTAGCACAGAGCTTTGAATGAAGTAAGTTTCTGAACTGTAAAGAGGGCTTTCTTGATGGCCCCAGCATCCGAGGGGAATGTTTCCTCCCTTATGCTTCACAGCCCTCTATTATCCCATACTGGGAAGCAGCAACCCCTGTATATATCCTCAACAGCATGAACTGTGCCAGGCTCTGGGTTAAGTACTGGAGATTAAAAAAGAAAGGCAAGTAACAATGACAAAACAGTTCCTGCCCTCAAGGAACTCACAGTCCAGTGGGACAGACAAGATGCAAACAATTAGATACAGACAAGATGTATACCTAATAAACTGGAGATAAGCCATACAGGGAAGGCACTAGCATTAAAGGGGATCAGGGAAGACTTATCAAGTAGGTGGGATTTTAGCTAGGACATGAAGGAAGACAGAGGGCAGCTAAGTGTCACAGTGGATAGATCGCCGGACCTGGAGTCAGAAAGGCTCATCTTCCTGAGTTTAAATCCAGCCTCAGACACTTACAAGCTGTGTGACCCTGGTCAAGTCACTTCACTCTGCCTAAGTTTCCTCATCTATAAAATGAGCTGGAGAAAGAAATGGCAAACCACTCCAGTGCCTTTGCCAAGAAAAACCCAAATTGGATCATGAAGAGTCCAATACGATTGAAAAACAATTAAGCAACAATAGAAGGGAGGCAGGATGGCCAGGAGGCAGAGATGAGGAGGCTGAAAATTCCAAGGATGGAGAATATAGTTCATGAAAACTCATGGAGTTGAGAATAGTACTCTCTACAGCTTCAAAACAGGGGTTTTTAATCTTTTTTTGTGCGTGTCATAGACCCCTTTGGCAGTCTGGTGATGATTAATACTACTGTGGTTTATTGCCTATACTCATAATTCAGGGAAAAGCTAAGTTTTTGCTAGAAGTTCACGAAAATAAAGATGTAATTTTTTTCCCATCCAAGGTGACAGACCTCCTGAAATCTACTCACAGAAATGTGAGGATGAGAACTCCTGATTCAAAGCATTATCTAAATTAGAGTTATTATTTCTGGCTCAGAAACCATGTATATAGGGGATGGCGGTGGGGGTGAGGATGGGGGTGAGAGTGAAGAGAACCGAGGCCGCGAGCAAGCAAAGGCCAGCTCCCTCCCAGACATGGAAAGAACTGAATCAGATGAGCCCCAGCCTGGAGTGTTCTCTTGATTTGTATGCCTGTGTGGACTTGGCTTTATCTGAGACAGCAGTGAGTGGGGAAGGGGGAGCTAGTAGGCTTTTTTGATAATTGATGCCCCCAGACAAAGGGCACAAATAGCATCTGGGGACATTGTGTGGCTCTCCCTTCACATAGGACATGGGAAATTTCATGCTAGTGGGCTGTGGGTAGGCAAGGAGCGCTTGGTTTGGCTCTGGTCCCCGTTCCCTTCTCTTTGTCAATTTCTACGTGATAGCTATAGACTTGGAGACCACACTTCAATTACGCACGCAGCAGGGGAAGGATGCATGAACTGAGGCCATCACGTTGAGATCAAGGAGGTAATTCATCCTCTTTACACCACCTAGGACTGAGGGGTAGGTGGGGAGGTGGAGGGCAACCGTGCATACAGATTGTGGCTCTGGACTAAGAGGAGAGGGCAGCCAGCAGAGCTAAGAGCAAAGTCAATGATAAAAGGCTTTGTAGGAATGGACTCCCAGGGCAATCTATCTCTGCATTTATCTAGTACCTGTCTTTGTCATTCTGGGCTATTTCAGCACCAAACAATAACACCCATGAACAGACTACTCCTGCCTTGATCCCCTCCTTTCTTTGGGTCTAAATCAATGGATTTTTTTTTTGTTTTTGTTTTTGTTTTTTTTGTTTTGCAGCACTATTCAAACACTCAGGGAGAGGACTGAGTCTCTAGCCCTGTTTAACATCTGTGGCTACTTAGAGATTTAAGGGCAGTGAGTGAATGAGCCACTGGGACCTCTTGGCTGATAAGCTTGCTCTGTGTCTGACTGAGCAGGGGCATTAGGGAGGAAGGGGTCTACATGGAATAAAGGAACAAGTACCTTTTAGTTGTCTCATATTGATATCATTAAGACTTCTAGTGATAATCAGGACCTTGAGTTAGACATGGGGACAAATATATTATTTAAAGTGTAAGCTCCTCAAGGGGAGGGATTGTTTCATCCTTCTTTGTCTCCCTTGGCACCTAGTATTGTGCCTCATATTTAACAGTCTGTTAATAAATGTGTAAATTGATTGATTATAGCGAAGTGTAAAAGAACTGAACTTGGAATCAGGAAGGTCTGGGGTAGGGCTTAAATCTTCAGACATTTGCTTACCTCTTTCCGCCGCTGTTTCCTCATCTACAAAAAGGGAGGTAATAACAACATCTACCTCACAAAGCGGTTGGGTGGCATAAATGAGATAACATATGAAAGGTGTTGGCAAACCTTAAAGCGCTATATACATGGGAGTGATTAGCATTGTCTGAAGGAGTAGTTAAGTGGCACCAGTGCATAGGCTCATCTTCTGAGTTCAAATCTGACTCAGACACTTCCTAACTGTGTGACCCTGGGCAAGTTACTTAACCCAGTTTGCCTTGGTTTCCTCAGCTGTAAAATGAGCTGGAGAAGGAAATGGCAAACCACTCTAGTATCTCTGCCAAGAAAACCCCAAATGGGCTCACAAAGAGTCAGACATGACTGAAAAAATGACTGAACAACATTATCTGAAACCAGAGTAAGGAATAGAAAGTAGAAGGTAGCCCTTGGCACATAACATTGTTGGCCCTTAACACATACTAGCTGTATTACATTGAATTGTATCACATTGGAGGGGAGAATAATATGAACTCTGAATCTGAGCTTTGTCAAAAGTGACCTGCTCTGTATCAGCTTTGGCCCCTCTTCTTACACTTCTAAAGAGACATAGACAAGGCTGACTTAAGAAAATGAGTGTGACTTAAGATCAAAGGGCTTCTTAACCTGGGTTTGTGAACTTGTATTTAAAAAAAAACTCCACCATATTTTGATTACTGCATTTCTGTATAATTTCTTTTTGCAATCCTATGTATTTTATGAATTTTAAAACATTTTTCTGAGGAGTCCATGGGCTTTAGTAGACTGCCCGAAGTGTCCACGACACAAAAAAGTTAAGAATCTTTTGTCAGTGAAATGAAGGGGCTGGACCAGATGATAATAATACTTAATTGCTAGCATTTAAATAGCACCTATATATGTGCCAGGCATATGCTAAGCACTTTACAATTATTATATCATTTGATCCTTACAAGAAGCCTGGGAGGTGGGTGCTGTTATTATCCCCAGATAAGAAGAGATAAGAAAAACTGAGGCCAGCAGGGGTTAAGTGACTTGCCCAAGGTCACACAGTTAGTAAGCATCTAAGGTCAGATTTGAACTCAGGTTTTCTTGACTATCCACTTCACCACCTGGCTGCCGTAAATGGTCTCAAACCTTTCTTTTCTTTCAAAAGTCAATGGTCCCATAGCAAAATGATTACAAAATCTATTTGCATTTACCCACTTGGTTATATGGTTGTTACGGGAGAAAGGGAGAGGCTGAATGGTCAAGGTTTTCTAAGGGCTCCTTTCAGCCTGTCACGAACTCAATGATATCAACAATGATCACCCCTATTCCTGGAAGACCTGTCTCTCAGAGAACTCCCTGCCTAGTGAAACTCACTTGCTTGGGGAGAAGACACAGGCCATTCTATTCAGTCTCTCAGTAACTCTTTCCAGCCTGTCTCTGGGGTTTCTCCTCCTCTCTGCTCAAATGTGATTGGCTTTCTTTGACCTGTTGACTGCCCCTTCCACTCTCAGAAGACTCAAATGATTCCTGGCTCTGGGAGAAATGCTTCTGAAAACCCGGCTTGCTCCCCAAGCTTTTTGGTCACAGAGCCCTCCCAGATACCATCTTATTGTATACTTGCAGGTTGGTTCTGTCCTAGTCTTCAATATGAGTCATCTGGCAGGAGGTTTTGTTCCCTTCTTTCCCAATCATCAAATCACTCAAGAGGTGAGATGCCCAAGTTAAATTAGAAGAATACCCTACAGAGTTTCTGAGGACTTCAAGTCCAGACTCCTGCCTCTAGCCAGGACTGTATTTCCCTACCCCCTCTTAGATAACCAGGGATCTTACCAGATCATTTAAAAAAATGTCCCAGAAATGTAATTCAAAGTCTCCTTCTACTCAATGCTTCTAAATCCAATGACTTAGTACTTAGGAAATTACAAGCTCATAGAATATAAAGGGAGAATGAAGCTTAGTGGTTATTTAGTCTAACCATTTTCTAAATGAGGAACCCAAAGCCTAGAGAGATGAACTGACTTTCCTCTAGTCCTACAGGCAGTAAGTGGAAGAGCCAAGACTCAAAGTCATGTCCTCTGAGTCTTTTTGACTCCAAAAACCCAGTGGTCTTTCTGCAACATCACACTGGCCCACTCATATTTATTAACATGGCACGTTTAAGTTTACAAGACATTTTCCTTATAACAAACCTATGAGGTGATTAGGGTTAAATATTATTATTTATTTATCCATTATTATGCTATTTATCCATTTTACAGATGAGGGAATGAAGGATCATAGAGGTTAGAAGGATTGTCTGGGAAGTACTGTCTTTAAATCCAGATGTCCCCATTCCAAGTTTGGTGTCCGTCCCACAGCCTCCTGCTGCCTTCCTTCTGAAAGGCATCCAGGCAGAACAGATAGATTGTTGGACTTAGCGTGAGGAAGGCCAGGCTTTAAATCTTGCTTTACTTACTAGCTGTGTGGCCCTTGCGAGTCACTTAACCTCCATGGGCCTCAGCACCCCATCTGCAAACTGGGGAGGATGGAACTAGATTCTCCTCCAGGTCCACCTCCAAATCTAGGATCCTATGATAACCAACCTAAAACAGAAGTGCAATAAGTTGTGTGTAGGGGGGGTGCGGGGGGGGGGGGGGAGAACAACAGACAAACAGACAGACAGACCCATGGCTCAGAACCGAAGCTCTGGGTTCACATAGTCTGAGTTTGATCTTGGGAGTTTCACAACAATCATGTACTTCAGCTCATGTCCCTACAGGGGAGTTTTCTATGAGAAAGGCAGAACTTGGTTTCCATAACAAAAGGAAGAGGGCCCATGCAATCGCTAAGGCTAACATAATATTGAATATAGGACAGGCTTTATTTAACTCAATAAAAATGTAAAGGGCTCATGTTCAAGTCCATATACAGTCAAGATAGCTCTTTTTCCCTTTATGGGGGTGTCTCCTCTTTCCCTGGGGAATTGTATATTCCCTAGATTTATAGCACTACTCTGTGCAAGCCACTCCTCCTCTTTTCCTCCCTGCCCTCCAAAAAAGAATTCAGAATTGCTAGATATTCAATCAATCTACCCTTGTGGTAAGCCCCCATGTCTCAGAGACCTATACAGTCCTCTAGTACATATATGTATACCTATATATCTAATCTATATCTATATTCCTCTAGCCTCACCCTGGATATCCTTCCCTCCCTACCCTACCAACACACACACATGTACATACATACATACATGGAGAAAGAACTTAGAGCTACTACATAGTTGATTTCTTTATTCAGTATCCACATAGTCTATTTAACTCACAGTACTTGTGAAAGGTAAAATTCCAATCTTTTCCCCCACAATGGAGTTCTTTGCTTCCCAGTTCCTCAGTGATAGTTGCCCCTTGGTCTAGGGGATCTTCCCAGACTGGGGGCAGAAGGCAGAGTCTAGGCACTCCACTTTGCTTCTACCATAATTACTCCACTGTTCCTATAGTTCCTGAAGCTTCTGACTTGTTCTAGGGATGACCTATCCCTTTGCAGCTCCCCTCTCTGGGGCTGGATATGTCATTATATGGTGCTCTATTCATCAAAATGAGTTCAAATTTTCTCTCTCCTTTGTTTCCCAACTCTCCAGATTTCTTTTAAATTTCAAGTCCAAGGATGTAATTCTGAATAATATATCAATTATTCTTAATGTGATATCAAGGGGGTAACAAGTATTTAGGGCAAGACAAGGAATACACAATCAAGGATATATCAGAACAAAGGCCTCATCATTGAAGCAACATAGACCCAGGATAGTGTAGACCTGTGTAGACCCATCATATTTTGTTTTTGAGTCCAAATCTCAGAGCCATAATGGGGGTGGGATAAAAAGGGCTTTGTCTATGGATGCTAAAAGGGATAAAATGATGATAGATCTTGGAATTAATAAATAATATAATTAATAAAAAAGGAATAATAAAATTCTATTAATACATTTAAAACAGTTGAGATTAGCAACTATATTCCTTAGCTAGATTAGTTAAAATAGGAAGCTACTGGAAAGTATACTTTCTTCCCTACATATTTCCAGTCTCTCTGGCCATTGCCTCAGGGCATCCAAGTGTCTTCTCTGTCAACTGCATTTGTCTCAAGGAGTCGATTTAAGGGCATAGTGTGTGCTTCTTGCCCACAGTGCAAAAATTCTTGGTTATGGCTCTGTCAAACCTTTTTGAGAAGGCTGATGGTTCTAAAACAGCTTAACAAAAGTGAAGTGTGAAGTAAAACCAAGCTTGAATTGAAGTGAATGGAAGAGATCTTGGAGGTTCTCTTGTCCAAACATTTCACTTTTTAAAGATGAAGAAACTGAGAGACCAAGTGATTTGTTCAAAGCCACACAGCTAGCAAGTAAGCTAGGTCTGTGGGGCTCTAAGTTCCACACTCTACCCTCTGAATTTACCTACTGTGCCAACCAGCCTCCCTTTCCTCAGAGCTCAGGGAAGCCTTCCTCAAATACCTCCAGCCAACACTTTCTTCTTCCCTTCTTAACCACTTTTTGTAATAGAAATTTTTATACGTAATCGATTAATTTATGACATACTTAACTACTATATTTATTAGTGCGACCTTGCTTTGTTTTCTGATTGGCTCATTGTGCACATATTATCTTCTTGACTAAATTGTAAGCTTCTTGAGGATGGAGACCATGGTTTGTGTTTCTTCCCTCTCCCCATGCCAGTCCCTCATGTCTTCAGTAGGTGCTCATTAAGTCCTTGCTGGCTTCAAGGGAATTGAAGAATAATGAAAGTAAGACTCAGAACATCCAGTTTCCATTTACTGCTTTTTCAATCCCCTTGAGCAAATTGTATTTGTCCTTCTATGTCTTGGGCAATTAACTGTCCCATTTCATTTAGACTCTTGATCTCTGCAACCCACCCAGAATACTGACTTCATTTATTGGACTTTGCTTTCTCTCTAAAGCCCACATTTGTTCTCTCCACATGTAGGGCCATGTAGAGCTACTCACAGTTGTGTTCTTAGATAAATATTTATAACTGAGGGGTGGGCAGGAGTGATATCCAATACATCTGGCATTGGTTAAGCTCTCAGGTGATCTAATGGCATTCTAGCTTTTCATGGTCAGTGTGGATAAAGATAGGGTGCTATGCTCCCTATTTTTGTGCCTCAAATTGAGCTCCTTCTCTCATAGCACACAATTCTTTTCTAAGGTGGCCAGCTTTCACAAGAAATACATGCAGTTATAAGGTATAGCTAATACATTACTGGATTTGGAATCAGGAAGACATAGGTTCAAAACCTACCTTGCTGTGTTAATTTGGACAAGCCACATAGCTTCCCTAATCCTCAGTTTTCCCATCTGTAAAATGAGGTTAACGTGAGCCATACAACTTACATAACAGAGTTGTTGTGAGGATGATACATACAAAGTACTTAGCAAATGTTGAAATGTTATAAAAATGTTAGATGATCGTTGTCATCATCATCACCATCATCACCATCAGCAGCAGCAGCAGTGTCTTATATTTGATGGCTTAGCACAGTGCCTGGCACATAGTAGGTTCTTAATAAATGTTTATTGGTTGATTTATTGGTCAAGTGTATATAGCAAACAGTCCCAGGACAGGTTTATAGTTATTATTTATTTATGCTTAATTTTCAGTGGACTATTATGGGACTAGATAAAAATATTTAAAAAAAATAATTTAATAAAAGTATTGGGATGTAACTATATCTTTTATAGGCTTCCTGAAAGCGTCTTCAGGACAACTTCAGTAGCAGACAGGATGATGAGAATGATAACTAGTCGATTGTAGCCCAGGATAATTTCCATGTTGGTGTAGAATGCATTTGTTTCTACAATGAATCATTTCTGAGTAAACTAAGGTTCTGGGTAGATTATAATGTGGAGCAGGTTAAGTGCATTCTTAATTTTGTTCAATGTATGATGCCTCTGGTGTCCACTAGAAATTTTGGGGTTTTTGTTTGTTTGTTTTTCGGTTTTTATTTTTTTATAGATTGATGAGAAGTACTATTACAGAGAAAAGCTCGAGGATTAAATGGCAATAACAGCCTGCTAAAACAAGGGACTGTGGCAGGTCTTTCACTGATGTGGCCTCTATTTTACATACATCCATCTGATTCCCCACTGGCCAATTCTATATTCCAGAAATTCCAATTTCTCCTTCTAGAACTGGCACTTCTCCAACTTGGCAAATAGCTGGTGCTGGCAGAGGTGCAGGATCATGGACCAATTTGGCATGCTGGCTGGGGGCCCTGGAATAAATGAAAATATCACAAAGATAGACTACAGCCCAACAGCTCTTGAAATATTGAGTGCATAAATTTCTGAAAAGCCGTTGGGGCACTGCACTATTCAAAGGGCATAAGTCAGTACCAACATTAGTCTTACAACATCTGAAAACCTGTCTTCTCTTATTTGGATCAAATTATATATCCCCTGAATGTTCAGGATGGTGGATATCACTGACATTGCCAACTGGGCCAGCAGGCTGGGTACAAATGGCAGAGAATACATGTCCTGGATGGTGACGGTATTCAGGGAGCTGGAGTTATGGTAGACAACCATTGTCTCGGCAATGGCAGAGGGAGGAGTTGGCTCTGTTTGGGCATGGGACAATCCTCAACTCAACAGCTCCTCTCTTTTCTTAACAAATGATGACAATGACAACTGGCCATTTATATAGCACTTCCTACTACTTAGTACATGTTCTCATTTGATTTTAACAGCGGCATTCAGAAGTAGATGTTATTATTCCTGTCTTAGAGATGAAGAAACTGAGGCCCATGTAAGTGACTTATCCACGGTGGTACAACTTATGAGTGTCAAGCAGGATTTGAACCCAGGTCTCATCTGACTGAGAGTCCAACGCTTTCCAATTCTTCATGCATGCTCATTTGTATGTAGTACTGTATGTAGGATGGATACTTTTTTATTTTTTGCTTTTTGGAGGGGGGAAGGCAGGGCAGTTGAGGTTAAGTGACTTGTCCAAGGTCACATGGCTAGCAAGTGTTAAGTGTCTGAGGGTGGATTTGAACTCAGGTCCCCCTGACTCTAAGGCTGGTGCTCTATTCACTGTGCCACCTAGGTGCCCTTTTGCCAGTTCTTTTTCATAAAGTATTACCCTCAGTGGGCCTGGACCAAGTAGCTCCAGTCAGCCAAGGCTGATGCTCTGGGGGCAGTGCACAAACTGTTTGATGGTAACTTCTACAGCAACAAGGTTAAAAATGTTCCTGTGGGTACTAGAAAGGAGCTTTGGCTGGTGGTCTGCTGCTCTGCTCTGGCTTCATACATCTAGGTCGAGCAAAGTTTTTGTCAGGGACCAAAGTCAGGTGTCAAAAGTCTTTCCTCATTCTTGGAGAAACCCCTCCATTGTCCAATAAGTTATTTCTCTGTGAGGCAGGGAATGGTTCACTTTACCATCTGTCCTGCCAAGGGATACAACAAAGACTGCCTTGGCTTTGACTATAAGGATTTCCTGGAAGACTCTGTGTGTGTGTGTGTGTGTGTGTGTGTGTGTGTGTGTGTGTGTGTGTGTGTGTGTGTGTATGTATCCATCCATGAGCAGTTTACTTTGGGAAGCTTCCTGGAGGTCTTGAATGGAAAGAGCTGCCTTAGAAGGGCTTAGTGTATTAGTGGTAAGTGTGGTAGCCTAATATACCTGCTTCATTTTCTTCTTTGGAAACTGCAAACATTCCTCAAGAGAAGCCAGTTCTTCAGAGAACTGCTTTCCAACCCCTGCTACCATAATGTGGTAATTACCATTACAGAGTGCCAAGTACCTTGACCATTGTCTTGGCAATTTGGAGAGGAAAGAGCTGGCTCCACTTAGGCATGGGGCAGTCCTTAGTTTCTAGCTAGGGATGGGGCTAGCATCTCTTAGGGATTGGGGAAATCAACAAGAGATGAAGGAAAGAGGACATGGTCCATGTAGTAATAACCCCAGGGTGTAAATCAGAGCAGTCCAAGTGAAATTCATTATAATGCTAATTCCAAGGAGTAAGGCACCATGCTGTATATTCAAAACTCATCCATGTGCCTTGGGGACCTAAAGGCTCCTGGTGTGTAGACTGGTTCTGCTCTTTAACAAATTATCTTTGAGCATTGCTTGACCAACCACAGTATTTTCATTTTACTCATGGGCACCTGGAGCCAAAGGGAGAAGAACTTGCTCAATGAAAGGTACCCTTTATTTTCCTCTACATGTGTCATGCTTACTTTAGTTTGGGAGGCAATTGGGGTTAATTGATTTTCCCTGGACCACATCTCTAGTAAGTTTCTGAGGTCAGATTTGAACTCAGGTCCTTCTGACTCCAGGGTCAGTGCTCTATCCACTGAGACACTTAGCTGCCTCTTCATGCTTCCTTTTGCTCCTGTCCTCTCTATAAAGGCCAGCCCCTTCCTCTCTGCCAATATAAAGTCTGTTCATCCTATAAGGATTATCTTAAGTCCTTTTTCCTCCATGAAGCCTTCCTCAACTGAACTGGTGAGTCCCTATACCTGACTGATATTTCTTGAGGGGTCCCAGCCATGTTCATGTTTGCTGTTGTTCAGTTGTTTCAGTTGTGTCTGACTCTTTGTGACTTCGTTTGGGGTTCTCTTAGGAGAGATACTGGAGTGGTTTGCCATTTCTTTCTCTAGTTCATTTTATGAATGAGAAAATTGAAGCAAACAGGGTTAAGTGAGTTTTATAGGGTCACATAGATAGTAAGTGTCTGAGGCCGTGTGTTATCTACTGTGCCACTTAGCTGCCCCATGCTCAATTTACTCTTAGGACTTCTTTATATCCTGGCCAACAGACTTGGCTTGCCCTTTCCAGTTCTTCTATGCGTATTGTAGAATGTAAGCTCCTTGAGGGTAGGGACTGTCCTATTTCTTTATGTTTGTATCCGCAGCACTTAACAGTTTCTGGCACACATTAAATGCTAAATAAATCCTCTACCTGTCTTATTCAGTCTATCATCTGTTTATCATTTCTATCTCTCAATCTCTTATCTATATATCATCTATCTCTTTCATCTATCTCTTCTTCATCTATCATCTATTTGTATCTTTCTATCATCTATGTATCACCTATTTATCTATGTAATCTATTTTCTCTATGTATTGTCTATGTGTCTTCTTTCTATCTTTATCATATATCTTGATCTGGGGCCATCTCTAGTCATTCTGATCTGTATCTCACCACTGGACCCAGATGACTGCAGAGGTGAAAGTGAGACTGGTGACTTTGTGTAGCCCTCCCTCACTTAAATCCAATTCACTTGCATGTCATGGCATCCTCTTCCTGATGTCATCATCCTCTCTGAGAATGAAGGACAAGCAACAATAACAATATCTCAGTCTATCATCTATCTGTCCTTTCTGCCTCACTCCTATTTCATGACTATAGTCCTCACAGAGCTCTCCCTTCTCAAAACCTCCTTTCTCACTTCTTATACAGCTTCATCCCTTAGTCTTTTGCCTGACTGTTGTATGTGTCATATATCCCCAATGCGATTGTAAGCTCTGTGAGGTAAGAACCCATGGCTTACTCTTCTTCTGCATCACCCACAGTGCCCATCTCAGCCCTGGACACAAAGAAGGGGCCCTCTCTATATTTTTGGATTTGCTGCTGCTTGAATTGGCAGAGTTGGGGACGTTGCCCAGGCCCCCAGATGCTCAGCTCTTTAGCACGTCCCACTTTGCCTCCTGCCCCTCACTGAGGGGGCTGTTCCCATGTGCCATGATGTTCTCTCCAATACTTCAGTCTTGACAGATGTTCTGCAGGAGCTTGTGGGAATGGTGTGAAAATACAATGCCAAGACAGGGGAGGGGTGGGAATCCATTTAAAATGTTACAGAATTAGTCAAATTCCACAGGAAGGAAGGTGGATTAAACACATGACAGTACATGAATGGAGCAGGGGCTGATGATGTTTTAGGATCAGAAAAGTCAGAGTTAGGGATCTCTTGGCTGCTTTAATGTGACCCTCTCATGTTCTGCCATTGTCAAAGGATGCAGAGGCTTTCATGACATGATCATATAACCCTGGTCTGGGGGAGTCTCAGAGTTTCCTTGCTCTTTTGGGCTAAAAGAGATGAAGTGCCAGCAATATGTCTAGCATTGGCGTTTAAGATAGCAAAAAGAGTTAGAGAAAGAAACTTGAAGGACAAACAAAGAAAAGATCTTCAAAGGCTAAGCAGGCTGCTGCCACCTTGGTTTTGCTCTCTATTTCTCAATCATCTATAGGTACAAGTTTCTTTAGATCAGTGGACTTTCTTTTCATTTGGAATAGGGAAGGCTGAGCCTCTTGCTGAGCTCCTCACAATGGGGGAAGGGAACTTACCTGGAAGTAGAAGTCCAAGGATCATAGTAGTCCACAGAAAAAGGGAATCCCTTCTTTTTCACCCATAATAACAGAGCAGTAACCAGGGATTTTCAATCTTGGAGCAAGAGAGGGGTGTGTGTGAGTGTGTGTGTGTGTGTGTGTGTGTGTGTGTGTGTGTGTGTGTGTGTGTGTGTGTGTGTGTGTGTGTGTGGCATAGCCACTGAAGAAAGGAGAAAAATGTGCCCAGGATACTGCTAGGCTCCTGTGCTCCTGAAGGACTGGATATTGCTTGGTAGGGAGACTAGGGATTGGTGATAATGGCTATAAGGAGTAGGGAAAGTGCACACCAGGATATGTTTGATAATACTGAGGGTGGGGCAGGTCAGCAATCATCTGAGCATGGCTGTTGGGGAGGAGAAAAACAGATCTTGGGATGATACCATCAGCACTAATTAAATTTCTGAATCCTGTAGTAAAGGCCTAGTCATCCCACCTTGGTTACAGTTCTGAAAGGTCTATTGTCTCTAAGAATGGTGGGTTAGGCAAGAGAGTGAGGTAGGGGTTGAGGATGGTCTTTACAACAATTTATTCACAGATTGTTGATATTGTTCAGTTGTGTCTGACTCTTCCTGAACCTGTGGATGATGTCATGCCAATACTGTCTGTGGAGTTTTCTTGGCAAAGATATTAGAATGGTTTTCCATTTCCTTCTCCAGTGGATCATATCATACCAATAGTGGCCGTGTGGTTTTCTTGGCAAAGACACTGGAGTGGTTTGTTATTTCCTTCTCTGGTGGCTTAAGGCAAATAGAGGTTAAGAGACTTACCTAGGGTCACACAGCTAGTAATTGTGTGAGGCTGGATTTGAACTCAGATCTTCCTGACTCCAGGCCCACTGCTCTATCCACTGAGCCCCTTAGCTGTCTCAGTCAATACACATTTATTAAGCACCTACTAGGTGCTCGGAATTGTGCTAAGCATTGCTCCAGCAGTTCAAATGGGCATCAATCAATAAGACTTCCTGTTTAGCTGTATAGTTATACACAGCCAGGAAGAGAGCCCATGAATCCTACCTTAACAAGGATTGCTTTCTCTCTCAAGGTCATTCATGTTAGTTTCTGCTTGTGCTTCAAATAGGAAGGAGGCCAATACACTCTGAGTTTGTGCTGTGTAAGTGGAAAGACCACTGAGTCAGAATGCCTAGCGAAAAGTCAAGTGTAGTGTATTGCAATTTAAGAGTGATGAATCTAAAGTCTTTCTCTTGGGTACACATGGGGAAATGTGACTGGACAAAAGGTTGCATAAAGAAAAGATCAGGTGTTTTTATTGGTCTATGATCTCAATATGATTCAAGAGTGTGATTTGGGAGCCACCTAGTTAATGCAGTCATAAGTGGCATGAAGAGAATCCTAGTGTCCAGAGGCTGGAAGGGAGAGTTCCATGGGACTGTGCTCTGGTCATGCCTCATCTCCACTGCTGCCTTCTGTTTTGGGTGTCACATTTGATAGAAGTTGTCATTAAACTGGACTGCATGTAGGTCACCGCCTTACTGAGGACCCTGTAGAGTGGGCCATCTGGGGATTAGTTGAAGGAACAAGAATTATCTAAACTGGAGGAAAAAAAAAACTAGCAAGGGCATGATTGCTATCATCAAGCACATGGAAGCCTGCCATATAGATAAAGGATTAAACTGGTTTTTCTTGACTCCAGAGATCATAATGAGGGGCAGTGGGTGGAAGCTGACAAAGTAGATTTTAACTCAATGGAAGGGGAAACTTGACAATTATAGTTGTCCATAAATAGAATGGGTTGTCTTGGAGGGTAGTTTTTCTTTCACTGGGGGGAGATCTTCAAATAGAAGTTGGATCACTACCTGATGAGGATGTTTTAATAATTTTTAAAAATAGTTTGGTTGATGCCTTTTGTTTTTATATCTGTTATTTCTAGTTATCTCTCCCATACCCCAAGTGCTACCCAATATCAAGTCTTTTCCTTGTTGTAGAGGAAAAACATTTAAGCAAAAACAACCAACACAGGTGCGGTGTCTGGCCAGATAGGCAATATTCCACACCCATTATCCTCTACCCCTTTGTCAAAAGGAAGGAGGTACATGTCCTCCTTTGGTCTCTAGGAACAAGATTGGTCATTATGGTGATTCAGAGTTCAAGTTCTTTTTAGTATTCTTTTTCTTGCTAATATTGTCAATGCATATACTGTTCTCAGGGTTCTGCTTAATTTAGTTTGCATTTGTTCAGACAGGTCTTTCCATCATAATTTCTGATATCGTAAAAATTCCATTACATTCATGTACTACAATTTGTTTAACTTTTACTCAGTGGGGATCCATTTGGGTTCCAATGTCTTATTACTATAAATGGTGCTGTTTTGAATATTTTGGTGTACTTGACACTTTTCTTTCTGTCTTTGACATCCTGGGCTATGTGCCCATGAGTAGGATTGCTGGATAGATAGATGGCTCAGAGCTTTGGACTTAGAATGAGGAAGACCTGGATTTGAAACTTGTCTCAGAAACTCACTAGCTGCATGACCCTGGACAAACCAGTTGACCTCTCTGCCTTAGCTTCCTCATCTGCCGTTCAGGCTGTTATGAGGATGAAATGAGATCATATTTGTAAAGTGACTTGCAAACTTTAAAGTACTATATAAATGCTAGCTATTCTATCTATCTATCTATCTATCTATCTATCTATCTACTTATCTATCATCTATCTATCATCTCTCTCTGTATCATCTATCTATCTACTTATCTATCTATCTACTTATCTATCATCTATTTATCTCTCTATCATCTATCTATCTATCTACTTACCTATCTATCTATCGTCTCTCTCTCTATCATCTATCTATCTACCTTTCTCTCTCTCTCTCTCATCTATCTATCTACCTCTCGATCTATCTATCTATCATCTATCTATCTATCTATCTATCTATCTATCTATCTATCTATCTGTCTTTATTGACTTCCACTCCCTCTCCAATTCTATGTTTTTGTCAGGGATGTGTTAGGAGGTAACAGGTTGAACTAGATGACCTGTGAGGATCCCTCTAATGTTGTGAGATTCTTTGATTCTATACCTGAATTAATACTTAGTATGTATATATACTCAGTGATCACCAACTCTGGGTTGAGAGGCAGAACAGATGTACCTAGGAAGCTACACCAGGATCCAATGGAACACAGTTTCCCAGGCATATTTAGAACTAGTGAGATGCTTTTTTGATGCTGGTGATTGAGATGGTTTAATGGTAGAGAAAAGTCCTGAGTATGTGGAAGGAAGTTTGAGAGTCTGAGTGAATGAGCAGATTTAAAAAACAACTGTGTGAACAGGAAGAAGATAGCAAATGTAGTGTGACTGTGAGTCAGTAGTGTGTGTGTGTGTGTGTGTGTGTGTGTGTGTGTGTGTGTGTGTGTGTGTGTGTGAAGAAGAATGGATCTGGAAATGACAGTGGAAATAAGAATAAGGATATATTTGGGAGTTAGAGTCCCAGCAATTTATGTATGAGTTTTGATTTTTAAAGACTATGGAGTGAGTAATTGCTAGGTCAAAGTTGGAGGGAGGTTTCCATGAACCATGTTTGCATTGAGTCTTGAAATGTGTGTAGTATTGTATCTCATGCACTCTCATGCAGTGATGCTAATTTGGGGGAACCATAAGGAGAAAGCTCAGAGTTTTCTATATATGAATGGCACCTTTCTGATTCCCTTGTAGACTCTTAGCCTAAGGGGCATAACTAGAGCCTGGGGGTGAGGTTGGGTGATGAGATCAGTTACTCATGACTGGAATGACTGGCAGTGGGTATGTACAAACAAGTCCATGGTAGGTGCTTGTTAATAGTAACTACATTTTTTGTATGCTAGGGACACTGGCCTGTTTCTGGGTGGTGGTATAACCATAAGCCCAATGATACTGTCAAAGAAATTCCCCTTCTACTGTAAATACTGAGCTGCTATCATATTTAATGTATAAATGAGTGCAAATTCACCTAGCCCATTGTATCTAGTAGACCCAGGACCAATTCATGCTTTATACCCCATTCAGTCATATATATGGTGCCATTTTTCCATTTGTCCTATTGTTATAAGGTACCTTCATTTCTCTACTTGCACTCTCCATCCCATCTGCTCCTCATGACACCTCTTGTTTTAGGCTTAATAACCAAATTAATAGTACCGTTGATACTGGGAAGGTGGAAGGGGTATGTCAGTTAAGTTCCCTGTGGATCAATTTACCAGTCTTGTGATTCCCTATATCCAAAATCCCTTCCCTGGTCACCACTTCCCAAAATGCATTGTGTCCTTCTAATTAACATTTAAATTCCTTGAGGGTAGGACTTTCTCAATTTTATATTTGCATTTCTAGTGCTTAGCACTAATGTGTAGCACACAGGAATATTTTTAAAATAGGTTTCCATTCATTCATTCAAAAGCAAAACTTCCCATGTAAAATGCTTGCTAGCTAGTCAAGACTGTAGGTAGAGGAAGTGGGCTCTTCTCAGTCAAATTCTGCTCAATGTTTCTTATCCCAGAGAACCAAAGACTAGCACGAACATTATAACTGCCTTTAGCATTTGAAGGACTGTCCTATAGAAAAAAGGATTAGGTTTATTTTCCTTGGCTCCAAAAGGCAGAGAACTGAGAGCCAGGTGAAGAAATTGCAGAATGGAACTTGGCTCCAAGAAGAGAAAAATGTCTTAACGATTAAACCTGTCCATAAGCGGAATCAGTTGCCTTTGGAAGTAGTGAATTTTTCATCCCTGGAAGTAAGCAAGAGGAGGCTAGATGATCATTATGTTGTAGAGTCCATTTCTGTTTTGGTAAGAGTTGGACCGGATGACTTCTTAGTTCACTTAGAACTCAGACTCAGAGACTCTGCTATTCTGTGGTTCTATGAGAAGCTGGATGGCCTGGACACTTGGTTTTTGCTTTTAACTTTTGTAGAATCATGCCCAAATCTCTCTCTCTTCCTTGTAATACCATCCACAGGCCTGTTTTGCTTAGTACCAGAGCTGAATTTTAGCCAGAAATAAATTTAATGAAAAGGATCCATAGTTCACTTGGAAACAGGGTTCATTCCTCTTTCATAGAACATGGTCATTTCTTGCCTAAGTAAACAGGGACACCTACATCTTGGTACCCAAAACTTTGGACTATAATATTTGGCTTAGCCACTTGGATATTTCCTTTTCCTCAGAAATTCAACTTCCAACAGGTATTCTGATATGCATGTAGCTGCTTCACCTCTAGTCCAGAGCTGCTGGGTGACATTCTAAGAGCAGATGGCTTTGCTTACGGATATAAACAATTTGGCAAGAGCTTCTGCATAATGCTTCCCGACCCTCCGCACAGTGGTCCCTGACAGCTGACAGAAACATTCTAAGGCAATGAATTCCTCCAGGCTCAAGCTATTGGGTAGGAACTTAAGGAGCATTGCCACTGTTCTCTTGAGTAATCTTTCACAAACCAAAATCAGAATAGATTTCCTTTGCTCATTACGATATGGAGTGGCTCTCTGTTTTCTGTCTTCAGCCAGCTACCTAACTCTTTAGAGAGTAAGTAATTTGCCCTGGGAGAACCAAATACTCAGAGTGGAATTCCCCTCATTCTCATCATTTTGAAGCAAATCTTATCATCAAATTTTTATGAGTCAGTTTTCAGCACAATTTTCTCAGATGTTTGTGTATTTCTTTCTCTGTTTGATAAGTCGGAAACTGAGGCATAATGAGTTAGTCAGATTTGAGTTACAGAAAGAAAACTGGTATTCTATATTAAAAGCCTCAGCTCTAAAGTTGGTAGACTCATCAAGGCTTAATGGTACTGGATTTAAAGTCAAAAGACTTGAGTTCAAATCCTACTTCTCCCATTTACTATTTCTGTGACATTGAGCATATTCTATGACCTTTCTTGGCCCAGTTTTTTCATCTGTAAAATGAGGGGGTTAGATTGAATGTCTAAGTTTCTTTCCACCATCAATTTATGTTCTGTTGATCTTTTGAAATGAAAAAAAAGATGGGTAGTTGTAGGATTAGATACTGCTGAATTTGTTCCCAGGGATCTGTCAGATGCTAGCTTGGTCTTAACTAGTTATCCATCCAGATGAACTGGTAACAAATGATACTTCTCACAATTCAAATTTTAAAAATTAATTTCCAGGAGTGTTTGTTACCCATAGGGTCTCAAAATCACAATCTTAATGAAGGTGTTTTTCTTAGATTTGCATAGTAGTGGTGCATTCCCAAGTTGAGACTCAGATCTCTGAGACACCAGAGGAAAATGGGTCTAAACTGCCTGAATGACTCAATTGTGAAATAGGCATGGTGATCC
>CM053581.1:493510713-493550759 GCA_028627135.1 Pseudochirops cupreus | reverse complement strand
ATTCTTCTTTGGTCATAAAGTCCTTCCTATTCCATAAATCTGACAAGTAAACTATTCCTTGCTTCCCCAGATTATTTACAGTATCAGCCTTTATACCTAGATCATGCACCCATTTAGACTTGACTTTGGTGTATGGTGTTAGATGATGCTGACCTTGGGTTCTTGAAGGCTGTGCCATCAATGCACAACTTCTAGCAGCTTTTATCACACTGGCAAGGCTTTAGGAATGGGCCCATCCACAGACATGGACAGCTTTAGGAGAATAGTCTAGTCAAATATAGAGAGACTGGCTGTTTGGTCATGGCAAACCACGAAACAAAGAAAAAATACAAAATGGTCCTTAGTTCCAACATAGCCCTCTTTCACCTCTGCTGTAATGGTGTCAGAAGAGAAGAAAGGGGAGCAGAGGATGTTAAGAGTCACATAGTTCTGAGATTATTAATCGCCTTTAACTTGGCTAAGGGGCCTCTAAATGCTTGATACTTGTTAAAAGACCAGTGAGTGAACCTACTATTAGAGGACTCACATTAAACATCACAATGTTTTCGCTGTAAATGAAACCAGAAGAAAGACTATGCATCAGAAATGGAAGAATGACTAATAAGTTCTCTTTAGAAAGTCAAATTAGTGAATTGGTAGAATTGGTTTTCCTGTGTGCCCAAAGGCAATCAGAAACATTTTTCAGGACATTTGGTTATTTTGTAATGTGAACTCATAATAACTATTTTCAAAGGTCACCATGAAAAGGATGGCAGATTAGGCATCAACATCTGTTATATAGGGTGAAGAGGAAGATGAATTCTCTAAAGACACTCTTGATAATACTCTCTAAATTAAAGCAACATTATTTTTTTCCTTGGTGACTTCAGTGAAAATGTTGGAATAGATGAGGATGGTGAGAAATTCACTAGAAACCATGGATCAAGAAAAAAGAACTACAGAAACCAGAGACTTGTAGACCCCACAGAAGCCTCATCCTTATACATCATGAATGGTTTTCTTTTTAGATGTGAATCATTAAGGGTAGCTAGGTGGCACAGTGAATAGAGTACTGAAGTCAGGAGGACCTGAGTTCAAATCCAGCCTCAGACACTTGGCACACTTACTAGCCATGTGACTTTGGGCAAGTCATTTAACCCCAATTGCCCTCCAAAAAGCAAAAACAAAAAAACAAACCAGAAGTGAATCATTAGGCATTGGACATGATAGGCTCTAAATAACACAATAATTGCAATAAAAAATAATCACAGAGATGGGAATAATTTATTACTGACATGAAAATTATTCCTGAACCATCTATCTGTATATATTCAGACCACCATGTTGTTTGAGCAAAGATCAACATTAAAACAAGACTAAAAGAAAAAATAAAATTGAGAAAAATATTGTATCTAATTAAAATAACTGAATCCTGAATTATTCAAATGAATTATTGATAATGAAAAATTGGCAATTATTGGAAGAAAGACATTGACACAGACTCTGATTTCATATAGAAATTTAATGAAGATAAATAAATTGCCATATAAATGGAGGAAATTCAGAGGAAAATTGAAATTGAAGACAAATGTTCTAAGAATGGTGTTGAGGGTCTTCCAGATGCTTCTATTTGCAGGAACTGGATACATCAAGCCTTGGGTGTAGCTTCTTAAAATAGACCCGTAACTACTCAACTGAAGTTGGTCTAACTATTCATTCAGGAAAAAATAAGTAAGTGAAGGATGTCTATTCCTCAGATTGTAGCATACAGTTAGGTGGAGAACCTATAGAGCAGAGGTTCTCAATCTGTGGGTTGTGACCCCTTTGGGAATTGAATAACCCTTTCACAGGAGTCACAGGGGTCACCTAAGACCATCAGAAAACACATATTTCTGATGGTCTTAGGAATTGAGACACTGCTCCTCTATCTGTCTCCAGGTGAGTCCGCCCACATGCAGATATGCCCACATATGAGTATTAAAGGGTCATGATGTTAGGAAGGTTGAGAACCACTGCTCTAGAGTTGGCTGAGAAACAAGAACTCCTCTTGTAATATTTAATACCAATAGTCTATGCTTGTGAGTGGTGAGATACTCTAGTCTCTGAAGAATCAGAAGTGAATATCACACAGATGACAATGGAGAGGCACAGGTAAGTATAAGCAGGCTACAACATATAGCCACTTTGAAGAGCTGGAATAAAGGTTGTAACCAGCAAAGTGTCTGAGTGAAAAAGAGGGTGGGCTTGGCATGTAGTGAGACTGAGAAGCCAGAATGCCCCCCTGATACCTTTGAGATGCCAAGAGAAAGCAAGGAAGGTTCCAGAACATTGGATGGACCTTTTGTGATGAACTTATGAGAGGAGAGAGACAAGAGACGCATAGAAAAGGCAGGTATAGATTGGTTATGATCTGCACTCTTGGAGAAACATTTGAAGCAATGAGCTTACAGGTGTTTAATCCAATGTCTTTATTTACATGTTTAATATGTGTATCATCAATATGTGTGAGTGTGTGTGTGTGTGTGTGTGTGTGTGTGTGTGTGTGTAACAAAGGGTCTGGTAAAAACAAAACAAAACACTGCCTCATTCTGAAAAGTCAGGCTAAACTGATAAAGAAATTCTTCAGTTATCTATCGTGTCTTTTTCTGGTCTGGTGGACAATTTTTGATAAGCTGGCTCAAGAGTGAAGACAGTTGACAGCCAAGAGGGAATAGTACAGAGAGGGAAGGGAGCTCTGGGCCTGTGGGCTTGTGAAGGTGGACATCAGAGTTTGATTTTGTTC
The DNA here is from genome assembly GCA_028627135.1 of Pseudochirops cupreus. Classification (NCBI taxonomy): domain Eukaryota; kingdom Metazoa; phylum Chordata; class Mammalia; order Diprotodontia; family Pseudocheiridae; genus Pseudochirops; species Pseudochirops cupreus. The sequence goes on along the minus strand of CM053581.1, from coordinate 493,547,998 downwards.
TTTCTTTCTTGTTTCCTTGAGATCCCCACCTCCCCATAAAACTTTCTTACCACTCCCTACTGGTAAAACCACTGGGCTGAAGGAATGATGAGGAGGGGAAATGGGAAGAAGAGTTAAAGATGATTGGTACATGGCTTAGGTGAGAAGAGCCAGTGTCTGCAGACAGATCCAAAAGTCAACACAGGAAATGACTATTTGTTGTGTACAAAGCCTTCGGCAGAACAGAAAATAACCTTCTGTAAACCCAGGGCCTTTGGAAAGCAGGGAAAGGAGAGCTAAGCCCACGCCATCTGATGTTTATAGCTTGTTCATTGGATGAGAGCAGCATTTGTCCAGGTAGCCAGTTTGGGGCACATCCCATGTGGATGCGTTCTGCCAATAGACCAAGAGAGTACTGGGAAGTCATTCTGTGTACTAAGGGGATATAAGCTCAACTGATAATTACATTCTTCCTTCTGTGGAGAGAGAGAGAGAGAGAGAGAGAGAGAGAGAGAGAGAGAGAGAGAGAGAGAGAGAGAGAGAGAGAGAGAGAGAGAAAGAGAGAGAGAAAGGATTGAGAGCAGTGTTATTTATTGTATAAAACAGACTTAGAGTGTGTGTATGTGTGTGAGTCAAAGAAGGGTCTGGGAACAGAAATGATCCCCTGTAGCTGACTAATTCTGCACAGTTCAGATGTGCCTCAGTGTCTCCCTGTACTGCAGTTTCCCCTAGCCACAAGACACTTCCTTGTCTGGCTTGAATCCACTTGGAATAAAATGTCTTCCCATTTCCCCCCCTCATAGAGCTGGAAGCAGTTAGAAGTTGTTTAGTCCAAAGCCTTCATCTCCACATGAGGAAAGTGAGGTTAACCCAGAAACATTTCTTCTTGTAGCCTAGGTTGCAAATATCAAAGCTGGAATTTGAACCCTTATACCTCGACTCAAAAGCCAGAATGCTTTTTTTTCTAATGTTCCATGTGGTGACATTAATAAGCTGTTTATCCTGTCTTTGCCCTGGTTTCTCTTTCTCTAAGAGGACAAGTGATGCAGAACCTCTTGGGATGCTTTTCATTAGGGAATAAGAGTAAAGCCCATTTCTCCATAGGCCATCAGAAAAGGTGATGGATTAGGGACCCTGATATCAGTATTATAGTTACTTCAATGAGATTATAGATCTTTAGGACTGATATCAGGAAAACCACTTTTTTTTTTTTTTGCTTTTTGGAGGGGTATGGGCAAGACAGTTGGGGTTAAGTGACTTGCCCAAGTTCACATGGCTAGTAAGTGTTAAGTGTATGAGGTCAGATTTGAACTCAGATCCTCCTGACTCCAGGGCCGGTGCTCTATTCACTGCGCCACCTAGATGCCCCCTTTTCTGTTGTTGTTGTTGTTTTTTTTTATCTTTTTCTTTTCTTTTCTTTTTATTTCTTTCTTTTCTTTCTTTCCTTTCTTTCTTTCTTTCTTTTTTTAAAAGGAACCACTGCTTAACAATGGGAGCTGTTTGGGAAGGGGAATGAGCTGCCTGGTAATGGGTTCCTTTTCACTGAAAGACTTCAGATAGGCCTGATGATATCTGCTTGTCAAGTATGTTATAGCAGGGATGCCTTTCAGGTATTGGTAGGACTAAATGCCTGCCGAGGTCCCTTCCGACTGAATTTGAGGACTCTGTGATATGGAGCTAGGAAATTTTTAGAGGTTGTCAAATCACCTCCTTTTGCAAATGAGGAAACTGAAGACTAGAGGGGCTAAAGGATTTACTTAATTTCCCATAGATCATAAATAGAAGAATCAGAATGTGAACTCAGGTCCTGGGACTCTACATTTTACACTTGCCACTGTATCATTCAACACTTTAAGCATCTATAGTTTCACAACTCTTCATGCTTTAGTAAATGTTTGTATAAGTTATTACCCCCCCCCGAATCATCATTTAATAGTCATTATTATAGTAATGATCCTTTCCAAATTCATGTAACTAGGGTCTTGGGCAACTGTCCACTTAAGTGTTTCTAACTTGGTTGAGTTTTGTGTTTTGTTCTGAAGCTTTGATTTCATCAGCATGGGGAACACTTTCTGGGGGAACTTTTCACCAGTGCTGATCAGCAACTTGTCTACAACTTAGAGTCTTAGAGTTATACAAGGGTACTGAGAAATTAAGTGGCCAACCTCTGTTCTCATAGCTAGGATAGGACTCAAACCTAGATCTCCCTAAAGACTAGCCTTCTATCTGCTATGATTTAGTTCCTCTCTTCCAGCTTGGTAGGAACAGAGGGGGGTTGTTAGAGATTATCTGGTCTAGGGGTTCTTAACTTGGGATCTACCAAGGAGACTGTGGATAGATTTCAGATATTCCATAAAAATGGATGGGAAAAAACACACCTCTATTTTCAGTGCCTTTAACTGATAATTAACATTTCCTTCAATTATTTAGAAACAAGATTCTATGAAGAGGTCTGCAGGCTTCACCACACTGCCAAAGGGGTCCATGACACAAAAAAAGCCAAGAATCACTGTTCTAGTTCAACATTCTTCTTTTCTAGGTAGAAAACTAAATCCCATGGAGGTTAAACAAACTTGGTCAAGGTCACATAGGTAGTGTCTTAGGTGGGATTTCAACCTAGGTGTTCCTGACTCAAAGTACAGTACTCTAAGTCATATATTATGTACCCTTTCCTAGAATTAAGAAAGGTTTTGCCTAGAATTCTGGTATCTGGGGGTGGCTAGGTGATGCAATAAATAGAGCACCAGCCCTGGAGTCAGGAGGACCTGAGTTCAAGTGTGACCTCAGACACTTAACACAAAAACTAGCCATGTGACCTTGTCACTTAATCCTAATTGCCCTACCTTCCCCCCTCCAAAAAGCAAAAAAAAAAAAATTCTGGTATCTGGTGTCCTTAGGATGAATTTTCATAGAAATGTAGAATAGAGCCTGAAAGCACGTCTTATCCAGGTTGAATGACTTCCTTAAGGCCATTTGACTAAGGTAGTAGCTGAGCTAGCATCTTACATGGATCTTCTCACTCCAAATCCAGTGCTTCTCCTGCTATGCCATATTCTCAGAGCTTACCTTCTGAATGCATTGCCTTTGAGATTCCCAAGGTCATCTTGAGGCCATGGAGAGTCATCAGAGAAGTATAGATATTTGATAGCTTATGATGAGCTTCTTTTTTCTACTTTCAAAAGCATGTTATCATCTATTACCTTATTTTATCTTTGCTGAGAAGTCAGAAGGACAGGTGTTGCTATCTCCTCTTGACAGATGAGGGAACTGAAGCAGAAGAGTAGAGCCACTTGTTCAAGGTCATCTGGAGAATTAGCATCAGAGCCTGGTCTGGACAACCCACTGCTCTCTCTCTGCAGGACGGCCACCTCTCTGGAGGCCCCTTTCCACCCAGGGAATCTGTGCTCCTCTTATTTATGTCAGTCTTCTCTGCCTGCTAAGTTGCCTATAAGCCTTTAAGCCATTTTTACTGCTTTTGAAGTTCAAAGCCATGATCTACTCATAGGGAGATGAGCTTGTAGTGTCTCTTACAGGATCATGCCCTGGGTTGTTTGATGGATTCCCCAAGCCCGAACTTTAGTCATGACTATAAAACACCAGTATCTTCTCTTTGACTGTTCCATCAAATTCCTTAGTGAAAGGCACTCAGAAGATACAGAGGAGTCAGGGGCCACACAGTATATGAATGGGCTTGGCTCTTTTGATGGTGCAGTATTCAAAACATTAAAGTCTTCTAATGCACTTGGATTTGGAAGCTATCAAATACAACTGCCAAACCTTTGAATTTTGATATTGGTGGAAAGAAGAAATTTGGTGGGGGCTGGGGAGAGGAGAAAAGATAGCAAGGAAAATTTATCATTTTCCTAGAAAAAGAGAGACAATTTGACTTCCTTAATCCATCATTTCTGATTTTTCTGAGAGCAAATATTTCTTGAAAAATGGATGGACCAAAGGTGACCCATTCAACATCTTTGCTTTAAACACAAACATCACCAATCCTGGCCACTGAGATGGTAGACAGCTGTGCATTACTAAAGTAGACCAGTACATTAAAAACCCATGCTTCCCTCTGTGTCAGCCTTACAGAGAAGTCTCAATTCCTGAAGCTGTAAAATGAGGAGATTGGACTCAGCTTAATTTCAAAAACATTTTTAAAATTTCTCTGTCCTTCCATTCTTTTTCTTTCTTAAGTGAGAAGAGTTGATGATGGTTTTAAGATAAAAAGATTAGGGACCAATTCTCATTCTCACCATTGCAGAATCATAGGATGTTAGAGCTGGAAGGGCCCTAGTAACCTTCTCATTCAAGCCTCTTATTTGCCAGCTAAGGCAGCTAAGGCTGAGGAAAATCACAGGATAAGAAGATCACAGATCTAGAGCTTGAAGGTCCTTCAGAGGTCATCTCATTCAACCTCCTCATTTTCTAGATGAGGTAAATGAGGCAAGGGGAGAGAAAAATGACTTGCCCAAGGTCATGCATGTTATATCAATGGCAAGGTTTGAACTCAAGTTCTGAAGTCCTCTGACTTCAGAGGCAGTCCTCTTTCCCCTATATTCCATGATCACACAGTGATTGGCAATAAAGCCAGGGTTTGAAACAAAATGCTAATCCAGTGTTCTTCCCATAATATGCATCACCACTACCAGCAACAGAAGTACCAGCAGAAGAAAAGGACACAAAATTATGTATTTCCTGCCTTTAGGGAGCAAATGATGACATCATTGTTATGGGTGAAAATCCCAGAAGAGATGAGTGTGGTATCCCCTGACACACAGCAGTTCACCAGCAGAAGTGGGCTTCCAGTTCTGTTCTCTTGGCATCTGATGAGGTTTTGCTTTGCCTTTATCTAATCACTCTCAGCTCTAGCTCTTGGTAGTCCTCCAGAAGAGCGCTGGTATGTAGGTCTTGTTCTTAAAATAGGAAAAGGATAAACTCATCTAAAAAGGATGGAAGGACCTTGTGAAGAGAACTGGGCATAGTTACAAGTCACCCTGGCTTCACTAGTTCACGTAGGCAGATGGCAGATATAGCTGAAGCCAACCAATTCACACTTACCAAATTAGCACCCGTCTGTTGGAATCTGGGGGAAAAAGAAAATAGGGGCATCTCTCTTTTCAATCATGTAAAGTGAATGAAAACTAGTGCCCCTGGAATGTTCTCCTTGTCATTTGCCCAGGGGGACTTCGCATATTTCATTGCTGTACAGACAAGTTATCTTTTCCCAGAGATCTCAAATGGTGCAGCTGCAGTTCTGGCTGGGTACTGTTCTCACAGAGGGGTGATGATAGGCACGGTGGTCCTGGGGTGAGGGAATTTAGAAATCTCAGTGCAATCTGGATCTGGTCATAAGAACATACATTATAAACTGAAAAGGTATCATAGGTCATTTAGTCCACCCCTTTCATTTTATGAATGAGAAAAGTGAGGCTAAGAGCAGATAAGTGACTCGGCCAGGACCACACATCTAGCAAGTGTCTGAGTCAGGCTTTGAACCCAGGACAGATCTTTTTGACTCCAAATTCAACACCCTATCATTAGGCTACTGATGCCAGCTTCCAGAGAAACTAGGTTTATAGAGTAGGTCATCTTAACATGTGAAGAAAGACTATTAGCATTTTAAAGGTTGTTCATAATAACCACTCAACATTTCTATAGTCCTTTAATGGTTATAAAGTACCTTCCTCCCAGTCTTCCCGTAAGGTAGGCAGGAGAAATGATATTATTAGCCTCACTTCAAAGGTGAGGAAATTAAGCCTCAGCACCGTGACAAGATTTATCCATGATCAAACAGTTGCTGGGTATCAGAGAGGTAGGATTCACATTCAGTCCCCTGGACTCCAGGTCTGCTGCTCATCTGGCCACACTACAGGTCTTGTTCTTTTTCCTGGGGATGACTGAGCAATGTGAAAAGAGACCTGCCCAATTTCAGAGGAGACAATGGGTTTGATCCATTCTTCAAATAAATGCCTGTCAGCTGCTAGTACCTTGTCTTCTAAGGTTTCCTCCCATCTATTTGGTACCTATCTATGTTCATGTTATTTCTACTATTAAAATATATGTTCTTAGAGGACTGGGGCTGTTTTTGCCTTTTCTTTGCATCCCCACAACCTTCTACAATACTTGGTACATACTGAGTGTTTAACATGTGCTTACTGGTTTATTGATTTGCAGGTCCTGTAGTCTGCTCTACCTAGCTGCTCCTCTAGTATTCTCATCCCCCATCCTTAAAACTCTCATTTTTTCAAATATGATCAGTATCCTAGGATCATAGATCTAGCATTGGAAGGAACTTCAGTTTTACAGATGAGAAAATTGAGGCTCAGGGAGGCCAATTGACTTACCCAAGGTTATATAGAGTGTCAGAGGCAGACTTCAAACCCTTGTTATCTGATTTTAGAGCAGTATTCTCTGATTTGGGATCTTCTCAATTAGTTCCCCAGTATCCCTAAGATATCATAGAACCAGAGCTGGAAGGGACTTCTCCCCCTCATTATAGATGAGGAAGATAAAGTGCAGGAGTGTGTATGTATTAAATGACTTGCCCAAGGTCACACATGTTGTGTCAGTGGCAAGATTTTTAACCATGTTCACAGGCTGAGGATATCTCTGAGGCAAGATGGGGACAATACTGGCCTAAGTTATAAAATACAAGATTTACTTTGATACCATACCACCTTACTCTTCTGCCCACTCTCTTCTGCTTTTGGGTCATCTTTATATTAAAAGAAAGGACAGTGACTTTCAAAATTGTGGCTTGTAGTAAGGAATCACGCAGGAGAAATAACATAAGAGATGTTGTTATAGAAATGAATGCTCATAAAGCAAGATGGGCTGATCACATATCATGGATGAAGGATAACTGATGAACTACCCATGTTTTATGTTATTATCCAATCAAGGACAAGAAAAATCCTAGCACTACAAATGGACTTTCCATTGTAGGTTTAGGGAAAGACATAGTGAGGAATTGCATAGGATGGTCAGGTGTAGATAAGTCATGATCTGCATTCTTGGAGGGAATACCCACATCTGTGAACTCAGAGTTATTTGAGTACTGGAGTTTACTGTAATTACACAGTGAAATCTCTCATAGGCAGCCCAGAATCCCTCTTTATCCAACATGGATACTGAAGGGTCATAAACAGGTAAGGATTATCCTATGTCCCAAAAAGACAAATCCCTGATTAAAAAGACCCACACACTTTAAAATCTAGAGTTTTCTAGGGTCAAACATTACAAGTCTGTGACTAAAGGGATAAAAGATTAAAAAGAAAGACAAAGAAACCTTTGGCCAGATACCTAATATACTTTCTGAGCTGTCCAGGGTCCTGGCCACTGCCTGGGCTCTCACTGATCTCTTAAGTCTTGGTCTTGTTCTTCATGTTCCTGTCTTTATACCCTCATAGGACGCAGAATGTTGTAGTGGAGACAGCACCAAATTTTGAGTCACAGGATCTGGACATGATTCCTTTACTAGCTGTGTGACTTTAGATAAGTAAGTCATCTTATCTGAGTGTCAATTTCTTTACCTGTAAAATGAGGTGTTTAGACTAGATTATCTCTAAGGTTAACAAAATCATAGATTTAGACCTGGAAAACTTCAGAGGCTATCTGATATAACCATCTTATTGTACAGATAAGCATAAAAGTGTATAAGTGACTTGCCTAAGGTCACATAGGCATTAAGTAGCAGAGGTGGGATTTGAATCCAGGTTCATCCAATTCCAGAACCATTCCTTTTCCCAGTACCACATTCCCCTCTGCCACTCTAAATCTTATAATACTATGATATTGTTACCACTTCAAACATTTATCACTCTCACCAACCTAACTGTGCCCCTTTTCCCACTCCTATGTATGGCTTACTGTGGAACCTGGTCATTGAACCTATGCAACCAGAGTAATATATGCATGCTTGGTAATCTTCTATTCTCCCTGGTAGACAGACTGTAGTGCAATGGATAGAGAACTATACTAAGAGTCAGGAAATCCTGAGTCTGGTTCTCAGCTTACAATTTGGACAAGTCACTTAATGTCTCTGCGACTCAGACAACTTTCTAAAAATATAATCTCCAGATGCATTACAATCTGCTTTGGTGGAGGGAGTCCTATACTGGGAATCCCTACACCAACAAAATCACATGTTCTTGATATGTTATATTATTTCCATGGCATACCAATCATTGCTGTTTGACCATACATCTGTGTGGCCTGACTTTTATTATTTATTATTATTATTCTGGGATTACAGAATGTATATTGGGTGTGTGTATGTTGCTCAGTAAAGACCACATAGACACTTAATAAATGCTCAATATTGTAGTTGTGATGATGATGAAATTTCTAGACTTCATAGCTTTACCTATCCTATAACAATAATGCTTCTGAGTTTCCCAGGGAAACTGATGAGTCCTAATTAATTAATGTGAGTCAAATGCTTCAGACTTAGAGCTTTTCAGATGAAAGATGCGATAAGCACATGGAACATTACCATCGCATAATGTTCATGGCTGGCCAGAGGTCCAGTTACAACTTCTTTATCAAAGGTAGATAAAATCCTGATCCCCTTAGCCTAGTTATTATACCTTAGAACTATCAATCTTTCCATCTATAAAACTCTCCCTTGATTCCATATCCATTCAATACTGATTTATGACTGCTATCATTACTACATTCTGCCTCCTTGGCACTGAGCTCTCTGTTCTCCTTGTGGTGGAAGCCTGATCCACTCCAAGCAGTGAACAGAAGGAGGTGGGAAAAGATCAAGAGTGGGTAAGGGGGAGAGAAAGGAAAGGGAAAGAGAGAGTCAGGCATGTCTTTAATTATCTTATTAAGATTTCATATAATAGTTTGCTTGCATGTTGCTTTAGGAAATGGTCATGTAGGGGAATCAAAGGAAGATTAGCCACATTTTCAATCTCTTCCAAATTGCAAACTACTTGATCTTACATGTATTTGGTGGCAGTGGTAGTGGAGAAGTGCTACTCATGCTTGTATGTACAATAGAAGCTCCATTCCTTCTAAAGGAACAAGAATTTCTGGTGTTAAACAGAAACCGCTTTGTGCCCCAACCCTTGTTAGAAATTTTTTTCAGATATAACAGTCCATTTCTCTGCCTTACAAATGCAGTAGACTAAGCATGAGATGAATCAGACACACTTCAGGTGTCTCAGAGTAAGTCTTATGAGCATCTTTCCTCAAAGCAGGTGATTGTAGATAATAGACTAGCTGACATTTCTATGGCACTTTGTGTTTTGCATTGTTGTCTGAAGTGACAACTCTGTGAGGTTGGTAGTGCAAGAGTCATTATCTCCATTTTACAGATGAGGAAACTAAAGTTTAACTGAGAGGTTACAACCACATAGTTAGTATCGAAGGTGAGGTTCAGAATCAACTCTCCTGATTTCTATAGTACACCATTCACTATGCCTTGCTGCTTCTCATCTCAAAGGCATAGGTATATAGGGGAATTGAAATTTGTACCCATCCCAATAGATAACCTGGATTTTTGCTTAATTAACTCCTTGATAAAAGTTTTCTTTCTTGTAATGTCCTTTTTTCTCCAAAAGAGTTCTGGAAAAAATTCTAATTTGGGGAGGAGAATTTCAGCTAATTGGATCTAATGGGCATTTGACTCTTTCTTCCTGCCTTCTTTGCTTTCCCTCCATGACTTTTGTTGTTATACACTAGCAATTTTTGAAAATATGCTTCTACACCCCCCCACCACATACACCACCATAAAACTCTTCTTTGCAACAAAGAGCAACAGCAAGTAAAATCACTTTGTGGAGCAACTGTGTTTGACAATATATGCAACATTATACACCCATGGTACCTCATATCTCTACTAAAATAAGGAAGTTGTTTCATAGTTTGTTTACTGAAAAATTGATTTGTCTTTATAATTATTCAGTAATTGGTTTCCTTTTAGTATTCTTTTTATGAACATTTATGAACATAATTATGCATATGTATATATACATATATGTATATGTATAATACATATACATATATGTATATATGTATATATATGTGTATGTGTGTGTGTGTATATATATATATATATATATATATATATATATATATATATATATATGTACATGTCTTTACTGGTTCTGATTCTTTCATCTCCTATCATCCATTACAGGTCTTCCCACATTTCTCAGAATTCTTCATATTCATTATTTCTTATTTGTTGTTGTTGAGTCATTTTTCAGTCATGTCTAACTCTTTATGGCCCCTTTTGGAGTTTTTTTTTGGCAGAGATACTAGAGTGGATAGCCGCTTGCTTCTCCAGCTCATTTTATAGATAAGGAAACTGAGGCAAACAGTGTTAACTGACTTGCCCAGAGTTGTACAGCTAGTAAGTGGAGTCTTTCTGACTCCAGGCTTGGCACTCTATCTGCTGGGTTACCTAGCTGCCCCCCATTATTTCTTATACCACAATAATATTCCATTATATTTATATACCACACTTTGTTCAGTTATTCCTCAATCAACAGACACCCACTTTGTTATCAGTTCTTTGCTACCACACACACACACACACACACACACACACACACACACAAAATGTTGCTCTGAATATTTTACTATATATGGGATCTTTGTTTTTGTCTGGGCATCCTTGGTGTATATGACCAGTAGGGGGACCACTGGATTGAAGGGTATGAACAATTAGGTAATGTTTTGTAAATAATTCCAAATTGTTCTTCAGAAAATCTGGAGCACTTCAAAACTGGCTGTGGACTTCATTCTTTTCTAGCTTGTATCATGGGGAAACCTTCAACCCTAGCTCATGGCCTGGAGGAACATTACAATAAAGGAAACCCTGGCTGTTTGTAACAGCTAATAGCTGTGCCTAATGAGAGTCTTCTGACTGTGAAGGCTTATTTACTCAGTATTGGCCAACATTCCTTCTTTCTGAGTTCAAGGTCTTTCTTTGTCTTATCTCACGCGAGGAAGAAACTTCCAGAGGGGAAGATAAAGAAAACATCTCCCTTTCATTTCTCAGCTTTTTCTTTTTCTCATCCTCAGTTCCTGGGGGCAAAAGCATAAAGGAAATTACAGTCATGAAAAACCCCAGGAACAATTTTTTCCCCAATGAAGTTTCCTTACCAGTTTACTACTTTTCAGACTAGGACTGAAATGGATCCCCCTCCCTTAACTTTTTGGCTGCCTTAGCTTGGAGAAACAGAAATTTATAACCAAGATGCAATCCTCTTAGCAACAGGCAACTTTTCCAATTTTCCTCTGATATATAGCTCAGAGTTATACAAATCTTAGTTTATAGCAGAAACTGTTTTATAAAAGGACTGCCAGTATCTTTTCCAGGACAAAAAAAAAGCATCTTAAAACAAGACTTAAACAGAGCTGTAAAGTACAGAATTCATTTTTTCTCAGTCATCCACATGAATACTTTGTGAAGTAGAAAGTAACCTGGAACAGCACACTGTAACTGACTCTCTTCCAGAATAGTTTTCAGCATATTCTTTTGCTGCTCAAGCAACTGCAATGGCTCCCTATCAGATCAAATATAGACAACTTAATTCTCTTTCAGAGTCTTTGCTCTTTTCTCAGTCAACCTATCCAATTGTTCCTCGCAATAATCCCTAATATGCTCCTCCTCACCCTACAACTTACCACACATCATACTCATTCCTATCTTTGTATTTGCTCTCCACCTCCAACATAGAATTCACTCTCTTGTCCCTTTTCCATTTAGTCATAGCCTCTCTATCTCTTAAAGCCCAGATCAAGTCCCATCTCCACAAAATCTTCCTTAACTTCTCTAATCCCTTCTTTGAATTCTTAAGTATTTATGCTGCCATGCCCTGCTTTATTTAGAAGTTTAAAAAGTGATGTATATGTCAAATCACATTTAAATGCACTAAATAAGCTGGCTAACTGACTAATTTAATAAAAAACCAGTAATTCCTCCCCATCCCCCATTTTTAAACATAGCCCAGTTATCTTTGGTACCTTTTCACATTCCCTTTTAGTAGCGTTCTGAACCTATCTGGCCACTTTATTCTGTCTTTGGTATTTACCCCATCTCTCATTCTCACATGGCTATGCTTTCTACTAATCACAAAGAGTGGAAAGGAAGTAATGTGATCATAAAATATTAGCTGATATGGCTGAGATCTTCAACTATGAACTCTTCAATTTTGATATTTGCTTTTTAATAGGGGGTTCTTGAAGACCGTAGAGACCTTTCATGCTAAAAAGAAGAATTTTCTAATGGTGAAATTTCAGGGACGGAGGTAGACCATCAGAGGAGATACGTGGGGGACAGTAGAGTTTTCTTGGCTGCTCTCAAGTACAACATGATGATAGCTGATTTCACCTACCTATAAGGGTGACCATGATAAGCAGGAGGGTACAACTGAATTCAATTTAATTCATGTCTAGCACTAGTTAGGTATTATGGGGCCATAAATTTAGGGTACTCCAAAGTACTCACAATAGGGTTGGAAAGTGATGTGAGATGACCCTATCTACCTGATTTTGATGTATCTAAATTTTGATACATTCATGAATTAATATTGGTAATTATGGTTAAAAAAACAACATAATCCTATTAGCCTCAGTCCCAGTGAGGAAGTGACAAATAAAGTTAGTGCCTTCATGTGGAGAAGAATCTATTGGACTTCCAAATGGGGACAAAAGAAATATGTATAATTTCTTGGTTGAAATTAATGAATGAAAAGTATTTATGAAGCATTATGTGCCAAACATGATGCTAAGTTCTGGGGATACAAATAGAAAAAAATGAGAATCTCAAGGAGCTCACATTCTAATTGTTGGCAATGCATATAAAGGATATCAACTGCAGGGGGGATGAAAAGGCTCCGAATTCTTAAAGGTGAAACATTTGCTCAGATGGCAAGGCCTACAGAAATTTAGGCTACACAACAAGTCAGTAGTGCCTAGGGGTTTAGAGAACATAATGGTAGGACAGATGATAAAGCCAGAAGACTTTGGGATGCAGTGGCAGGGTAGATAGAAAGGCCTATTGGTCCTCCATCTCATTATAAGGTTAGTACTTGGTGACTTCTGGCTTATCCAAGTAGTATGTCACTCTTTCTACCTGGCTGCACTGATGGTGTCCAAATGGCCCCACATCAGAGTAAAAAGAAGGCAACAGAAATATATCTATCAGATGAATTTTATCTATAGCTAGGGAAAAGATTCACCTGAGAGTACAATTTTAGCAAGAGATTCATAATCAGTGAAAGAGCAGAGATGTAGAAGTTCAGGCCCAGTCCACCAGACTAAGGCCTGTAGGAAACAGACAGAAGGAAAAATTTTGTTCATTAAAGCCTGAAGGCCTGAATCAATCAAAAGACCTGGCTTGTAGAATCTGCTTCAGGTGACTGTTCAGAACAAAATGCAAGGTTGAAAGACAAACAGCTTCTGCTGGGGGCCAGAACACTGAAACCCCCAGATACCCTAAAAATAACTTTGATACCTAGATAGGAAAGAGTTGTGGGTTTTCCCTTGGGAATTTTAGATTATTGGCAGGGAGCAAAATAGGCTTTCCAAGGCCATATTAGTAGGTCAGGGGTATGGATCCAATGATGATTGATTGAGCTTAGAAGATTCATAGAAAAGTCCCGACTTGAGCTAGACCTCCACATACCATTTGGAGGGCTGTAGCAGCAGTCTGGAGTGCTACAAGAGACAGCCAATTCTGTGGCTGGGGAACTGGAACCGCATTAATATTAAGGCACAGCCTGAAAAAAATAGTTTTAGGTAGGAGGGTTTGAAGAAGGTGGAAAATTAGCCTGTGGATGGTGGAGAACCAATATTAAATTAAAAGAACCCTTGTGAACTGGGAAACTATAAACTTTTAAATATTCTTACTACATCCCCCTCTCTTCATGATGTGTTTCCCTTTAGGAATGCACTGCATACCCTCTTCAAATGCCTGACAGATTTGTGTGCCATTATCAGGAAACAAGAGGAAGAGTTGTTCCTGTGTTGTCTGCTTCCAGTTCCTTGACTGTTGGAGCCAAGGAAATCCTTGTGGTCTTCCCTCTGAAGAGCATATGGGCTATGGGGAGTCTAACAAGCAAAGAGAAGTGGTAGCGGTTTAAAGATACTGAGCTTTTTAAGGGTTGGGAAGAAGTAAAGGGTTTAGGAGGCCAGCTGTACCCACAGCACCAGTCAGACAAGACTGTTGTTGCTCAGTCATTCAGTTGTGTCCAACTTTTGGTGACCCTGTGGACCATACTGACCATGGGATTTTCCTGGCAATGATACTGGAGTGGTTTGCTATTTCCTTCTCCAGAGGCTTAAGGCAAACAGGGTTGAGTGACTTGCCCAGAATCACCCAGCTTATAAACGTCTGAGGTTAAGTGACTTGCCCAGGGTCATACAGCTGTAAGTGTCTGGGGTTGGACTTGAACTTAGGTCTTTCTGACTTCAGGCCCAGCATTCTATTCACTGAACCTCTTATCTGCCTCCTAGAGTCAAAACTAACATATGTGAAATATTGAGATGGCATGTAAAGGCAGAATGTGACTCAGTACCCAAATACGGAGGGGGACAAATGGCATACTGAATACTTAATCATTGTTCAAAAAGAGAGATGAACAGGGATCAGAGCACTCACAGAAGGCAGAATGGATAGATAGGAACTTAGTAAATACTTAGAATCATAGTATATTAGACAAAAATATTATATATATATTTTACAAAATAAAACTATATTTATATATAAAATACACATGTAATACATTTATTTAGTACTTAATATGTGCCAGACACTTTATTCAGAGCTGGGGATAGAAATACAAGCAAGTGACACAGTGACTTTCCTCAAGAAGCTTACATTTTAGTAGGGGAATATAATGCATAAAGGGGAGCCTGAAGAGGGGGAATGAGACATGCCCATGGCAGAGCTGTAGCTAAGAAGTGAGGTGAAGGCTTGGTCCTGGGCAAGAAAAAATGGAAGCTCATTCGGTTCCTGAGGTGGAGTCCAATGAGAAAACCAAGGCCCAGAGAGGTGATAGTCCTTGTCTAAGGTCACCAGAAATTTTGTGGTAGAATTGTGACTAGACAACACAGACAAAACTTTGGACCTCTCCCAAGACATTCAGCAAGATGAGATGTAAACAAGTGGAAGCCAACATACTGCAAGGAGCCATAGACTTTTCTTGTTGACTCAGTTTGGCAAATGCATGCCTCCTGACTCCTTTCCCATGGTAGAAGCTTTCTTTTGGGCTGCTACTTTCCTAATCCCTGCTGGTTAGTTTGATTGAGTGCAGGATCCATAGTAGCCAGAGAGGATGCTTAAGGATGGGGCTGATTCTTCTGCCAAAGCTGACACTCAACTCCCTTTGGGGGAGGTCAGTGGAGCTTCTGCCTAGGGCCCAATAACAGTCATTACTTGGATCTTCTGCAAGGGAGGACAGTAGAATAGCTGAAGTGAAGTGATTTACAGAGAATTAATTCCCAGCAAGGGACTCTAATGACCTTATAAACCAAGAAACTGTAGCAGCCTAACTTCTGTCTTCCTGGGATGGAATTAATTCCATCTAAATCTCTGTAGATCATTTGATTTTTTTTTAAAATGGATAATATACTAATCCCAGGACCCCATGCTGTTTCTTAGAGGCATTTAAAGTACCAACCTCATTAGTGCAGCAGTTAGATGAGCAAAAGTTTGGAACTAGGAAAACAGCTATTGGACAGACTGGGTAAGCAGGAAGGAATATAGAAGTGGAAAAAAATCACATGCTTTCAGCTCCAGGCTCTGGCTCCTTGGAAGATAGTCTTGGGATCTCTTTTGCACAGATATCAGAATTTTTTTCTCATGATCACTTCTCTCAGGCTTTCAGTTTCTTCATCTGTAAAATGAGATGCCCTTGAAGAGATCTATTTCTTAAGAAATTCTATATCTCCACATAGGCAACCTCTCATTCCTGCTCATCTCTGCCTCTGAGAATCACTGACTGCCTTCAGAACTCAGCTCCAGGGACACCTCTTACATGAAGTCTTTCCTGATTGATCCTAACTGCTTTCCTGCTAGTGCCTCCCCTCTCACACCACCTTGCATTTATTTGCTATCTGTTTCATCTTTACTTATGTGTATCTATAGTGTTTTCCCCTGTAGAATACAAGCTCATTGAAATCAGGGATTATTTGTTGCTTTTGTTTGCCTGGTCCCTCTCACTGCTATAAATAGCCATACGTCTTCTGATGATTGTCCCATGTTTGGGCATTCTATACTTTGTCATACCTATCCCCAATATGCGGAATTCCTTCCTCTTCATCTCTACTTTTTGAAATCCAGCTCAATGTTATGTCCTTACAGTCGTCTTCCCTGGTCTTTCCATTAAGAAATGATCTTTGTTTCCTGTGGCCTCATGTGGAATCAATGCTGTATCTGTCTTATGCTCTTATTCTAGTTTACTCTACAATATGCCCATTATATAATTATTGTATAGTTGTTACTTGTGTGTGTGAGATATGCCCCCTGCGCGGGGCAATGATAAGTTCCATGAGGGAAGGAATCAGGAATCAGTATCTTAATTACCTCTGTAGCTCCCCAATGTTTAGTGCAATGCCTTGCATAAAATAAGTATCTAATGAATTCTCAGGGGACTGATGCTAAGTGAAGAAATGACTCTGGTAGCAAATGACTCTTTTCACAAGACCAGAAGGACCTAAGTGATGGGCACCAACCACGTTCGTCTTGGAGGGTTATACCGCAGAATGGACCAGCCCTTCATCCCATAGAAGTCAGTGCTCTCTGTCCATTGCATTCTCCCCATAAACTGACCTGATGCAAGACTGCTTCTAAGTGTTAGGAGCTGGGCCAGAGTATAGACACAGAGGCACTCTAGTAGCGAGCAATTTGATGGAAGAGAGTGGTGGTGGTTGTTGTCTTTTGTTTTTGAAGAGGACCAAAATGACATCACTATGCCAAAGTCAAGTTTCAATGTGACTGTGGCTGATTGGAGCAATAAGAGCTCAGAATGCTCTACCACAGGTCGGGCACAAATAATCCATGTGAACACTAGAGGTGGATTCTCTAAATTTGCACATCCTGCATTTCCTTTGAGCTGTTTCAATACTGCTTTGCTCATAGAGCACAGCACCTTCTCTGATGTGGGCATGCCATGCTGAGCTGTTCTGTGCCAGTGTCTCCCATGTCACACAATCAATTTCAAAATTCTTAAGAGAGACCTTGAGAGTGTCCTTGTATCGCTTCTTCTATCATATTTGAGTTCTCCATAAAATAGTCTTTTAGGCAAGCATATGTTTTGCATTTGAACAATATGACCAGCCCATCAGAGTTGTGCTCTCTGAAGCAGAATTTGAAAGCTTGGCCGTTTAGTTCAAGTAAAGACCTCAGTGTCTGGCATTTTATCCCGACAGGTGATCTTCAGAATCTTCCTAAGACAATCAAATGGAAGCAATTCAGTTTCCTGGCATGGTCTTGGTAGGCTGTCCAGTTTTCACAGGCATACTATAATGAGGTCAGCACAGTGGCTCTGTAGACCTTCAGCTTGGTAGTCAGTCTAATACCTCTTCTCTCCCATAATTTCCTTTGGAGCCTCCCAGACACCGAGCTAGCTCTGGCAATGTGTGTGTCAACCTCATTATCAATGTGTACATCCCTGGAAAGTACACTACCATTCAAAACTTCTCTGTTTACTATAACTGATGGTTCCATGTATGGATTGTGCGGTGGTGACTGAATGAGTACTTGTGTTTTCTTGGTGTTAATTGTTAGGTCAAAATTAGCACAAGCAGCAGAAAATTAGCCCATACTTTGTTGCATTTATGGGATATAGGGTGTGTTCAGGGAGGACTAGAACCTCTGGTGTGATGACTGCTGAGCCCTTTTCAGGGCTGCTTTTCATCTTTGGTGTCCACCTGTCCCACCCAGCTCTCACCTGTGGCTCCAGGAAGCTGTAGCATGTGTAGTGTTCACACCTCAGGAAAGTGTTTTAGCAGATAGGCTAAACTAGGTTAAGGGTGAGCAAGGGGTCTCAAACCCCATTGGTGAGTTAGGGGGGTATCTACCCCAAGCATGTGAAGACTTCCCCTGGTGGAATGGGCAGAGGAGAATAAGAGAAGAGAGTAGGGTACAGTGGACTAATATTAGATTTAGAGTCGGGGAACCAGGTTTCAAATCCCAACTTATCCACTGTTTTGGGAAATCCAATGAGGTTTTTTTGATCCTCATTTGTAAAATAAGAGGGTTGGTCTATGTCTCAGGGGTGGAGAACCTGTGACCTCAAGGCCACATGTGACCCCTGAGGTCCTCAAGTGCAGACCTTTTACTGACTCCAAATTTCACAGAACAAATCCCTTAGCCTAGGTGAACTCTAAGATCTCTTCTAGCACTAAATGGATTTTACTTTGCTATACTATAGCAGTAGAAAGGCACATTAGATTCCTTGTATAGCTAAGAGGCAGAGGCAAGGTTCACTTATGCCTTTAGAACTTTTTGAAGGTGTGGACTTATTAATATCACATTGCCTAGACATCAGAAGGCACAATCCACTGGTAGAACCCAGAACTGCCCCAGACCCCATAGTTGCAAGACTCCTGGCTTGTGACATGTCTGTCCCTTGAAGAAACAGGAAGGTGTCAACCCAGGTCCTTTTATAAGGTGTTCAGCTGCAGGCATGAGAAAGTATAGCCAGCTGTCATCTTCTTTAACTTGAAAAAATAGTTTATTGCTATCTTTGGTTTTCACATGATTGTTTCTGAATGTATTTCTTCCCCTCCTTAACCTTCCCCAGGGAGCCATCCCTTGCAACAGAGAATAAAAAGAAAGTGAAAAAAGCGCATTTTAGCAAAACCAATGTTTTAACACTCATGACAATATATTAGCTGAATCATTGATAGCCTGACGGTGTTCCACAACTGTGTTACTCTGCCTTTTCAAAGAAAGGGAATGGGGAGGGAGGCACATTTTCTCATCTATTTTTTCGGGGCTGAGCTTGATCAAGCCTTATAATTCCACATTATAATTCCAACTTCAAGGGTTCTGCCTTTGTTGTTGTTGTACTCATTTATATTGTTGCTGAAATTGTGCATATTGTTTTCTTGGTTCTACTTCACTCTGCCTCTGTTCATGCCAATTTTCCCATATTTCTCTGAATTTTGCATATTCATCACTTCTTATGGTGCACTTATATTCATGTGCCACAAATGGTTTATCCATTTCTCAACTGTTGGCATCTATTTTGACCACTTAATGTTGACTTCTGTTTTCAAGGGTGTGTCTTTAGCTTTTCTGTGAAGTGTCATCTGGACTCTTCACATCTGTTCTGGATCAGTCCAATGCCTGGAATGAATCATTTCCTCATCTCTACCTCTCAGAATCCTTTCCTTCCTTTAAGGCTTAGCTTAGGTACCACCTCCTATAGGAAGCTTTCCCAGATGTCCCTAGTTGTTAGTATCATCTTCTCACTCAAAATACAGTGTATTTATTTGTCTGTGTATACATTGTAGCCCTATAGAATGAGATTTCTTTTGAGGATAGACTGGTTTCATTTTTGTCTTGTTATCCTCAGTGCACATTGCCTTGTGAAAAGCAATACACATAATGTCATGAGAAGGTGGAGGGGAGATTGAGGGAGAAATCTTAAGTTTACTAAGCTGTGAATACTGAAGGGCAGAAAGAGGGATGCTCTGGGTATGTCCTGGTGAATTGAAGCCTGTGCTGCTCCGTTGAGTGTGAACACCCATAGCAAAGTCCTTTATCGGGGGTTTTGTAGGAAAGAGGCAAGGGGTCTCCTGAGTTTTTAGCTGGAACCCTGGTCACCAGGAGCTATGGAAGAGGACCCAGGAGTTTGGCAAAGTCCCACTGAGCAGCCAAATAGGACTGGCACCATCTTCTGAAGCACCAGTGCCAGAATGATACTGAATAGCCAGCCAGGGAAACTATGGAGGGCAGCGCCAGTTGAAGTGCCTCAGTAAAATTCATGCATGGAAGGGACACTTTAGAGAGGCAGCATGGTGTGGGGTATGGCATGCTGGAATTGAAGTCAGGAAGACCTTTTGCAAATCTCACCTCTGACACTTACTAGCTGTGTGATCATGAGCAAGGCACTTAACCTTTGAAACTAAATATTAAACAAAATGGGTGTAATAATACCTGTAATACCTCCCTCCCGGTGTTGTTTTGAGATTCAGCTGAGATAATATATGTAAAGCACTTTGTGAGCTTTAAAGTATTCTATAAATGTCAGTTATTATTCTTAGAGGTAGAGAGCTGACATCTCTTGTGACAGCCATGACTATAAGTAGCCAATACTATACGGGCCCCTAGGGAGCACGTGCTCATTGGCAGGGATTGTTATTTTCCACAGCCTGACGTGTGCTCTATTTGTTTTCTCTGACCTGTAAATAAGCTTGTACATTCTTTAAGCCTTATGTTGCATGTATTGACAAGTGGAGTTGTTGACAGCCTATCAGTTGTACTTCTCTGGACTTTCCAACATGCTCCAGGAATCTCATCATCCAGTAAGAGCACTTCAGTCCTGGAACTCATTTCTCATTAGTACCCTCTGCCCTTGAGGCCTTTCTCTCTCTCTCTGATTGGGAAAGGAGACTTATTTTCCTGGAGGTTACATTTAAGGAGGGAGCCCAATTCAACCATCTCTTCATTTCTCACCTAGCTGTATTCCTCTGGATTTTTCCATTATTCTCCTGCAACGAGTACTTGTTCTCTCCATCCCCACTTTTTATCTTCCTTTTGTAGATTGTCTGCCTCATTAGATTGTAAGCTCCTGGAGATCAGGAACCGTCTTTTTTCTTTTTATGTATCTTCAGTGCTTAACACAGTGCCTGGGATGCAGTAGGTGTTTAATAAATGTTTATTTATTATCCGATGATGTCAGAGAAGTACTCAGACTATTTGGGTGAATCAGAGAAGGATAATTCAAAGTATACCTCAACTTGTCCTCTTAGGAGGGAACCTCTGACATAAGTTCCATGCTTTATTTGTGTAATAGGTCAGTTAGGAGGACTCCTTACATGGTACAGGGTTACACAGGTCAATCATTAACACTTGAAAGTCATCCTTCAACCTATTACTTGACTCATATGCATATTTAATTTAACCATCTCAAGAACTAGAGTAATCTATGGAATATTTTGGATATTTTCTTATTAATTAATAAAGTTGCAATTTCTTCCTTATTTATTAATCATCTGGCTCAACCTACCCCCATTTTATTAAGTATTTATTAAAATGGAGTCCCCCTTTCCCACTGGTAATTATTTATACATTTCTTCATATTAAATACCATAATATCCTATGACAAAATAAATATTAAAATCACCGAACATTTAACTTATTAACAAATGAAATCAATAATAAAACAAAGACAAAAATGCTTATAGTATTTTGACTATAAGAAAGATCAGAGTTACCTCAAATCTTTACTATAACAGGAGTTTCCTCATGGAAACATAATTTTCCATTCAGTTCATTCAAGATACCAGTCAAAGTCTCTCAAGAATGCTCTATATTTCTCCTCAAGATAAGAATTAGTTTCAGCATTTCAGAAAATGTTATTTTAGTTCTTTTTATTTCTTCTTTCTTTAGCCATCACAGGTAATAGTTTCTTCAGAACTGTGCTGTAAACTTCTAGTTCCCTCACAGACTCTTCATAGAATTCTCTTGATAATATTTCTTCATAAAATAACAGTTGACAATTCTAACAAGAAAGAAGTTTCTCTTCACCTTCTTTTTCTGTCCTCTCCTCAGAGTCATCATAGATACTTATAGATCTAAATTAATGCACACACACTCTCCCTGACTTCAGAGGGAGAAGGACCTTAAACAAAGCACGACAGTTACAAAAGTCAACTACAAATTTACCAGCCCAAATTGCACTTTAAACAACATTCCATTTGTCTCTTAAAGATATCTGTAGTCTTTGAGGATAGACTAGTGAAACAGGTAGGGGTGGGATGGAGCCAGTCTGAACAGACTAAAGAACCTACTGTTAAATTTTCAGTGTGAGGGTTTACATCTTGGAAATTGGCAAGTGCTACAAATCAAGGTTTGACTTATTGTTTTGTTAATTGTCTAGACCTAAGAAAGGGATGGAGAAAATGTTAATAATGCAGGCTAAACATTTTATCAGAATGTCCCTCCCATAGGTGTTATATTAGGATAATAGAGTGAGGGCAGGGAAGGACCTTAGATGTTTCCAGTCTAACCATCTCTTTCCACATTGGGGCAAGTAATTTTTTTCTAAGCTGCAGTTTTCTCATCTATAAAAACAGTGATTTAATAATATCTACCTTGTCTGTTTTGAGTAAAGTACTTTGGAAAGCTTCATGGAAGTGCAAACTATCATTGCCTGATATGGTGCAAAGAATGTTGGATTTTTAGTCAGAGAGCTGGGTTCAAATTTCACCTCTGTAAGCTAGGTGGTGCAAGTGGATAGAAAGTTGGACCTGTCGTCAGGAAGACTTGAGTTCAAATTCAGCCTCAGACACTTTAAAACTATGTGACCCTGAATAAATCACTTAACCACTGTCTTCCTTAGTTTCCTTAGATGTAAAACAAGGAAATAATAACACTTACTTCCCAGGGTTACTGTAATGATCAAATGAGATAGTATTCGAAAAGTGCTTTCCACAATACCTAGCACATAGTAGGTGCGTAATAAATGCTCATTCCTTCCTCCCTCCCTCTCTTCCTTCCTTCCTTCCTCCTTCCCTTCCTTCCTTCTTTCCATCCTTCCTTCTTTCCTTCTTTGCAAAAAATGTGTTCATCTACAGAATCTCAAGAAATCATATATTGAGATACAGCAAGGGTCTTACTCTATGCCCAAAGTATTAAAGCACTATATGTATAATGTATAGTGGCATAGGTGTGCAAAGAACGTGAGTCAGGTATGTCACTTCCTGGGGAAGGCTTTCTATTAACTTTTACCTTAAGGGGTCATTTGCACCTTATAATAATGCTGTGAGGTAGGGTATGTAAGTGTTAATGTACCCGTTTTACGGATGAGAAAACAGAGACTCAGAAAAGTTAAGCAAGAAGCCCAGGTTATACAACTAGTAGAGTCAAGATTTGAACTTAAATCTTCTGCTTTCAGGGGAGTATGCTACTGTGCTGATTCCATCATCCCAACGATTAAAGTTAGAATTTCAGCATCTTCTCATTATTCTGTTGTGTGTATAAAAAATTCCTTCCTTGGATAGCATTAAAAAAAGTTGACATCCCAGTTGTCAATTTAGCCTCTCTTTTTTTTTAAACTAGGAGAATGAATTGGAAAATCTCCTAGAATCCTTCCTAGGGAGGGAATTCTTTGGAGATACAAAGTTTATTACTGTGGACACTGAATAGAGCATTGATGAATCCAGATGGCCTTCTGTGTCAGGTAAAATAGTCAGATTCGAGTCATATGTTTCCTGAAAGTAATGTAAAGGCTAATATTGACAACAATCTATATATTTCTGGGGTGGCATTTAACCCCCTCCCCACTGTTTGAGGATGGTAGATGGTTCAGTGGATAGAAGAATAGGCCTGGAGTCAGGAAGACTAGTTCAAATCTAGCCTTAGAAATGTACTGGCTGTGTGACCTTGGGAAAGTCACTTAACTGCTGTTTGCCTCAGTTTCCTAAACTGTAAAATAATAACAGTACCTACCTTCTAGGGCTGTTGTAAAGATCAAATGAGATAAATTTGTAAAGCACTGAACAAAGTTCCTGGTGCATAGTTAGGGCTTAATGAATGGGTCTCTCTTTCCCTCTCTATTCTACTTCCAACACATACCTACTATTGACTTAAACGTAGACTCAATCAAATAGAGAAAAATACTTTCCTCTGTTCTCACAACCTTGTGTTATTTGTCTATTAAAATCTTATCCCCCCTTTCAGGACTCTCACCTATGTCTGTATTGGCCATTAGATGATTGATTGTCAAATAATTTTGAAAAACTATGAAGAAAAAATTTAAGTTGTTTTTGACTGAATTCTTAATGGTGTTTCTTGCTGCCTTGCTGTCCCCCCTCCAAAAAAGGGGGAACTCTATGACTGCTGTGGTGTCATCCAAAAGGCCTGATCCTCTTTAATTCACTCAAGCAGTCAGCCATAAAGACATTTTTCAGAAATAAAGACAACTCCTGTAACTTTTTAATTAAGGCTTAAAAGCCCTTAATTAAAGAGACATAAATCATGGAGAGACCTTTAAATCTTCATAATCTTTCATGGCATTTGGTATGTGGCTCCCAATCATGTTTGTATTGACCTCAGCAGCAATGATGATGGGGAAGTATCAGTGCCAGGGGCTCTGTAAGTGTCCCCTTAGCTTGTTCTTACATTTCCTGGAAGGGTGAGGTGGTGGCAAAGGGGGCAGCTGTGCCACCCACTCCATTGGGATGGATGGATTTGCATCTGGATAGTCAGAACTTCAGCAGTCACTCCATCTTCCGTGCCAGCTCTTGGATTTACTGTTCATGAAGAAAGAAGAGTTAGGGCCTAGTTAAAGATGCCTGTGCCATAGTGGAAAGCTTGCTGGACCTGGAGTCAGGAAAGGCTGACCCTTACTAGCCATGTGGCCATACATAGGTCACATAACATCTCTCCATTTCTCTTTCTTTATCTGCAAAGCTGGAGATGATAAGTATTTCAAGGCTTGCTTTGAGACTTTGGTAAGATAGTGTAGCTAAAGTACTTTGTAAATGTTAAAACATCATATAAATGTCAGTTATTAATTATTATCACCACCATCCCATTTGTTTGCAACTTAAGGAAAGTTATTTGGTTCCATAGACAAAGGAGGACTTCTGTCTACATTCAAATTCTTCACTTTGAAACAGAAGAGCAGAACTTTATTTTATTTAAACTTTGTATTTTTCCCCTACACATACATTTTCTCAGGTTGATATATTGAACTGAAAGTAGACACTGAGTTGAATCCAGAACTGAATCCAGGAAGTGGAGAGTGGGTTGGAGTACCTTGGGGAAATTGCAGAGTTCCTTTAATGACTCTATACTTCTCTTTAATACTAGG
The DNA here is from genome assembly GCA_028627135.1 of Pseudochirops cupreus. NCBI lineage: Eukaryota > Metazoa > Chordata > Mammalia > Diprotodontia > Pseudocheiridae > Pseudochirops > Pseudochirops cupreus. The sequence goes on along the minus strand of CM053581.1, from coordinate 493,523,009 downwards.
GCCTGTATTTTTCATACCAATATTCCGTCCTGTTATATAGCTCTGGGAAACAGAATGTTATAATCCCCAAGGAAATGAAAATTATTGTCACTCAGAGGGCAATGAAAAGTTGGGTATAAAGAGACTAACATATTTGAAGGAGAAATGGAGAGAAGGGTATCATTAAAGACATACATAAGCAAAACAGACAAACTGTCAATGTGTTATAAGAGAAAGACAAATTGACAGGCAGTTCTTGTGGGACATTGGTTTCCCAGTGAGGTCAAGAGAGAGCAAGCATGGCACCCTCCATGTTGAATGGTCACCATATTGAACTTGGGATGTTTAGGTAGTACAGTGGATAGAGAGCTAGGCCTGGAGTCAGGAAGACCAGAGTTCAAACCAGTCTCAGATATACATTAGCTGGATGGTTCTTGGCATGCCACTTAATTTCTGTTTGCCTCAGTTTTCTCATTTGTAGAATGGGGAAAATAATATCTCCTATCCCCCAGGGTTGTTGTGAGAGTTAAATGAGGTAATATTTGTCAAGTGTTTACTTAGCATAGTGCCTAGCATATAGTAAGTACGTGCTTAATAAATGCTCATTCCCTTCCCCTCATACAACCCATTCTGGACATGGATAAAGAGTTGAACAGGATGGACAGACGTGTTGTAGTCTGCATTTTTGCTCTCCCTGCTCCCCAACCCTTCCCCTCCCTGGCCCAAGCTCCATCATATTTTAATTAATAATTAATTGGGGTTAAGTGACTTGCCCAAGGTCACACACCTAGTAAGTGTCAAGCATCTGAGGCTAGATTTGAACTCAGGTCTTCCTGACTCCAGGGCCAGTGCTCTATTCACTGTGCCACCTAGCTGCCCCATGCAGTCTGCATTTTTGGAGGACACAACAACATTGATGACATCACAAAATCATTTGAAATTCTGCATATTCCCACTCCAGTCCCCACTAGAGTAGTTATTTAATAAATATTTGTCAAATTGAATTAAATTGAACTGAAATCCTCTATGATGTCCAAAGCTGAAAATGATAAGATACAACCAACTGGGACAAATGAGCTACCATTCAGATAATTTTTCTTATTCCGTTGTCATTGAAAGTCCTGATGATGTAGCCTGTGACTTCTTACTAATTCCTCATCATAATAAGACAAGAACAAGAAGAGATAAATCAGTTCTTTTAAATTTAGAGTCAAAAAACTTCCCAAACTTTCTTTTGTTCATCACCCTGCTTCCCACCCCACTCCCACCCTTAGATTGTTCCTGGAAGTAGCTGATGGTGAACTTGATAGAATGCTGGGCCAGGAGTCAGGATGACCTGGGTTCAGATCTGTGCGTAGACATTTAACAGTTCTGTGTCCTTGGGCAAGTTGCTTAACTGCTATTTGCCTCAGTTTTCTCCTCTGTAGAATGGGGATAATAGAAGCATCTACCTCCCATGGTTGTTGTGAGGATAAAATGAGATAAAATTTGTAAAAAAATAAAAAAGTGCTTAACATGGTACCTTGCACATAATGAGTGGATGTATATAAATGCTTATTCTCTTCCTCCTCATCCCCGAAAAAAAAGATTTTTAAATCTTGGAAAGAGTGTAGTGAAGGGAAAATTCACTTAGAAACAGGATTTGGAACCAGAAAGAACCTTAGAGAATCAGGAAGGGATCTTAGAGAAGACGATACTGTAGAGCTATAAGGAACATGCCAAGCACAACTATCTTAAAGCTTTACAGATGAAGAGACTGAGACTGAGAAAGAGATCAGGGGACTTGCTGAAGGTCACATCGCATCAGTGGTGGGTGCCCAAAGCCAGGGCTGTTGCCATTGTTTGACACGGTACCACTGTACCAAACGCATTTTTGTACCATGAGGCTGTGAAGCCCCAGGACACACAGTGAGCTAAGGGCAGAAATTTGACCAGAACCAGTTCTCCCAACTTCTTCCCATGCTGTCTTCTCCTCAATGCTCAGCTTGAATCAGTGAGCCCCTTCTCTGGGCTTTGTGATATTCTAGGCTCTCACTAGTTATTTGGACAGCAATGCACAAAATCTCAAAAATAAAATTAAGTTTAATTTTAAAGAGAAATATATGCCAAGAAATATGGCACTACATTTCTGTGCTTGTGTTGGGGCTGGTGGAGGGAGAGTTGGTATGTCATAAATACAACCTAATTAAGTGAGTGGTGCTGCCCCAAAGAGCCGAGGAATTGCTGCTCTGAAAACTTAAATCTTTGAGTTGAGCCAAGTAATTCTTTCTTCCCTTCAGATTTTTCACTTTTTCAGGATTTGTTCATTGTTATGGCCCCAGGAACTGAGGCCTAGAGACACTGAGCAGCTTGCCTCAGGTCAGAAAACTAGCAAGTGACAGGAAAAAACAGATTTGATAGAGAGACGTGCAGCTGTCTCAGAATTAAGACTAAGATGTCCCCACTGAGGGCAAGGGAGGAGGCAGCTGGGCACGTGGCTCTTTCACTCACCTCTCTGAGCCTTCTGGAACTTCCAAGATATAAAATAAATGAAAGGAATTAGACTGGTTAGGCTTTGTCCCACCAAACAAATAAGGCAGGCCTTCCCTCTCAGACCTCAGAGAGTACTTTATGTTGCAACTTCCTAATGTATTCATCATGCAATATTGTGTGTTATAGTTATCTATGTCTGTGTGTTGTTCCCATATGAGTCTGTAGATAAAACAACAGTGGGGACTGTGTTCTATCCATTTAGGACAGTAATATGCATGCAGCAGGCAATTAATAAATGCTTGTAGAAAGAAGGAAGACAGGGAGGGAGGAAGAGAGGGAAGGATGCTGGAGAATGTTGTGGAAGGTACTTCTCCTGAGGGGCAGATTAAACTGGGTGACCTCGGAAAGTCCCTGGAATTGTGAAATTCTGTGGTTCAGTGTTAGCAGATACTAAGCTCATTTGATCTTTCTTCCATAATCAGTCTTTGGGATTGGCTTGTCCTCTCTCTTCTCTGATTAACCATTCATATGATTTTCCCAAACTGAGGCTAGTAAAAATCACATTCCTTGATATGGAGCCAATCACATACAGAAGGCCTGGAGCCAAAATCAGTGCTAAACAAACTTGTGAAGTAAAGGAAATTAGACTTTTAGACTCTTTCCATACCCTTTCCCCACCCACACCTACACCTCTTTTCAGCATTTCCTTTACTCCTAGTAATACAGTGTTTTCTTCAGTAATATAATGGAAAACGTAACCAGCTTTCCCATCAGAGGAGGTGGGTTCAAGCCCTGGCTTTCACGCTTCAAAATTTTTAAAATTAATTAATTAATTAATTTTCAGTTTTCATCATTCACTTTGATAAGATTTTGAGTTTTAAAATTTTCCCTTTTCCTCTCCTCCCCCATCCCCAAGGCATTCAATCTGATATAGGCTCTACAAGTACAATCATATCAAACCTATTTCCACATTGATCATGTTGTGAAAGAAGAATCAGAACAAAAGGGAAAAACTACGAGAAAGAAAAAAAAAAGAAAGAGAAAATAGTTTGCTTCTATCTGTATTCAGGCTCCAAAGTTCTTTCTTTGGGTGTGGATAGCATTTCCCATCAGGAGTCTTTTGGAGTTGTCTTAGATCCTTGCATTGCTGAGAAAGAGCTAAGTCTATCAAAGTTAATGATTTGCACAGGGTCTCTGTTACTGTGTTCTCCTGGTTCTGCTCAGTTCACTCATTGGCTTTCACACTTGATGGTTTTCTTACTATAACATTCAATTTTCTCATTTCTATTCTCATTATAATATTTGTGCCACCTACATCAGGTGGCTGTGTGGCTGAAGCACCAAGCCTAGAGTCAGGAAGACCTGACTTCAGATCTTGTCTCAGATACTTACTAGTTGTGTGACCCTGGGCAAGTCACACCACCCTGTTTGCCTCAGTTTCCTCATCTATAAAAGGAGCTGGAGGAAGAAATGGCAGACCACTCCAGCATCTCTGCCAAGAAAATCCCACCAGGGGTCTGTGAGAGTAAGATGTGACTGAACAACAACCATGACAAACCCTGATCACAGAGAAAAGAACACTTTGCAGACTTTAACGTGACATATAAATATGAATTTTCATAATTACTTTTACTATGGTCTCTTTTTGCGGAGTAAATTAGCAGCTGATCAATGCAATCATACACAACACTTAGTAAGTGTCTCGCACACAGTGAGTAAGTGCTGTATTGCTCCTCTACGTAATTTGTGTATTTTGAAAGAAGACACTTGGAGATCAAAAAGATGACACCAGGGGCATCAAATTAAAATAGAAATGGGGGCACTCTATATATCAGGAGCCCTGTGTTAACTTAGGAAATCACATATTAGTGTTATCTATGTTCTACTGCATTTTTACTTTTCATTAATATTTCCCAATTACATAATCTACTTTGGGCCACCAGTGGGCTGAGTGTTTGACACCTCTGATGAATACAAATGAGCTCTGGGCTGTAAAGGCAAAGGAAGGCAGGAACTTCCACTAGTGATGGAATTTCAGGCTTTTGGTGGGAAAAGTATTTTTGATTTAGTCATTTTTCCAAGACCTTGCCATAAAATAACTGCACAACCTTGGGCAAATTATTGCATAGATTTAGAGCCAGAAGGGGCTTCACAGGCCAAGTTATCCAACCTTCTCATCTAACTGACTTTGTCCAAGGTCACTTGGAGAGTGAAAGACAAAACCAGATTTTGAACTCGGGTAGTCTGACTTTAAAAGGACACTGTACCAAGCTGCCTCCCCAGTGGAAAACTGACAGTGCCCAGAAATCCAGACAGTCTCCCATCCAAGGGCTAAGCAGGCCCAACACTGGCTAACTTCTAAGATCAGCCAAGACTGGGGGCTTTTAGGGTGTCAGTGGCTATAGTGTTCTCTGGGCTTTGATTTTCTTATTTGTAAAATGAGGGGCACTGCTCTGAAATGCTCTGAAATGCATCAAATGTGCAGGCAGCCACTTCTCTATTGACATATGAAGCCCTACCCCAAATTTTAGGTTGGTGGGCATGGGGAGTCTTGCCCTCTGTATTCTCTCTTAGGCAGTGTCTATAATGTGGCAAATACAACTTAGGTAGGCTGAGAACTCTGGTTGGTTTGATTCACTGAGGATTATTTTAATGCCATGTAAGTCATGAAACCAATCCTATCAGTTTCCAGTTCCAGCTCTAAATCTGTGATCCTATGATAGAATCAAATTAAATGAATTAACTCCTCCCTCCCCCCTCTATTTCTCTGTGGTAAATAAACTCAGCCTTGGTTTAGCTCACTTCAAACTCAACCATGGGGTTCTCAGACCTGATAAGATTCATCTGAAGCAGAGTTCCAACTAGAGCAATAGCAATAGGGTAGAGTAATTTTCCCAGGACACCAAAATTTACAGAGTGAAATTTTTAAAATAATAATTATAGTGATTCAAATATTCTGCAGTTTAAAATTTTGGTACATTTACATTTCATTAACACTTGTGTTCCAGTAGCTTAGATACAACTAAGCTTAGCACCTAGTTAATGAGAATTATTCATAAAAATAGGAAGACAGCAGATGTAAATTTTCCCCATAAATTCTCCCCTGCCCATAGCTACACCCCATGATGAGTTCTTCCCTGTCCTGGCCCTTTCCTCTTCTGCTCCCTTTTGCTGGTAGGATATCAAGATGTTCTGGGATTTGCCCAACCTTATGGAGGGGTAGTGTCCTGGGCTTTTCCTTCATTGTTCCTCCCAGGGTCTTCCTTCTTACTCAACTGAATTTGTCTTTATTTCTTCTTAAATTCTTTCCATAAATTACAATGTTTATTTGAAGGCACAGTTTGTGCCGCATTCCCTAGACACCAAAATTACTAGTTATATCTCTGATCTGAAGTACACCATCCCACTCAAGATCTGATGTTATCCATCTTGCTCTTTAAGATTCTTTTTTTTTTTTTGGAAGGGAGAAAGTAGGGCAATTGGGATTAAGTGACTTGCTTAAGGTCACACAGCTAGTTTTTGTGTTAAGTATCTGAGCCTGGATGTGAACTCAGGTCCTCTTGACTCCAGGGCTGGTGCTGTATTCACTGCTCTACCTAGCTGCCCCACTCTTTAAGATTCTTACTCCCACTGAATGGTCACACTGCAGCAACCGGTTTGGTATTCTCCAGGCACAATTTCATGTGGACATTTCTTGATCCTCTCTCTATGAGTCCTTCCATGTAACTAATTCGAATCTACAAACCTGTTCTAGTTGTGAGGTTTTTCTTTATTTCTTGCCCAATGCATGATGATAACCTGTGGTTGGGTAAGTTAATCAGTCAATTAAACATTTATTAAATATCTACAATGTGTCAGGCTCTGTGCTAAGTTCTGAGGATACAAATATGAAAAAAGAAAGACATTCCCTTCCCTCATGGAGTTTACAGTCTATGAGGGGAAGATGATACACAAAAGGAAGCAGAAAGGGACATAAGTCAGGGAAGATATCTAAAACGGGGGCATGGTAGAAAAAAGTAGAGATATCCCTAAGTAATGCAGCCAAGTGAGAAATGAGATGTTTTGAGCTTAGATCCATCTTAAAGGGAGGTTTTGGACTTCATGGCTCCACTCTCCAATCAGAGGGACAGAGGGTGATGATGAAAAGATCATGCAGGAAGTTGGGATCTTGAAGGACAACTGTTTCTCCAACAATGAGTTTATTGGAGCATGATAGAGAAATCAAAGAAGTACCAAAGTAAGGCAGGGAGGTAAGAAACAAAGAAGTATTAGCCTGGGGGTGGGAAGCTTAAGGAAATTGAGGTGACTTTAACTTCTGAGACAGAAGTCCAGAGACAAAGGAATTTCTGACCTACACTTCATTATTGATCCTTGCAAGATCTTTGTCTCATTGGGCCTCAGTTTCCCCACCTCTGAAAATGACAAGAAGAGGTCAAGTCTAATAGTAATAGTAATGATAATAAATAATAATATAATAGCTGACTTTATGTATTTAGTACTTTAAGGTTTATGAAGTGGTTTACAAGCATGATTTCATTTAAGTCTGCATATAAAGAGGCAAAAAGCATTGATGTTTTGTGAAGTATGAAGAGTCAAACAATATAAGCACTGTATATCTCCAAGTTTTAATGTTTTCAAGAAAGGAAGTCAATAAAATTTCGTTGGTTTAGAGCTGAAAGGTCCTTAGAGATCATCTTATCCAACCCCTCTTTTTACATTTGGGGAAACTGAGATCTTGAGATTATTCATAATTTATTCAAGATAATACAGATAGTAATTAGCACAGCATAATTCTTTACCTTGACAATAGGCAGAAGAGCTGAAAATAGCATTTGCTGAATTGAGCGTTACGTGTAAGAACTGACCAGTCATCAATTACCAGTGCTATCCCTGGTACTTTTCAGGTGCCTCCTTACCTCTGTCCTCTTTGGTTGTGTTGACTACATGAGAGGAAGTTCTCAAGAGAATCACTAGACTGATTAAAAGGTTAGCAGTCAGTGAGGTTAGTGAGTGAATCTAAAAGGGGCCGGGCATTTGTTTGGGAAAGAAAAGGCTGCACTAATGACGGTAATGAGTGTAATGATTGAAGAAAAGTAATCAGTCATTACTATCCTTTATGTCTGCAGAGGATTCCTATGAGAAGAAGGTGATCAGTTACTCCCCATCTTTGATGAGGACAAACAACAGGAAATGAGCCTTCATTTTAGCAGTGGGAATTTGGGGGAGGGGGGCAGAAAGACAAATTTTCCATATATGAAAATTGTTAGAGGTTTTGGAAGAAGGCAATAGAAGCTCCTAGTTGAGAATATTTTAGCACAGGTCACATATTCATCTTTCTAGGGCAGCTTATGCAAATATGCATCTTTGGAGAATTGGTTTGACTAAATTGAACAATAATTACAGTAATAATAACTGAAATTTATATGATAAAATTCTTTACATTCATTATCTCATATAGGTCTTACAACAACCCTGTCAGGTAGGTATTAGATGTATTATTATCCCTATGCTATATATGAGAAAATGGGATCAGGGAGCTGCCATGATCACATAGCTAATACATGTCAGTGGTGGAATTTGAATCCCAATATTTCTGGCTCCAAGGGCAGCATTCGATGGAATTTGAAATATAGTATAATTTGACCATTGTACTGAGTGCTGCTTCCAGTCTTAGGACTCTGTAACACAGTTAGGCTCAGTTTTTCTCTAATAGCTCAGTCCATGGAACCAAAATATTGCTTTAGAAATGTGTTTGCTTGTTCAGAGTCATGCCACAGGGACAGGACAAAAACTGTAAGATCGTAAATGAAGGTCCATAATTGAGGAGGACCCCTCAAGCCAGCAGAAGCATAGAGGAGGATGAGTCATATGGCAAGCCTCATGTATCTTCACTAATGACTTGGAAGACAAAGGACATCTGATTTATGATTGGGTGAGAGACAAGGGCAATGTATCATCTGAGTGTATAATGCTATCACTGCTGTATAGTTGTAGAAACAGAAGTGGTCTACAATAGAATATTATTTCGAAAAAATAAGAACTAGCATTTATAAAGCACCATGCAGTTTGCAAAGCACTTTATACAGGGTGTCTCCAGAGTCTTGAAACTTGGCTAAGACTTTTGGGATAACCTGTATATGTGATCACAACAACCCCACGAGGTAGGAACTATTATTACTCCCATTTCCAGATGAGGAAACTAGAGAGAATTTAAGGGTCTTACCCAAGGTTACACATCTAATAAATGTCTAAAGCAGGATTTCAACTCAGGTTTTCTTGGCTCCAAATCTAGCACTCTATCTACCATGCCATCTAACTATACCTTTAGCAAGGTGACAGAAGTTTGTCTAGAGCTCCACCATAGAGCTAACAGCGCAAGTCTAATCTTAATACAGCTCCAGAAAGGGAGATGAATGACCCAAGGGAACTGTCATCTGTAGAGAGGCCAAGGGGTTTGGTCAAGCTTCAAATCTTTTTTAGACCAAAAGACTTTGGAAGACCTATTTGTTTTGAGCCTGAGTCCAAGATAGTAGTATAAGGTAAAGGTACCGAAAATTATTGACTCAAGTATAGTTTTGGGGATAGATTGTACATTTTCTTTCTTCACATTTTCTTTAATCCCCCTTTTCTGGAATCGTTTAAGAACAGACAATTCTTTATAGCTTACTCTCAGGGTTTTCTGTGGTGCTTAAAGTACTTCATTAATATTGTTTGCTCTTTTTTACTCCAAATTGTCTTGAAAAAATCTAATTGAAGCTCTTGATTTGGGTCTAGGATCATCCAATCTGCTAGTCTATAAATTGCCAGCTCATTTGACCTTTTAGCTCACATAGTCCACATAAATTTGGGGGTTTGATTCTAGTTTGGGTTATTTAACTTTCTTTCTTTTCATGGACCCAGATTTTAGCCTAGGTGGCACAGAGAATAGAGAGCCAGCCTTGGAGTCAGGAAGACTCATCTTCCAAGTTCAAATCTGGCCCCAGACACTTACTAGCTGTGTGACCCTGTGTAAGTCACTTAATGCTATTTGCCTCAGTTTCCTCATCTGTAAAATGAGCTGGAGAAGCAAATGGCAAACCACTCCGGTATCTCTGCCAAGAAAACCCCAAATGGGATCATGAAGCATCAGACATGACTGAAACGATTGAACACACACAGACTCTGGCCATTCATCTCAGAAAATGCCTGCCATTGATCACAAGGGACCCATGGGTAGCAGGGGGAGAGAGTGTGTGGTTGGATTACTATAATCCATCATTATTGTGGAAAATATCTTCAAAATCTGCATGTTGGTGGTAGGTAGTGTCATCTTTAGTCAAGGGGTGGTGATACATTATTCTCACAGACTGGCTTGAGTTGGGGCTCCTGGACTAGCCATTTCCAAGGCTGAGTTAGAAGTACATCAGCCTCTGGGAATAGGAGGGGTAGTGTGGGGATGATGAGAAAGAAGGGTAGGCAGTCATTTGCTAATTTCTACTCAATATCAGTCTGGGGAGACTTAATGCCACCTGTGAGAGTAAACTGCTGCGAGATTGGCAGACCACAGCTCTCACTGATTGTATCCTATTAAAATTGAGCGTAGACAAAATTGATAAGCACTATATTATCTCCTCCAATTAATCCAGACACAGTTTATCCAGACACTGTGGGGTTTGCCACAGTGTCAAATCTCTGCTTTCGAACTTAAGTTTTCTGGACCAATCTTGTTCACTGAATTTGCCTCCATTTTTAATTTTAATTTTTTTTTCAGGGGGAGGAGGAACATGGGGGTCTTCTGCTAACTGAAATGATTTAAAAACAGCAATGGTGATGGTAGCAGCAGGGCCAGTGAAGTCCTGGGCAGTGGCAGACCTGAGGCCTCTGCTCCTTTGGAAAGGAAAAGAAGATGAAGAAGAAAGACATGCAAGGGGGTGTATTTTTGATTAAATGCCTTAGCTTTGCTTTGGCATTTATCTTCCAATGGCAGCCCCCTGATCCTGTCACAATGTGTAATTCCATTAGCATTATCTCTCAATTCATTTGAGAGGGGCTTCAGCATGGACAGCAGAGGCATAAAGGGCTACAATGTTCAGGCGGCTTATTTCTTATTTCTTCCATAGGTTTATTCCTTTATCAGCAGCTCATTTAAAGGGAACTAAAGGGGAGGCAGTCAAATCGTTAGGCGAGAAATTTAACACGAGTTTTTAAAGGCGGACTCAAAAGCTTTTTGAAAAAATATTAAGTAAGTGAACAATGTTTCCTTGCTGGGCCCCGGCAGGCCACAAAGGATGCTATTTTAAGGGCCCAGTGTTTATAATGGAGGTTTTTTCTTTGGGACTTTAATGAGGCAGGTGATCTAGATGGGGAGGCAGGACTACTGGTTTTTATTTCTAGCTCTGTGATCAGGAGCCGGTTCCTTGCTCTCTCTCTCTCCGTCTCTCTTTGCCTCTGTTTCCCTCCCAGTGCAACAGGGAAAATTAATCTCACCTCCAGCCCACCACAGAGGCATTGCTGTGAGGAAGAATGAGATGATCTTTCTAAAGGGCCTTGAGTGCCTCAAAAGAAAGATGAGGGTAGATGGAAAATAGATACTGGCCAGTCTCATTTGTCCATGCTAATGGGAGGCAGAGATCACCGGGAGAAATGAATTGCACAGATAATCCCCAAACCTCATTTTAGTCTTAACCTTTCCCTCCCCAGACGAACCCTTCACTACAGCTGCTGACAGGTCACAATACTCACTGAATTTATGTTTCCCTCCTCTCTCTGCCCTCATTCACCCCCTCAAGAGAGTGCTCACCAGCAGAGAAATGGCTGAAAGATGGGCAACAGCAGGAGGAGGCTGTGTGTGTGTGTGTGTGTGTGCGCATTGTGCACACATGTGCATGGGGGGGGGGGTGAGTGGGATCCTGGGACGTCCACTGACTTGACAATCAGATTCTGAGGGTTGAAGGTATATGGTAAAATGAAGAGGGTCATGGATTTAAATCATTCATTCATCAAATAAATCCTTATTAAGCACCAATTATAAGACATTGTTCAGCAATAGATATTCAAAGGTACGGCCTGGATCAGTTTCCTCATCTGTAAGATAGGGATAACAATAGCACCCACCTCCCACAAGCGTGAGGATCAACTTAGATAATAGTTATAAAGCACTATCATCATCCGACATTTACTGCATGCCTCTGGACAAGTCCTCTGTGCCTCAGTTTCCTCACCTGAAAATGAGGATAATAATATTTGTATCTGTGTCAGAGAGGCAGTATGGGGTAATGGAGAGAAAGTCAACCTTGGAGTCAGAGAGATGACATCTCACCTCTGACACATGCTACAGTGAAGAATAGTGGAAACACAGAGAAACAGATTTATAGTGTGCGTGTGTGTGTGTGTATGTGTGTGTGTGTGTAGTGAAAAAGTTTGAGTCATGAAAACTGGAGTTCAAAACCTGCCTCTACAACTTATTACCTGAGTGATTTTAGCAAGTCACTTAAGCTGTCCAGGACTCAGTTTCCTTATCTGTAATATTAGAAAAGTAGACAAGATGGCTTCTAAGGTCCCTTCCACCTCTAACTCTATGTTGTTGTTCATTCATTTCAGTTATGTCTGACGCTTCATGACCCTGTTGGAGTTTTCTTGGCAAGGATACTGGAGTGGTTTGCCATTTCCTTCTCTGGTTCATTTTATAGACAAGGAAATGGAAGCAAACAGGTTTAAATGACTTGCCCAGGGTCACACAGCTACTAAGTGTCTGAGATCAGATTTGTATTCAGGCATATCAGAATATGAGTCTTCCTGGCTCTTGGCTTGGCACTCTATCCGCTACAACACTTAGTTGCCTTCTAACTCTGTGATCCTATGGTTAG
>CM053581.1:493494493-493510213 GCA_028627135.1 Pseudochirops cupreus | reverse complement strand
AGAGAGAGAGAGAGAGAGAGAGAGAGAGAGAGAGAGAGAGAGAGAGAGAGAGAGAGAGAGAGAGAGAGAGAGAGAGAGAGAAGGTTAAGGCCGCTTGCCTTAGGATGCTCATTTAAGAAGTTAGGAATGTTTAGCCTAGAGACAAGGAGAGCTGTGTAATATGACTGCTACTTTCAAATATTTAAAGGGTTGTCATGTGGACAAGGGATTAGGTGTGTTTTGCCTTGGCTCTACAGGGATAGGATCAGGACCAATGATGGGTGGTAGCTACTGGGAAACAGATTTCAAGCCAACATAAGGAAGAATTTCCTAACAAGAAGGTTAGTGTGGTAAAAAGAGCATTGCATCTGGATTCAGAAAACATGGATTGGAGACCTTGCTTTGCCACTTACCAACTCCATGGGAATCATGGGGAATCACTTAGTCTGGTTCTTAGTTTCCTCACACTGAAAATGAAAATGTTGCATTAGATACTTTCAAGGTTCCATCCAGTTCTTGCTGTCTATGAGTCTAAAATTAGAGTTGTCCCAAAGTAGAGAGTGCTGTCTCTTGAGATACTATGTTATCTGCAACTCAAGGTCTTGCAGACTGGATAGCTGATTGTCAGAGATATCAGTGAGGGAATCTGTACTTCAGGAAAGGTTTGGACAAGATAATATCTGAGGTCTGAAGTAATAATGTGTTAGAAAAAACAAGAAGACTTATTGACTTAACACGATTTCAAGATGACATAGAGATTTCTGGACTGAATGACTTGGAGGATGGTGGTGACATTAGTGCTTTTAAGGGAGATGGTTAGTTCAGTTGATGTTGAAGACAGCAATGTATGCCCTAGGAATGATTTAAAGATTAGTAAAGCTAGGAGGGGCCATAGAGACCAATTTTTGCCAAGGGAAGAAAATCAGTTTTCTACTTCTACTTCTAAAATTCTATGATTCTATGGACTTGAACTGTGCTAGAATGAGTTGAAACTTTCTTTAATAATACAGGTCTATCCTTGGTAAATAGGAAGTTAGGTAACACAGTGACTGCTGGGCATGAAATCAGGAAGACTCATCTTCCTGAGTTCAAATCTGGTCCCAGACGCTAGCTGTGAAATAAGCTGGAAAAGGAAATGTCAAACCACTCCAATATCTTTGCCAAGGAAACCCCAAATGGGGTCACAAAGAGTCAGGCGCAACTGAAACAACTGAACAACAACAACAAAATTCATAGAGTTGTAGACTTTCTGAGTTGGAAAGAGCCTCAATGGTCATCTTTTCCTACCCATACCTAAAATTATAACCCCTTTGATAACATTCCCAACAATTAGATTACTAATTTCTGCTTGAAAACTTCCAGAAATGGGGAATTCACTACCTCTTGAAGCAATTCATTTCACTTTTGAATAGCCCTTATTACTAGGAAGTTTTTCATCATGTTAAGCTGAAATTGTCCTCTCTGGAGCTTCCAAGAATTAGTTTTAGCTCTGCTTTCCAGCAGTACAACCAGCCTAATCCCTCTTCCATAGGACAGCCTTTCAAACTTTTGAACACAGTTATCATGTATACCCCAAGTTGATAATTTAAAGATTGGTAGAGCTGGAAGGGTCCATAGGTATATAGAGATCAACTTATGCTAAGTACAGAGCCAAGAGGTAGGCACATGTAATAAGGAAAGAACTTTTCTGCTTGTGGCTCAGCTTGTATTAGTTCTGTCTGCATCAGAGCATAGCAGAAATGTGCTAACTGCCATTAAAAGTAGCTGAGTAGGTTGTATCATGCCATGGTGAGAAATGGTGGGAAGTCTGCACTAGATAAATTAGCTCTCTCTCTGGGGTCCCAGTGACTGAGCCTTGCAGTCCAACAGCTAGGAAGTTTTCATGGTGGTTACTGACATGTCACTGAAGAGAGTCTCTATAAAGAAGATGAAGGACCAAGGATTTCATTTTAAGAAAGTATGGTGGACAGGTAGAATTTTTCAGGGAAAAAACATGTTATGTTTGTGTTTCTTTCAGTACCAAGTATTACCTATATGTGGATAATATACAAGTTGATCTCCATCCTAGAGGAGGAGAAAGAATTGCTAAGAGCTATGTTGTACATTTGTAGCTACTGGGAAGCAGATTTCAGCCCAATGTAAGGCAGAATTTCCTAACAAGAAGGTTAGTGTGGTAAAAAGAGCTCCCATGGGGAAATCCAAAGATCCCAGCAACACAGGTAGGCAGGTTTTTTGTCTTTGTTTTTGTTTTTTTTTAAGTCACTTCTGCCAAAAGAAGATAGGAAATTCAGAAAAAAAGACAGACTTAAAATGTGAAAATATGGCCAAAAAAATAGTGTCTGAAAATATGATTTGGATTTCTGGACCATAATGGGAACTCTTGACCAAGTACAGTATACAGCTAACAAGGGACAATGAAAACATATTTATTGGAGTCTTGTGAATTGTGTTAAAAAGCTTTTAAACTGAAAACATAGAAAGAAGGAGAAAATGATCTACATAGACTTGCCGATCCTAGTATGATGGAGAACAACGGGTACTTCATGAGAATGGTAGAGGAGAGAACCAGTAATTCATGGAAGATGATATCCAGTAAGACAACCAGAAATAAAATCCACAGCCTGAAATATTAATTCGCAAATGTACGACATAAGGATAATAGACAGGGTAAGCTACAGGTACTAATGGAAGGAGGTAAATTTGGTTTCTTGGGAATAATGGATTAGGTGGGTCAGGATTTATAGCTATACTGTAGTTCTGGAAAATTAGACCTTATTTAAAGAGAGCAGAATATATAAAAGGGAAGATAGGATAGCCATATATATTTAGGAGAGCTATACTATGTGAAGAAATAGAAGAAACATGATGGAAAATATTTGGGTGAGAGTCCATAGAGGTGATAGTTTTATCAGAATGTATTATCATAGTATGGGATTCCAGATATCTGGAATGAGGAATTCATAACTTGGCAATGATATATCATCCTTCAAAGGGGAGAGGAGAGGAAAAGGGGCAGTCCTTTTTTTTTTTTTTACCTGATTCAGACTAATAAGAAGGACCTGGCTGCTGACATAGAAATTACAGGGACCTTGGACTGAGTGACCATTTAATATTCAGTTTATGATGGAGAAGAAAGCCAGTCGTAGTCCAACATTCTCCCTAGATTTTATAACAGTAGATTTCAAAGATTTTTAAAGAAGGGATAGGTATGATCTAATGGCCTCATATTGACTCAAGAGGGTTAAAGAGCTCTTGAGAATCAAGTTCTAAAGATGTGAATCAAAAATTGTTCTTATGAGATGCAAATAACTATTTATGAATACATGCATGTATACATAAAGTTGTATGTATATATATATGTATATATACATGTGCTGTTTGTGGGTGTATATCTATCTACCTACCTACCTACCTACCTACCTATCTACATAGTTATATAAGGAGACAGATTTATAGAGATATACACAGAATATCAAAGAAAAGGGAATATAAGATTAATGCACTAATGTCATTAATGACTAAAGTCATTAGTGCTAAAACCAAAAAAGCTATATTAGGGACAAAAACAGTGTCAAAAAAGGGATAGGAAAACAATTGAGATTGAATAGGACAGTGGTAATGGATCACAATGAGAAGGTTGAAATACTCCTCTCTTACTTTGCCTCTGTTTTCTCTTGGAAAGATAATGAGTATTGACTGGGAGGAACAGTATTAGAATTTGAGATCTGAAATAAATAAGGAGATGCAGTTAGGATGCTCCTAGCTGTTCTCAATGATTTCAAGGCACCATTTCAAGACTTGACCAACACCACACCTAAGGGCAGATTTGACGACTGAGCCAGTGCTTGGGATCTTCCAAAGATCATGGAAGTTTAGGTGAGGTTCTGCAGTAATAAGAGAGGAAAAAATGTCCTGATTTTCTAAAAGGGGAAAAAAGACAGGGTTGGCAAACTATAGGCACCTAAGCTTGACTTCTCAAGTATTTAGAAAGGAGAGACTGATAACTAATAGAAAGAATAGTTTCACTAGGAAAAAAAATAGTTTCACTTAGCCAGGCTAAGATAGTTGGTTTTTAAAAACACTATAGTCAGACTGTTAGATCCAGAAGGACTTCAAGATCAATCAAAGGAACTGTGAACATGGAACCTGGAGAAGAGGAGCCTTGGTGGGACCATGGTAGCTGTTTCAAATGTTTAAAGGGCTGGCACATGAAAGAAAAACAAGAATTGTTTTGCTTCATCCCAGACCCAGGAACCATGGGTAGAAGCTGCTGAAGAGATTTAGGTTTGTTGTAAAGAAAAACTTCCTAATAATTAGAACTATCTGGAAGAAGTTTCCTTCTCCCTGTACTTTTTAAAGTTAGACAACAATTAGCCAGTGATGCTGGAGAAGAGTTTTTTAGTTGAGTGTAGATTGGACTAGATGGACTAAATTACCTTCCATCCTATAAATTCTGTGGGGTCAAAGCTTTAATTTTACAGATGAGGAATTATGACTTAGGGAAGCGAGATGACAGACCAAGGTAATGTAACCATGAGGCAATGAACTTAGAGTTGGGATTAGATTCCTTAGTCTCCAGATTATCTGCTCAGTGCTCTTGCTATGTTACAAAAGCTGTTTGTTTAGATGCAGAGATGGTTGTGCTGATGTACTCCCTTTCTCCTCCAGGGTTTATCTTGTGACCAATAGCAAGCATGTATGAGATGATTGTCTATGATGAAGGAGGAGTCTGTGGCTGCAGAATAGCGCAAAACTAATTATCTCCTTCATGGGACTGAGACCATGACCTTGACCTCATTTAACCTGGCCTGTCATAAAACTGACTCAGCTCAGCTATCCCTACCACTGTGAAAGCACATTCCCTTTTGATGGTTGGTCAGTAGCACCCTCCTCTACACAAAATTATTATGCTGGGAAGAGGATGGGAGGTGTCTTGACTGTAAGATCACTTTTGAAAAATCTAAAGTGGGCTGTGTACCGGACTAGGGACATAAGCTATAGTTGACCTCCTTTGCTATGACTCATCTTCACAACAGTTCTTATGTGATTGGAATTTAGAAGCAGTGAATTAGCTATTTTGGCTGTGTTCAGATGTTCCTCGGTGAAATGCAAGATTGTATTTTAATGTTTACTGTAACTTAATAGGGATGGTATCATAGCTGAGAACTAGAAGGAATTTTAGAGGCCATCTAGTCAAACTCCCATATTTTATAGATGGGGGAGCTGAGGTCTAGAGATGTTAAGTGATTTGTCCAGAGTCATATAGGCAATGTTAGAGGTTAGATTCAAATCCAGGTCTCCTGATTCTAAACCTAATGCTCTTTCTACTGTATCATGATGCTTGGATGGATGAGAGTAGAGATGTTCCATATTGTCTGACCGTTTCCTCCTCATCAACCTCTTTGCTGCTCTGGAGAGCTCCATGCTGCCTCAGTTGGTGATGGTGTCTTCCAGTCTGCTACTTTGGAAATGCCCCAGCTATTTACTTTCTATCCTCCAGCCATCTTCTGCTTTCAGAGCATGATCACACAGGCGTGTCCTTTCCTTTACCTTTTTCTCACTGCCCCTCTTGCCTGGAACCAAGATCAAAATAGCTCTGCCATTTTACCTAACTGGAATATGTTGATTTATTCCCCTATGGTTCCATTCTCTATCGCTCTAATATTCAGCATAAAAAGGCTATTGCCTAGACACCATTTCCTTTATGTATTGTCTCTTCCTTTAGAATGTGAGCTTCTTGAGGGAAGGAACAGTCTTTACTTTTGTTTTTGTATCCTCAGCACTTAGTACAATGCTTAATAAATGCTTTTTCATTCATGCGTGCATTTGTTCACTCATTCAGTTTAAGTCACTGAACTAAGTCCCTACTAATCATTGCTTTAAGAGTTGGAGCAGATACACAAATGAATGACAGTCCCTTCAATGGCATTACAATTTTAAGAGGGGTACAACACATATATAAAAATTCAGAAACAGGTACAGTTTGAATAACAAATCCTCTCACATGGTAGTATGTATTCAAATGTCTTTGAAGTTATAATTACGTAAAGTAAGATAATTGGTTACAGCCTAATGGAAATATGCAACATGAATTCAAATAATGCCCCCTTGGGGGGAATTCAATACTCACACTAATTGGGACCTGGTTATTCAATATGAAATGGGACACAATAAATGTATAACAAAGGTACAAAGTACTATGTGTGTAGATCTGAGGAAAATTGGTTTAGGCTCAGGTGAATGGGGCCCTTTGCTGTGTGATATAATGGAGCTGAGACCTGGGTTCCAGCCCTGAATCTGTCACAAATCATCTATATGATCTTGGGCAAATCACAGACTTGATAGGCT
This sequence comes from Pseudochirops cupreus, assembly GCA_028627135.1. NCBI lineage: Eukaryota > Metazoa > Chordata > Mammalia > Diprotodontia > Pseudocheiridae > Pseudochirops > Pseudochirops cupreus. The sequence continues at coordinate 493,503,886 of CM053581.1, read as the reverse complement.
TTGATTTTACTCATCTAAAAATGAGTTGATTGGACAAAGTGCTTTCCAATGTCCCTTCCCATTCTAAGATTCTGTGACTATGTCTACTTTTTTCTGTTTCCCTTAAATTCTTTCCTTCTCCCTTAAGACCTGCCTTCACATACTGCTCCATATTTCTGAGCCCTGTTATGCTGTTGTTTCCCTCGCTCATCCCTGTGTTCTCCCTGTTGATCACATTTGGGCTTTGCAGCCCTGCATTTGTCTTGTCTCCTTTCAGATCAATTTTCTGATGCTCTCTCCTTCTCCCCAGATGGGATTTTATTACGTTAACTGATTCTCTCTGCCTTATCCCGTTGCCTCATCTTCTAACCTTTTAAGTATTCTTATCTATTTGCGCCCCTATTTCAAATCATTATCACTCCTTCTCAGTTTGTCACATTGGTTTTCTTCGACTCTCCATTCTGCATGGCTTTGTCATTGCCACATCTTAATTTTCACCCTTCTCGCTTTGCCCATTTTATATAGAAATCAGTCTTATGACTCTCCCACTCCTCTGTGTCACAGCAAAATGACTCTCTATTCCCAGTCTGGTTTCCCAATCTCTCTACTGAACAGCTGAATGGTCTTTCCCACTTGGATTACTGTGAATAAAAACACTAAAAAGTCGGTCTGCTCCATCCTTTACTCTTGTACAATTCCACCTACTCTGGCTCTATCTCCCAGCTTGTAATGATTACCTTCTGTGGTATCAAATGTTTTCCTCTGGTCCTCATATGTCTTCCTATGGATAGGATGCTACCGGCTCATCTGTGGCTTTGTTTGGTCTGCTCCCCAGGGAAACATTTCCCCATCTGTGAAATGGGGATATTATAAGGATGGATGAGCAAATGTCTGCAAAGCAATCTGAGCTCTTTCAGATTAAGGTGCTGGGTAAATAATTGCATCATCTTTATAGCCCCCATCACTTAAAAACATCAAACTGTGGTGACTTTTATTATTGTTATTGTTGTTATTTTCCAAATTAGCATAGTCAAATCTGGTCTTAATAGATTATCAGAATAAAGGTTTCATTATTGAAATAGATACCAATAATATTTTGTCAGTATAGAAATTTTCTGGTGATTCAAGTATCTAAAAGTATCACTTCCTGACTTGATGTTAAAGCAGGATAATGAGTTACTTAGCTTCTCTGGGCCTCAGTTTCTCCATCTATAAAATGAAAGGCTTGACTAGATGGCCTTCCCTTCCTAGCTTTCATTCAGTAACTTTAAGGTCCTGTGTAATACAAACTGACTCACACTCAAAATTTCATACTTTTGATTGCTTAATTAGCGAAAATCTTTATATTCCTCTGATATCTTATTATATCCTTTCTTCCCTATGAAAGTTATGTAATCATCACTACCACCAATCAACAAGTATTTATCAGGTAACTACTATGTGCCAGGCAAATCAAGGTCATCCTGTCTTTCTCAATGCCCCTATTTCAATCTTTCTTCCATCTGCTGCTCTTCTTGGTGAAATTCATGATGATGTGATCGTGAAAGGGAAGAGAAGAAAATTCTAATCGAATGAAAGAATGTTGGCATAGTCACTGAAGTAGAGAAGGTAGATGTGAAGGCTTTCTTTGGCAACATTTGAGAAGAAAGATGAATCCCAAGAGGGAGCATGGTGATGCAGCAGATGGGGCACTGGACTTGGAGTTAGGGAGGCTGAGTGATAGTTCTAGCTCTGTGACCCTGAGCAAGTTACTTAAATACTGCCAGCCTCAGTTTCTTCATCTATAAGATGGGGATTAAAATGGTGCCTACCTCACAGAGTTCTGGTGAAGATTAAATGAGATAAGAACTGTATTGCTTAGTCATTTTTCAGTTGTCTCTGACTCTTTATAACCCCCTTTTGGGCCTTTCTTGGCAAATAAACTAGAGTGGTTTGCCTTTTCCTTCTCCAGCCCATTTTACAGATGAAGAAACTGAGTTAAAGAGGGTTAAATGACTTACCCAGGGTCACGTGGTTAATAAGTGTCTGAGGCCAGATTTGAGCTCACGAAGATGAATCTATCTCCAGGCCTGGCATTCTATCCATAGTGATTTGCAGACCTTAAAGTGATGTATAAACAATTACTACTATTGTAATAACAGTTTTGGTGATATAGAAAGACACATACTAAATAATGGTGAAAGAATGCTTATACAGAGAATCTGGGACCATGGTAAAACAAGCAAAATAATCCCTTTACAGAGACATGTATTAGATGAGAGAATAATCCCCTCAGGGGAGAAATGGGGTTTCTATCACTCAGGTCATTTAAAACTAAGCTAGACTAGAAAGCAGGCATTATTATTACATATTAGTTATTGAATCCCTACAGCATAGGCCAATACAGGATAAAACACAGATTAAGTCACTGTCCTGGCCCTCCAGGCTTGAAGTCTGTGTTGCCTGGACAACACAATTTAGCCATTAAATACCAGACTATGAGGTCTCTGAGGTTCTACATTTGCTGGTTTGGTTTTCAGGAAGCTTCCACTGACACTGAAAATTCTGATAGAAATTTCTACAGCTCAATGAAATAAAGAATTGGAAAATCTGACCATTCTGGGGTGGGGAGAGCCTGCTAGATGAAGCAGCCTGGGCCAGAATTGAAGAAGGACTGTAGGGTCTGGGGGACAAAGGAACAATAGGGGAGATTAGCTAAAGCAGTGAGATGGAAGACAGGACAAAGAAAAAGAGGCTGGAAGACCACACTTGAGTTTATGAATGCCTAACAAAGCATCCAAATGACCAGAAAACTGTTACTTGAACCCTGTAAGATGAACTAAACCTAGCATCAGGCTAAGGGAATGAGTCTGGTCTGGAGAATCTGCAAAACAAACAACTCTCAACTAAGATACAGGTATGGAGACGTATAAGGAAGAAGAGAGGTCATGACTCGACCTTGGTTTATTCTCCCACATGGGCTGAGACCTAATGTGAGGTGTGACCAGGATATAGAACTCGTTGCCCCAGAGTCAGATGAGATATCTGAATGAGAAGCTAAGCCAAGCCCTATTGGATCATACCTATGTTAGTCCAGGCCAGGATTCTGTCTCTGATACTGATTTAGAGGGTCAGTTTGGAGGAGAGCATGATTGCCTTCCATACTCTAAAGATGAGGTGTTAAGTTAGGATTAGTGACTCCTTGATTCTCTAACTACATACTATGGATTTGTCCCCCATTAATTGATCTAACTTCTTCCTATAAGACTTCTTTGAGGGTAAAAGGTATCTAAATTCACTGTTTTCATGGTGGGAAGACGGGTTGGTCTTAGAATCAGAAGATCTAGACTTGAGCCTCTCATTTATTAGCTGTGTGACTGATGTGGGCAAGCCACTTAACCTCTTTGAGCCTCCCTCTGTTTCTTCATTTGTGAAATGGGTTTAACAGCACCTGAACTACCTGCCTCCCAGGACCTCTGTGAAGAAAGTGCTCTGTAAGTTCTAAAGTCCCCTTAGAGAAAGGCAGTGTGGTATAGTGAATAGAGACAAGGTGTTGGAATTAGAAAGACCATGTTCAAATCTTTGCATACTGACTGAGTGACCCAGGCCAATTCAATTAACCTCTCAGTGACCCCAGACAAATCTAAGTCCAGAAGTTCTAGAAGCAATTGCTATCCATATCTGTTTGTTGAGGAAATTTTCTTATTTGGAGTTCCTTATACCAATGAAATCATGACTGGTTTAAGATACTCATTCATCCATACATAATCTAATCATCCATTCATCTATCCATCCATACACATGTTTAGAGGGTGTCCCAAATGTCTTATTATAGAGTTAAGCTATAGTTTTAAGCAATTAAGGCTTAAAACTGCACCAAGACTTTTGATAAGTCTTGTGTGTGTGTATATATATATATATATATATATATATATATATATATATTATACACACACACACACACACACACACATATATATATACACATGTGTATAAATATATGTGTATGTATATCTGTATACACATACATACACAAAAGCCCTATAGAAATGTGAGATTTGGAGAGTATTTCTTATAACTTACCCTAAATTTCCTTGCTTCTAACTTCAAAGGATGCTCCTGAGAGTCATTTTGGAATAACCTAGGTGCAGATGGAAGGTTCTAAAAGCCAGGCAGGAAACAGACCTTCCTTTGGGAGTAGGACTGGAGACACCATTCTCTAGGGCATTTATCCCTTCACCCCATGGCATTCTCATTGCTGGGGAGGATGTCCCAGCTGAGCCAAGAAAAAAGGATGAAGATGGTGAGTAGGAGGAAATTAGAGGAAAGACAGATGGGCTGGGTAGTCAAACTTGAATTTTATAGAAGAGTCAGGGTGGAGTAGCTGGGCCAATTTGAAGAGAGGGAACAATGGGGACTGAGGGATGAGGTATATATATATCTTCATATACATATATGTATATCTTTAGCAGCAGTGTTCTGAGAGAGAAGAAACTGAGAAAGGTTGCAGTGGACAAGAGAAGATCTGCCCACATCATGAGCAGGGGAGGGAGCCATGTTAGAAAGAGCACCAGGCAGGGTCAGAGACCCTGGAGTCCCAGTTTCCCCTTTGCCACTAACTGTGGTTGGATGATCTAGGACTGTTCACATTTCCTCTTGGACTCTTATTTCACTCCTCTGTCAAATGGTTGTTGTTGTTGTTGAGTTTTTTAGTCATGTCTAACTCTTTCTGACCCCATTTAGTGTTTTTTTTCTTTTGTCAGAGATCCTGGAGTGGATGGCCATTTCCTTCTCCAGCTCATTTTATGGATGAGGAAACTGAGGCAAACAGGGTTAAGTGACTTGCCCAGTGTTACACAACTAGGAAGTGAGGCTGGTTTTGAATTCAGATCTTCCTCATTCCAAGGTCAGTACTTTATCCACTTTGCCAGCCTTTTGCATTGCTTTGACAATGTACAGTATCCTTAAGTGGAACACTTTGTTCACAAGAACCAGGAACTACATTAGTTTTATTGCCCCATTTGATCAGGTGGGTAAACTGAGGCATGTGGAGCATTCTTAACTTATCTCAGGTCAAACACTCCAAGTGACTAACTTACTAGTAGTGTTATTAATTAACTTTCAAGTGGAGGACATAATATCTGCATTGATGTCACAGGGTTGTTAAGTGGAAGTAGTTTGTTAACCTCAGATTGTTATAGATTGTGAGATACTATGATCTCTAAGGCCTCCCCAGTCCTAAAATTCCATGAGTACCTGCCCCTTCTCTTCCTGAAGTTGTGAGGCTCCAATAGAACAGGGCATAAGAAAAGACCTTGTAAGTGCTTAAAGAGATATACAAAGTAAGATACTCTCCCACATCATTACCATTATCTTGGGGATAGCATGATCATTGAACTTCTCTCTCATGAGTTTCAGGTAGTGCCATACCCCAGACGCTGCTGGGAAAACTGTACACTGACTGCCCTCAGGAAGCTTCCACTCTAATTGGAGGGAGTGTGGAGATCCAGAGAGAACTCAAAGCTCTCAGGATCTCCTCCCACATCCAAAGAGAGTGTCAGCTTCTTGAGGGCAGAGCCAGTATATAGTTTTACATACAATGGATGCTTGATAAACATTTGTTGAGTCGGATTGGATTTGAGATAACATGTAAAGAATGAGTTCTAGGCAAGCTGGATGAGGCCACATCACACAGTGGAAAGAATACTGGTTTTTGAGTCAGATGATCTGGGTTCAAATCCCAGCTCTGTCACTACATGCATGACATTGAACAAGTCACTTTGACTCTCTGGGCCTCAGTTTCCTCATCTGTAAAACATGAGGAAGTTATACTAGATGGTCCTTTCCAGTTCTGAATCTATGAGCCTTTGAGTTAATTAATAGAGCATGGAATTGGGAGCTACCAATAAGTTAATTAACATTTCTAGGAAGTTAGTTTCTTGGAGTGTGCGATCTGAGATAAGTTAAGAATGCTCCACATGCCTCAGTTTACCCACCTGATCAAATGGGTCAATAAAACTAATGTAGTTCCCAGTTCTTGTGAACAAAGTATTCCACTTAAGGATACTGTACATTGTCAAAGCAATGCAAAAGGCAGAAACAGCAGCATTTTCTCACGTCCTAAATGTGAGAAGGAGGCAGGAAGAAAACTTCATTCTGGCTGCGTCTATAATGAATTATCTATTTAGGTCACATTTGGTATCTAGCAACACTGCAGCACACAGTTCACCAGTTGGGGCAAGCAAGGGTGCAGTGGCCTGTTGTGTCTCTATGCTTTGGAGATGGTTCACCAGCCAGTCTGAGGCTCTGACTCACTAGGCTGGGAGGCCAGTAGCTACTCCTGGGTATGTAGCATATTAATGCTTAAAAAGCCCTCTGCATTCTTTATTCCTTTTGAGACTGCACCTGTTTAACACTGAGAGAGAGGGGTACGGGTGAGTGTTGCTGTAGAGGGCTGATTTGGTTAATCAGTGCTCAATTCTTTCTGTTCTCTCCTCCCTTCTTGATAGTAGCAAAATGGAATTTTTCCCAGGGGGTGCCTATCTCTTTCAAGGATGGGGGTGGATTGTCATGGGGAGGTTTGGTGTGCAATATTTTCTCTGGGTCACTGCCCTCTCTTCCCTATCCTTTTTCTCTGGAGATTTAATCAGCTCCATGTTGTTACAACAATTAGCTCACTTTTTAGACTAGGGCAATATAATGGCCCCTGAGGTCTACTTGATCTCCTCCTCTGCTCTTTTATAGAGTTTATATCAGATGAAAAGTTAGCAGAATAATCGCAATAACAAAGCTTCCACTTAGGAAATTCCTAACATCTAGGCAGAGGTTTGACTCTCTGTCCTAATTTGAATTTATGTTTAACTTTAGCTAAACCCTGTTCCCTTTGTGTTTGAGGCAAAAATTAGGATAAAGGAAATATTTAGGCAAAAGAAAGGGGCAGAATATATTACAATGTCCTCTGCTAGACAGGCCAGCAGGGAGAAAAGTTGGGAAAAAGACCAAACTTTATTGAGAATTTCCCCCAGTCCTTGAAGAGGTAGGTACAACTTGTCTGTAGCCCAAGTCTCCTGCTCTGAGACATATGCAGGGAAGGATGCCCCTCCTCAATTTTTTTTTTCTTTTCCTTCTCTGTTGAAGGCCAGCCCCCTTTTCACTTTCTCTTTTCAATATCTCCATTCGACTCTTGTTTCCTCCCACCCCCATTCTGCATGGCTTAGCTTGGCACAACCTGCTCATGGCCGGGGAATGAGGTCTCCTCACTTTGCTGCTGATTGGCTCTTGAAGTGTCCCTGCTCTTTCCTCTAGTTTCAGACTTTGTCCCTCAATATGCCTCTAACACTCCCTGATTCCCAAGTCACTCCTTTTTCCTGATTCATCCCATACTACTTAAGATGGGGCAGAAGGGTTCACGATACAGCTTCCTTTCCCTCCTTTGCTTCCTTTCTCACATGCTTCCCTCTGGCTTCTGTGACAGACATAGAGAATATCACGTGCGATCTTTGGCATTTAGTTTCCTTTAACTGTCAAATGGGGATGGTTAGGCTAGGTCAAGGTTTTCCAAAATGTGGGATACACTCCTCTTAGGGAGGGTCACAGGATCCTTTCATGAGTGTAAAAAGGTGACTGAAATTATTGAATTTTTTTAAGAACAACCTCTGAAAAATATATCCACTTTTTATAGTGAAGGCAAAACTGAAGTGAGTCAACACAAGTGATTGGAGAGAGATATAGACACACACACACACACACACACACACACACACACAGATAGAGACAGAGAGAGACAGAGAGACAGAAAGACAGAGAGACAGAGACAGATAGAGATAGAGACACAGGGACAGAGACTCTGTATCAGTTCCAGATATTCTCTTTGGCCATCTCCCCCTTCCCCTCCTCCCCCCATGCCTGGAATGCTTTCCTTCCTCCACTCCAACTACCAACCTCCTTGGCTTCCTTTAAGTCTCAACTAAAGTTGCACTTTCTACAGGAAGCCTTCCCCAACTTTTCTTAATTCCAGTGCCTTCCCCCGTTGACTATTTCATATTTATCCTGTATATAGCTCACATTGTATATATTTGTTTGAATGTTGTATCTCCCATTTGAGTGTAAGCAACTTGGGGGCAGGGGCTATCTTTTGCCTCTTTTTGTATCACTAATACTTGGCATAGTGCCTGACACCTAGGTGTTTAATAAATATTGATTGATTGAGAGTGTGCATTAAGCAATTCTGTTCTAGATACTTGGATACAAAAACAAGTCAAGAATACAATTTTTGCTCTCGAGGAGCCTATATTCTGAGGGAAAATGAAGAAGAATGATAGAAAAAAAGGCAGGGTAGAAAAAAGGGGTCTTTCCTTAAATTGTGGTTCTGGTAATGGAGTCACCAATCGGTGGAATAAGTGCTTCTGATGTAGGTTTCTCCATGGTGGCAGGTGAGGAAGAGAAAGGGGTCCTTTTCCTGGAGAGGGGAGGTAAATGTATATTGTGGTTGCAGCACACCCTGTGCATACAGGACCCTCAGGGGTTTCCCATTCTAGTATTGACCTGGAACCTCCCATCCCCTTACAGGAATGGGAGGATCTTGAGCCAGTGACCAAGCTGGGACCATCCCATGCAGGGATATTGAATAACCAAGAGCCCATCTTAGCCCACCTTTAGTTGCTGAAGAGCCAACCTCACCCTTGACCCTAACCTTGACCATAGAAACCTAACCTCTTGAGAGGGTGGGTTTTAGGATGGCTACTTTCCCCTTTTGTCCTTTGGCGGCAAGAGTGCTAGATTTGCAATTGGGGAATCTAAATTCAAATCCTGACTCTGTTCCTAGCCACCTGTGTGACCTTGGGAAGTCACTGAACTTCTCTGAGCCTCAGTTTCCTCCAGTATAAAATGAGGGAATGGGGGGGCGGACCCAAGATGGCAGCGTAGCAGCAGTAACATATCGCAGCTCTCACATAGCCACCCCAAAATACCCATAAAATAGGACTCTAAACCAATCCTAGAACTCCAAAACGCACACAAAGATACTTCCCACTAAAGTCAGCTGGGCTACGAGGAACCATATCAGCACTGCAAACCGAAACCAGCCTGGCCTGAAGCTGCGGCTGTGCCCTGGGGGCAGCTGGACGGGAGGAGCTGAGGAGCTTCAGGTGAGCGGATTAGCGGCAGCTGTGAATGGGAATTGTGAAAGGGGGAGATAAGCAGTCTGGCTGGAAGGCCTCCCAAGCAGAAAAGCTAAAGGCAGAGGTTTTGCACCTGCCTCTGCGTTGCAGCTTCTCGCCCACGGACTGCAGGCAGCAGGGGGACTGAGCGAATGTTCAGAGCTCTTGCGTTGAGCGGCCTGGACGGATCGCTGTCTTGGGCCCCGTCTTGGAGTCCTCACTATCCAGTCAGCCAGAAGTATATAGGAAGAGTTCCCAGCCTCTTTCTAAGAGCTAC
>CM053581.1:493445608-493493993 GCA_028627135.1 Pseudochirops cupreus | reverse complement strand
TATATATATATATATATATATATATATATATATATATGCAATTATTATTATTATTATTGGATACATCCAACTGGAACTTGAGATACACAGGCACTGCAGTTGGGAGATCCATCCTGCCCTACCAAAAAGTGACATAGGAGAGAATAGACTGGGGGAGGGAGGAAACACTGGGATGGCTGTTTTGGGGTGGTGGGCGGGGGAAAGACGGGGAGAAAATATGTAACTCAAAAAAAATTTAATAAAAAAAAATGAGGGAATAGGACTAGATGGTTCCTGAGGTCCTTTCTTTCTCCAAAATCTATAATTCTATAACAATGAATTCAATACAGCAGTTATTTGCATTATTTTTATTTTTTTGTTGTATGTTTCAGGTTTATGTATTATGAAAATTCTCAATTTTTCTTGAATAAAATGCCAGCTAATGAGACTTTATGTAGATCATCATATGAACAGTGTGGTATGGCAATTTTTTTGTTAAAAAGAGAGGGTTGCCACATAAAATCTGGAAACCGCTAGGCTGAATAGTCTCTAAAGTTCCTTTTAAGACTACCATTATATGACTTCTATGACCTCTGAGATCAGGTGTGCAGAGTACCTTCAGCTGCTGAGAGTGGTACTCTGTAGGTGCCATATTTTACTATTACTGTTTAATTCTGGATACTTGGGTCCAGGCATGATGGAAAGGCTTTTGGTGAGTAGTAGCCAATAACAGCAAGGTTTGTGAAAATCAGCAGGCTTACAGCAATCTATTTCTCTTCATTATCAGGACCCTTTGACTTTAGACACCTTGGATCCTAGGAGTAACTTAAAATTTTTATTCTTGGTGCTTTCCAGACATCCAGTTGGGTTTTCTCATTTTCACTGCTGATGGAAATGTGCTGAGAGGTTCCACGCATGGGCTCTGACAGGATTTCCTGGAAGCATATGTTTCAACACCCACTGAGGTCTAGTATGGGGAAAATCACATGACAGTATCTCTCCTCATGCCTTTGTCTGTCTATGACCAGTTATCGCAGGTGGCTAATGGCAAGGGGCTAATGAGGCCAAGGTCACGGGTTTTGATTCCCATGTGGGTCAGTTAACTTTGTTCTGTGGCCAGAGAGCATATACCTAACCCCACTCACTCATCTCACAAATGCGTGCCATTAGTCTCAAGGGGATCCAAGCCCCAGAGTGCAGATAATTCATGGACAAAACCATCCATTCCTACTTCTGGAGGAAAAACCCAACTAAAACCCATGTCCTCTGGACAGTGGGTCATGAACATTACTTTTATACTTAACATGATATCCAGTATCAGTGCTAAAAGTATTGTATAATTTCCTGGGTCAAAAAATGTTTTTCTTCTTTTCTTCCTTTGAGTCTGCCATAGGAATTCATAGACTGAATCAATGGTGGTCCTTTCAGTGAAAACATAGTCTGATACAGAAACCCCAGAGTCACCCATGGATGATAATGGGAATTGGATCTTGTCTCCAGCTCGGAGCTTCTTCTAGTCACTGTTAAAAGGACACAATACTCTTTAAGCATTTGAATGATTCTACTACATGTCAAAATGTTTTGTGGAATGCAATAGGGTTTCTGACTATAATACAGAAAGTAATAGGGTTGGGATAGGGACTGGACTTGTGTTTTCATCTTTAGGGAGAATTTCCCCTTCTAGGAGAATAATACCAGTAACAGTTGTTCTCAGTTAGGCTGACCCTAAGGAAAGAGATTAAACTCTTTTACATGGCTCATTTGTTGTGTCATTCTGGCCTCTTTGTAAAATAAGGAAGAATTAATCGTAGGTATGTTGGATTTGGAGCAAGAGGGCCTGAGTTCAGTTCATGGCTACTCAGTACCTTAGGTAAATCACTTGGTATCTATGGACCACAATTTTACCATCTGCAAAATGAGTTCTGGCTGAGCCTCATCCATAGCAACTTTGACCAGGGACTTCCTTCCTTCCCTTGGCAATTACATCCCTCCTCCCCAAGCAGTAACCAATACTTCAGCAATGTAGAAACCTTATGGTATCCAGAGACACATATTTCTTTCGTCCCTTACCCCAGATTTGCCCCAAGTACAATTATTGCTAGCCAAAGCTTTGTTAAGGTTCCTTCCAAATCTAAATCTATAATCCTATAAAAGAGAAAGTGGATTTCGAGATATCAAGTGGTTTACTCATATGTCCTGTCAAGTGATCTGGGGTAAAACTAGATGCAGGAATGTTATGCCAGTGAGGACCCAGAAATAGTTCTGTGGCATTAAAATGAAGGGAGAAGAGCACCAATCCTCTCTCGCTCTCTGTTTCCACTGATGTTACTGGTTTACTGACAAGTAAGTCAACATCAACCTAGCCAGTGATAGTTTATCATCTCTGGCTGGCTTGATGTGGGTAAACAGCTCAGCAAACCAGTGACAGGAGATGTAGGTTTCAGAATTATGGAATCACGAACTTAGATTTGGAAGTCTCAGAAGTTATCTAGTTCAACCCTGGCTAGCATTTTTAATAGCAAGCGGATATCTTTGCTAAATAACAATTTTTAGCCATATCTCCTCTATCCTGAAGTCATGCAACTAAGAGTTCTAACTGATATGTAAGATTTCCATTCATTCCTATTCAATTTCATTTTGATAGCTTAAACTCATCATTCCACATTAATGAGGTTTTGTGGATCCCATTAGACGTCCAAACTTTGGACCTTCTGCCTAGATGTCCCTAGATGGTACCGTAAGACTCTTAGCTGGGCTTAGAGTCAGGAAGACCCGAGTTTGCATCCTGTCTCACAGGCTAGCTGGGTGACCTGGGCAAACCACAACCTCTGTTTGCCTCAGTTTTCTTCACTATGAAATGGGGATAATACTAGCACCTGTGTTCCAGAGTTGTTTTGAGTCTCAAATGAGAGAATGTAAGTGAAGCAATTAGCACAATTCCTGGAACACAGTGGGTGCTTAATAAATTTTGTTTTCTTCTTAGAGGCTGCTAAGGTAGTCATCTTACTCCTTCTATGACTGATTCAATCAGGAGAAGGTCCAACAGCAGCCAGCAGACGACAAGCATCCACTAATGGTCTGTAAAAGTCAGAATTACAGTTGATGCTACAAACTCTTAAGACTGCTGTTTAATATCCCTGTTTAGCTAGCTGGCAGTTATATCCTGCTTTAAGGTATGCGATGCAATATACAAATATTATCTTATTTGCTCCCCACAACAACCCTCAGAGGTAGGTGCTATTATTACTCCCACTGTACAGTTAAGGAAACTGAGGCAAATAGATTTTTTTAAAGTGACTTGTCAAAAACAAATAAATACGGTGACTTGCCCTTGTTCATATACCCAGCAAGTTTCTGAGGCAGGACTCAAACTCAGATTTTCTTTACTCTGATTTCAGTCCCTACCCACAGTACCCTGGAGCTGCCTGGAGTGCTGTGGAGGAGAGAGCAGCATTCTTCAACTGATACCCCAGTTGACTTCAAATAAGCAAAGCCATTATTAAAGTAGGGTGAAGCATCATGTTGTAGCCACCAATGAGCCAAGGCCTCCTTGGCTAGATTACCTTAAAAATGTTAGATTGACTGATTTTGTATACAGCACTCTGCACCAGCAGCCTGCCACCTCTGTACTGATCAGAGGAGAGCATGTTTTGCTAGGAGTCTTCTGGAATGAAGACTGCTTGATGCATTTTATCTGAATTTTTGTGTACCTTAGTGTTGTTTTCATTTGCATTCTTGTGGTCATTGTGTATCATTGATTTCTTGGTTCTGTTTTTTTCCGTTGTGCCTCAGTTACGTTAGGCCTTTCTCCATCACTTTGTGATGCAACACCTGAGAATGGTCATAACTGAGCCTTATACATTTTGGTAACATCAGTATGATAAATGGGGTTCTATTTTTCAGCATCAGACAGGGATCAGGACCCAGCTCGGCTCCTCCTTTCTCCCTTCCTCTCTGCTCTTCCCTCTTTCCGGCATTTATTTGTCCCGTTCTCAGAGTCTTGAAACAAATGTAGTTGGGCTAGAGACGGATTTAACTCTTAAATAAATGGAGGAAAGACAGGCTCCCTTTAGTTGACTGAATTATTAGAACCACGGCATCTTGCTACCACGGAGTGGATTGAAAACTGAATTAGCTCGTTTCAAAGGGGAATGCAGGTTGAAGGATGCTGGAGTGTGTCATGCTAGGATAAATCCTGCCTAGGGGAAGCTACAGATACAACTAGGAAAACAGGGGCCAAGGGGGAATTGAGAAATGTTTTGAGCCGAAGCTCGGGGCTGCAGTCGCACACTGCGGAAGACGTCTGCCTCCACTCCCACTCGCAGTCCAGGTTCATCTGGTGTCTTGAAGAGATGTTGATATTTCTGGTCTCCTGCAGGTGGCGCCACAATTTCGGTTTTTCAGAGGCTGACTGCAGGTCATTTTTCTGCTAAGGCACAAAACTCTTTCCAAAAAGGGTTTATACTTGTGTGCAGGGGCAGTGGGGCAGGAAGGGTATCACAATAGCACCTCCAGGCTCTGGTAATTTATTGAATAAGCGAATCCGACTATTATCAACGTGAATAGTAGTTCTCTTTCTTAGCAACTAAGTGAAAGAAAAGTTGTGCATTTTAGCCCTCACCCTATTCCCTTTGGAAGATAATTTGGGGGAACCCCAAAGCCAGCTAAAGTAACTACTTATTGCCGACTTTTCCCTTCTGTGGAAAAGAATACATTAATTAACCTGTACTGTTCTGTCCCATTGACCATTAGACTAGATGTTTGATCTCCATCCACAGTGGAAAGAATGTTTATGTTTCCCATTGACCCTCCCTCTCCCAATCTTCAAAAGGATGGAAGAAATCACCCTCCAGTGAAGAAATAATTCTTAAATTGCTCATGTGATGCTATTGGGACTTTTAAGAAATAAATGCCTCTATTAATAGACTAGGGGCAAGTTAAACAATGCATTTAACTACTCTGAGGTATCTTTTGTTCTTAAAGATCCACTGGGATCATCTTTATCACCATCAGTATCATCCCCAACACAAACTGCTATCACCACCTTTAACATAACACCTCTCATCATCTTCAGTTATGGTCAACCTGTTTTGTGTTTTTTTTTTCCAATCCTGGACAAGTCATTGGATTTCAGTTTCCTCAAAAGAGAACTGGACTAGATGACCTCTAATAGCATTAATTCCAAGGATTTAGCAAATTTAAAAGCAAGTCACACCTGCTGTGAATTCAGTTCTTTCTGCCCCTTACTAATGATACCACCACCTCCCCATTTATAGGTCCAAATCTAGAAGTCTCTCATTCTTGTTATTAACTGGGAGGAAGTCAGGAAAAGACATTCACTGATATCATGCCATTAACAACAGGAGTAATCTACTGGGGTTACTCACCTGCCCATTGTATCTCTCAGATTTCTGCCTCATTCTTTCCTTGTCACTTGGCTCTGTTATTACTCTTCAGGCACCACATGGCATTCATTTCTCTGAATGAAAACAAATGACACTGCAAACGAGGCAGGAGATAAAGAATAATAAATACATTTTATGCACCACCTCAAAAAAAATCCAAGCCTTTGCATCCTCATCCATCCATCAGAAAATGTAAATCTGGGGCTCACCATCTACACATAGTATACATACACTCACACTTTCTGCAAGAAAAGGACAATCATGCTCTATTAAAAAAAAATATACTGTTGTGACTGAGAATGAACACAGAGCTGTCTTCTTGTCTTTCCCCTCTCCCCCTTCCTGAATTTTTATGGCAGACACTGAAAGCTGAGTGGCAAACAGACATTTTAAGGGTTATTTTTCCTCCCATTTTTATTGAACCACATCCCTTAAGTAATCCATTAGGGTTTTCAATAGGTCTTCATGGGATGTCACCTCTGGGAATGGGCCTGTGGTGGTTTCTGCAGTTTCTGTTGGGGAGAAGATACTTAGGGAGACATTGGAAGCCTCAGTTCTGGGGTTCCTCAATCACAAATTGCTGCCTTTACAGGAGACACACAACTTTATTTGGTATTATATGATTTAGTCACATGGTCATGAGGAGGAGAGGGCTTCAGAAACTAACCTGATATCAGTCTTGTCTGTTTTATCTTGGGTCTGGGATACAGGATTTCTGAGAAGAGAGGAGCCAGACTAGGCTTATTAATGTAAACTAATAAGATAACTCCTCACTGCTTTCTGGGGAGTGATATGTTGAAAGGAGGGCTCAAGACTGGAAGGGCTTTTATGATGACTCCTGTATTATCTTTCACCGAAAGTCAGTTATCTCCTTTTCCTCTTCTTCCTCCTTTTCCGGTTGTCAACATTCAGTATGCACATATCCAGTACAAAGCACACCCAAAGATTTAACAGATAGGTAGCTCATTGACCCCCTTTTGCCTTTGTATGCAGGTCCAGCAAAACACATATGGGCTATTTAAGTTTTTATTTCTGGGCTCTCTTCCCTTTCTGCCCTTGCTGTTGCCAGAAATTCCACCTAATTGTTAATGCCTTGATCCCTATAAAGATACTCATATCTCTAGGAGGAGTCATACTTTAAGCCATAGCAGGATTTTTGCTTTATTGGCAGGAGGGAGGGAGAATGGAGGTGTTTTAACTTGGGGACATGGTATATTGGGAACTGGTGTGTGTGTGTGTGTGTGTGTGTGTGTGTGTGTGTGTGTGTGTGTGTGTGTGTGTGTGTATTTGCCAGAAGAAAGAAATTCTAGAGCCAGGAAGCCACTATTGGTTCACCTCCACCATTTCTCCCGGTAATAAATTGCTAAGAAAAGTCAAGCTGCTCAATAGGACAAGGGTTTCTGTCTTGCTTTACTTCCTGCCATCCCAACACAAATGTGCACATGTATTTACATACCCGCCAGGAAGTATGACCCAGGGTATATGTATGGGACATTGCTTTGGTTTGCTAATGTGGAATCAGAAAGAGAACATACTTATTTCATTCCTTTTCTTGAACAGATGAGAAAACTGAGGCCAAGAGAAGTAAAGTCACTTTGCTCAAGCTACAAAGCCAAACACTAGCATGTCTCCTGGATCTGAACCCAGATGAGTACAAGACCAGTGCATCCCTCTGCCTCTCCGAGAGTGCTAGCTTGTCTGTATGGTGGGGATGGGGAGAAGCGTGCCATTGCATATCTGAGGAGCTCTCACGCTGGCTCTGGACTATGTGTCTGTGTGGGTCTCAGACTGCTAGTGGCTGTGGCCCATTTTGCGAGCCCTCATGTGCCTGGGCTTGCTCTGACATCTGTGTGCCTCCATCATTCTACGTGCCCAGCTCTGACTTCATCTGTGTCTGTGTCTCCGGGTGGGTTTCAGGGTGGGGGTCAGTACATGCTTCAGTCTGTTTCCGCATATATCCGTGTATGTGTATGCGAGTGAGGATCGGTGGTGAGTCCTGGGGGAGCCCACGGCCCTCGGCCCCCTCTGCCGGCAGCTCTCTCAACAGTCTATATGTCAGTAGCAGGCTCGGAGCTTGAGAGCTCCAGAGAGGGAAAGGGAGAGCAGGCTGTGGGGAGGGGAGGAGAGGGAGAGAGGAAAGAAGGAAGGGAGGGAGGGAGAGGGAGGGAGAGAGGAAAGCAAGGAGGGAGGGGGGGAGCAGAGGAGGACCCGGAGAGCGCCAGGCAGCTGGAGTTTTTGCAGCGCTTGGCCGGGCTTCAATGCACAGCAGCGGCGAGCCGCGGCGGCAGCAGGCAGCCTGTGAGCTTCGGCGGCGGCGGCCGAGCCAGCAGCAGCTCAGCTCGCTGCCCCCTGCAAACTTTCCTACCAGCTCGTCCGAGGGGCCAGGGGGCCAGCCCAGAGGACCCGCACCAGGAGCAGCCCCTGGAGCAGCCGCCGCCGACGCCGCCGCCGCCGCAACCTCGGCAGCCCCAGCAGCCGCAGCAGCAGCCGCGGCAGCAGCAGCCGCAGCAGCAGCTCCAGTGGCGGCAGCAGCAGTAGCAGTAGCAGCGGCGGCAGCAGCAACAGCAGCAGCACCCAGTCTCCCTGGGGAGCAGCTGCCGAACCCCGAGTCTCTTGGCATTGCCCCCGAGCCCTCCAGGGGGGACACGAGTGGTGCCTGGGCAGCTGACGCCTGCCTCCGGAGCTGGTGGCCGCGTGGGGGGGCGGGGAGGGTGCCCACGGTGGAGGCAAGAGCCCCGACTGGCTGGGGAGAGCTGCAGTGCCAGGGGAGAGCGCTCCCAGCCCGGCCACCCGGGCACCCGGGGCTGGGGAGCCGCCGGACTTGGGCGATGGGCGGCGCTCAGTGACGCCGCCGTTGCCCGCTTGGCATCAAGGACATCGAGCCCTCCGGGGGGGTGGGGTGGGGGTGCAAGGGGCAGCCCCCAATCGTCATTGCAGCGGCGGAGAGCCTCTACTGCTGCCCGGCTTTTGGGGGTAACTGGACGAAAGAGGGGTGCTTGGAATCGCTTAAAAATTTTTTTGGACATTTCTTCCCCTCGGACGTTGGAAGAGGATCTGTTCAGAGCCAAAGGCTTTACATTATTCTTGGTTTTTCTTTTCCTTTTTAAACCCCTTTCCTTTGCATCTGTGGAGTATTTTTGTTTGGGATTTGGGATTGAAGAGGCATACAGAGAGACATACACACACGCACATACAGAGGGAGAGACAGAGGGAGAGAGGAGAGAGAGAGAGAGAAAGAGAGAGAGGGAGAGAGAGAGAGGCAAAGACACCATCTGCAGTGTCAATGCGGCGCTCCCGCTGAAGGAGGGAAAAGCGGCAATCCCAGGTAAGAAGCTGAGAAGCGTGCGGGTCCCTGCCGGGAAGGAGGACAGAACATCGGCCAGGCCGGGGGCTCCTAGCTATCTGTCTGTCCGCTGCATCCTTGGGCTCTGGGAGGGTAGCGTAGAGATGGAGAGGAAGTGGGTGAAGGGAGGTGTCTGGGCGGAAACGTCCCCAGGTCCTGGTGATTCCCTCACTCACCCCTCAAACCAGTCCGGCTCCAACCAATCGTGCGCACCACCAAGCACACACACACACACACACACACACACACACACACACACACACACACACACACACACACACACACACACACACACACACACACACACACACACACACTTTCCACCTGGAGACCTGCTTAGGTGCAGAGCCACGAGAATAGGTATTTCTCCTCTTTTCTCTCTCTCTCTCTTTTGACTCTCCCTACGTTCCGACTTCTCCACAGCACGACTTTAATGGTGTTTTTCCCCCCTTTCCTTTAAATCTTTTTATAATGAAACATTTCCCTCCTCCCCGTAGCAGCTGAGGGAGTATTTCTGAGTTCCCAGTTTTTTTTTTCAAGTGTACCTGCCTTTTTTTTTAAAGGGGGAGAGTACTGGGGTGGGGGTGGGGAGGAGGGTTGAAACCTGATCGGAGGTCTCTGAGATCCGCCCTGTGCAAACGTTGTTAGAAGGTCCTTTGGAACACTCTGGGATTTTAATTATTATTATAATTTTGGGGAAGTAAATAGGTATGCTCTGTAAGCCAGAACGTGTTTTCCCCAGCAAAAGGCAGCTCTGGTGCCACTCTGAGCCAAAGCACAGCACTGCCTCTCTGGAAATGAAACGGAGTTCAAGCTTTGGGGGGGCTTAAGGAATGCTTCCCTCAGGGACTTTTATATTGGCTTGTCCAGGGACAGTTTAGGCCCTCTGGGATTCACCAACTCACAGCCATAGTAAGTGGGTGAAGCTCAGATAGGACTGGGGAAAACTGAGTAAGGGATACCTGACTGGCTTCTCTCCTTTGCTTTCTCTTTTTCCTGTGTAGTATGGGACAAATAGGTTTCACTCTGCAGTCTCCCCCTTCCCCCCCCAACCTGTCACATTCCTTTAGAGATGTGTAGTTGAGGAAGAGGAATAGGAGGGGTTATTCCTTGGGGGAGGTGGCATGGGAATGGAGTAGGGGAGATGCTTTCATCTCACCACCATCCAGATGGTAACTGTCTTTTAAGTAAGAGGCTTTCTCGGTTTAGATACAATCTCCCACAGCCTAGCTGATCTTACTGTTGGACAATTGATAAGAAGCAATAGCATCCCTACAAACCTCTTCCAAAAGCTCTTCCTAGCCTTGGTTGGTCAGCCATATGCTTCTCATTTCCGAAACTTTTCCAAGACTGGATGCTCCAGAAGGGTCTTCCAGCCTCACCAGTTCTCCCTTCAAAGAGCAACTCAGACTGGGAACCAAAAGTTTGAACAAGAAGGATGGGTGATCTAGAATCAAAATGATTTAACCTGGGTTGCTTGACAATATAGTGCAGACATATATCAATATAGATATTAATCTACTTGTAAATATAGATTCAGATCTGGATCTATCCCTTATTAAGTTAGTGCCTTGGAAAATCTGGTAATGAAGAGAATAAGTATGCACTGTTATAAGAGCATGCTTTTTTTGGGGGGGGGCGAGGTAACTAGTAGGGGGAAAGTCTGATGTATGTCTCCAAGCAAATAAAAAAGTCAAAAGAAAAAGACACCCCCCCCCCATAAGAGGTCAAGGTTGGGTGGAGTTTCTGGAAGATAGTTTCTGCAAATCCTTGAAGAAAGGCAGGGAAATGGTGATCTTTCTCAGCCAGTCTCCTTTTCTGGCATTTCCAAACTTTTTAAGCTTCTAGATCTCCGGTTAGGACAAGGAGAGACAGAGCTGGTACCCAGGGAGAAGGATTGTATTCTTGTGTGCTATGTGAGCTGCCCTTTGATTGATTGAACAGGGTGGAAGGAAATAAAGAAGAGCCACCACAATGGAAAGAGCCCAGTGGGGGGAAAGATGATTTTCCTTTTCAGAATGGTGTGAATCTGCACACATCCAGCCCCCTCCCACTCCCTCCTCCACACATACCCTCAGAGCCTGGCTGTATACGTCCGCTTGTACAACCTTGCCTGACAATAGTGCCGGAACAAGTCTCTTTTCTGTGTTGCAACAGGAACCTGAATTTATGCCCTCAAATTATGTAGATAGGGACAAGTGATCCAAACATTCAGCAGCACATGGATTTTTATAGAAATATTGTACTATGGCAACGGTGGGATGCCTCCCAGGTAAACAAATATTCCCTCATAAGACCTTGTTTGGGGTAAAGGGTTTTAGGGACAGGTCTCTCAAATGTTTGTAGATCTTTCCCCTGGATTCCTCCTCCCTTCCATTCAGCCCTATTTTCCTTTACTATCCCACCTCTACCCCCAAATATTTTCTGCCTTCATGTGTTTGCGCAAAAGAAGAATTTAGATTGCTTTCGATGTCATTTTCATTCAAAGCAAGGAGTGGTTATGCTAAGCTTCTAGGTCCAAAAATCCCTACGTTTTCCCACTAAGCGATAGACATAAAATTGGTTTCTAGTACAAATCAAGCATTGGTTAGCATCTGTGCAAAACGTATGTGTAATGGACTTTATTTTCCTGGTTTTCTTGCCCAGCCTTGGACTGTGTCACATCTCATCGACCCCCTGTTTCTTTCTTTTTAATTTCTCAGGGGTCTTAATCATTTTGCAGGTAACTGTGTTGGAAAAAAAAATCCCAGCCATGAAGGAATTGATTATGTATGGCAGATCTAGGATGCCTTATGTGCTACAAGCTTTCTTGGGTAGGTGCTGGAAAGCTAGTTGCCCTTGGGCTTCCATAGAGAATATCTACCCTCCTTCTTGGAGGCTTTTTTTCCACTTTCAGAGGACTTTATCTTGGATGCACACTGATGTTTGGCAAATATTTTTTGGAAGATTAGGAGACAGTTAACTTATTTCCTTTTTCCTTCTCTCCATCTCCCCTTCCTCTTGCTGCTGCTCCTCTCTGCAGACAGTGAAATCTGAATAGCAGAGCCTATGGATTGCCTGCACTCTGTCTCTCCTGTTATTTTAACCACAGCAAATGTTGTTTGGGACTAGAGTCAGGACCTTTTGGGAACTGAAATCTTTGAAGGCATCAGTGAACTGATTGGGGCAAGGGTTAATTCAAGTAACCTGTATTTGTAGTCATAACCACTGTGTGACTGGGAAAGAGAGGTTTTAGAAAATGCATTTCTTAGTTCCATTCTCCCCATGGTCATTTAAATAAGGCATATAAGAGGTGATGGACCAGAAGTATTATAAGAGACTGCTTGACAGGGTTGTGTCAGTCTGTCAATAAACATTTATTAAGTGTGTCTACTATATTCCAGGCACTGCTAAGTGCTGAGGATAGAAAAAGAGGCAAAAGACAGTCCCTGCCCTCAAGGAGTTCACAATCTATTTTTTTTTTTTAGTGTAGAAAACAGAGTAATGAACTAGGAGCCAGAAGACCTGGGTTTGAGTTCCAGCTCTGCCACTAATTGGTCATGTGAAGTAGGGCAAATCTTTTTTTCTTCCCTGGGCCTCAGTTTCCCCATCTATCAAATGGGGATAATAATGCCAGTCCTGCCAAGCTTTATAGATTTGATATAAGGATTAAGTGAAATAATATATGTGGCAGCTTTAGAAAGTATAAGATGTGAGGAGGAGTAGGATGGTGGTGATGATTATGATGACATAGAAAAATCTCTATTTTATAAACATGGGCTGTGTCTGCACAGGGAAACCAATGTGCCAATAGTGTACCGTTGTCCAAGGTACCCACTGAAATGAAACCGGACCAGTCTCCAGGGTCCATATAAAGGACTTTCCCTTTCCCCTTCTACATAAGCACCTGTCTAACTCCCACCTTTGATTAATCCACCTCCTGGCTTTTTGCTCACATCCGCCTGCCCATTGGCCCTCAAATTTGTGGCACTCCAAGAAATCAATATAACATGAACTTAACGACAGCTGGATGATTAAGTGTTATTTATATTTAAGAGCGGCATTTTAAAAAGATGTCTGGCTAATAAATCAAGCGGCTGTTTAGGAGATCCACATGATTAGGGTAATTGCCTATAGGCTCTGATGAGCACTGCTTAGTCCATTCAGAGCCATGCAGACACTGGCTATTAATAAGGAGTGAAATACCACCTCTGCTCCCATAGCCTCCCCACTCCTCTTTCTTCTCCCTCCCTCCCTCTCTACTTTCCCCTCCCCTCTGCCAAGTCTCTAACATTAAAGTTGAAGCATAAAGCTAGAGTCAGCAGTGAGATCAGCAGTGAGACTGAAGGAAACCCATGCTGCTAGGCAATAATAGATGGGCTTAAAAAAAAAAAAGAAAACAAGGCAGGCATCATGATTCAGAAAGCAGAGACATGACCTCCTTCTGTGGGCCCGAGGCTTGGCCCCTCTGCTTGGTAGATACTCAATTCAATTCAACTCAACAAGCACTTTAAAATATCAACTAGGTGCTGGGCATACAATGACAAAAGCCACCCCCCACCCCCACCCTCACCCCAGATTCTGTTCTTCCAGGATTGCTTCTATAGCTAGGAATCAAGATTTTCTGGGTACCACATTTTGGTTCAGAAGGAAATAAACATTTATTAAGCACCTACCATGTACTTAAAAGACGTGCTAAGAACTTTACGAATATGAGTAGGAGTAACTACTATTGTTATCTCCATTTTATAGTTGAGGAAACTGAGGCAGGCAGTGGTTAAGTGACTTGCTCAAGGTCACACAGCTAGTAAGCATCTGAGGCTAGGTTTGAACCTAGGTCTTCCTGATTCCATGTCTAGTTCTCTATTCTCTGTATCACTCCACTTTAGCATTGAAAGGCCTTTAGCAGTGATGCTCTGGCCTGCCTCTCTAGGTTTATTGTGTGTGATTCCCTTTCAAATACTCTCTGTTCTAGCCAAAGAGGTCTATTTACTATTCCCCCTCTACACAGGTTCCACCAGCCCCCCTCTATGCCAAAGCATAGGCTCTCTCTCCTCCATGCCTGGAGTCTTCTCGATCCTCCTCTCCGCTTCTTAGAATCCCTACCTTCCTCCAAGCCTCAACTCAAGTGATACCTCCTCCATTAGACTCTCCATATTTCCTCACCCTTCCCTTCCCTTCCCCCATAAGTACTTTTCCATATCACTTTGCAGTTACACTGCCTATATCTCATATTTATTTTTTATCTGTGTGTATGTCATTTCCACTCAGTAGGTTAAGTTTCTTGAGAACACGGGATTATTCTGTGTTTGTGTATGAATTCTCAGAGTCTAGCACAGTTCCTGGTACATAGCAGGTAAGCTCTTAATAAATATTTATTGAATGAATGAATGAAAGTCATCAGAGCTTTAAGGATGAAAGGTGTCCCTTATTCATGGGATGCTAATCTTGGATTCCCCTTAGTGGAAGGTGGACAGTGGATATCCAAAGTGAGATACTGTATAGATCTTTTCACTGGTTTTGGCCCATGTGAAAATTCTGTGCCGTGTCCTGCATGTAAGCAGGAAGATCTTTTCAGGAAGGATGCTATAGGTCACCCTTGAGGATCCAGAGTGGTGGTAGGGGAAAGCACTGGTTGTCTCAGAATTTGAATCCTTACTTGAGGAACATGGAAGTCTCAACTTCTGTGAATTCTTCTTCTGTAACATGATGGAAATGGCTTAGGTGATATCTCTGGTTCCTTCCTGCTATAAATTTCAATGCATCCATGAGTCCAGAGATTCTGCCCCTGGTTTTTTTTTGGGGGGGAGGGAGTTGGTCAGTAGATAACCTTACGATCTGGGGGGAACATTCAATATTTTTTTATGAGACTCAGTTTTCCTGTATGCAAAGTGGGAAAAATATATAGAATCACAAGATTTTAAAGTTGGAAGGAACCCTATTTGCTTCTTTTCTTTTTCAAAGTTGTAGTCATTTAATCAAATACTTTCGAATTACAGACAGGCAGTAAGGGACAGAGCCAAGATTGTTGTTCTTTATATGAGCTACCCTTTGATTGATTGAAAAGGGCAGTAGGAAGTTAAGAAGAATCACCACAATGGCAAGAGCCCAGTGTGGGGAAAGATAACCTGAGTCTTGGCTTACATCCAATCCACTTTTCACCACACACTTTTTCTTGGATGTAAATTTGCACAAGACTGTGCCCATAGCTTGCTTGTAGATATTGAGCAAAGTTATTCCTGACAATTTATTTGGCTTTCCCTTCATTGTGGGGAAAAGATTTTAAGTGAAGGATCCATTTCTGTTCTGTTCTTTGCTCCTCTCAGCAGCTACTTGAATACTGTTAGTGGACTTTGTTCTAGGGTTTCTGATCCTGGAATCCGAAGGGTGGAGTAGGGAGGACATTTTTGCGTGTCAGAGTTGTCATGCCTTCCCTGGTAGAAACCTCTCTCTGGGCTTTGGCTAGTTTAGACCTGTTGGGGGCAGCTCTAGTGGGCTAGCCTGCAGCACATGCATTAGGTCTTGGATGGGCTGTTCTGTAGAGATAATGATCATGAACTGGGGCTGAATGGACTGGCTTGCTAATTTTGAGGACCAAGACGATGTTGGGACAAGTACTTAGAGAGGATTGTGGGAGCCCTTTGCTTAGGATCTTGAAAATATACAGTCAAGTGCTTGAGATTGGTCATGTCTAGTCTTGCCCAGATGCATGAAGATGAACCAGATGACCTCATGTCTCTCTGACCCAATTATCTGAGCAAACAGCCAGCCATGGATAGCTATCTCTGGATTATTGTTACTTTTTTTTGTCTTCCAAAAAGATATTCAGCCCACATACATATTTAAGTTAAACCAACGAATATTTATTTAGCATCAGCAGCGTGTGGAACATTGTACACTACATGAAGAGAGAGACAAAGCTTGGATAAGATACAAGTCTCTGACCTCATGGTGCTTATACTCCAGGAGTGAGATCTGTATGTACACTAGAATGCAAAATGACATATTTGTACATTAAAAAGATACAAACACCCTCCAGCTAGTGTGATATAGTAGGTAGATATGGACTGTGTAACCTGGGCAAATCACTTAATTTCCTCCTAATCTCACTTAATCTTTCCTTAACTATAAAATAGTTAGATTAGATCAAGGGTCAGCAAACTGCAGCCTGCAGCTTTTGTATGACCTTCGAGTTCAGAATGATTTTTATGTTTTTAAATTAAGTTTTTTACATTTTTAAATAAAGTTTTATTAAAAATTCCCCATTCTTAACTCAGGAATATACAAAAACAGACAGCAGGCTGGATTTGACCCACAGGTCATAGTTTCCTGACCCTGGGACTAGATGGTCTCTAAAATTCCTTCCAGCTCTTTTAGATGGATAAGACTTTCTTTGCCTAACCAATATTCCAATGTTACTTTTATGGAAAGGGAATAATTTGGTATAGTTGGAGTTTCTTCATCATCCGGTTACTGGCCCAGCAGCTGCTGGCAAGATGAAAGGCAGGCTAGGATTAAATCCCCACAGAAGAGAGGGCTCTGAGAAGACTAACAGTTAACAGGTGTTTGCAAGCTTGCAGGCACTTTCCTGTCTGCCCTCTGGACTCTGGGAAACTTCCCCCACCCTCTCTATGAAGCCTTGTCCTTGGATACAGCAAATTGGATTTGGGGATGTTTTGTCCCCTCTGACACAAAACAGATCACTTGCTAAGAGGATATTCTCTGGCAGACAGTGTATGGAACAGCCTTAGCAGAATCAATCCCATGCTCCTATAGGAAAGAAGCAGTCCCTCTGAAAGTTAGAGTCAAAGGAGGTATATGAGGAGAAACCATTAGAAATCTAGGAAAAGAAACCAGCCATGTAAAAGCTCCCATGATCCCTGTACACTGTTCATTTCTCTTTTAGTGCACTCAATTACCTCATTGGTAGAGAGAGATGTCTGTGGGGGTCATTTGGTTTCTGTAACTAGAAGGGGAATGAGGCATTTCTGGGCAGTGGCCCAGAGGTTAAGGTCAGGGACTGGAAACAGAACATTGAGGGTGGCTTTTTTTCCTTCCCTTTGGGAGTCAGGTGTGGATGAATAGGACATGCAACTGAACTTAGGCCTTAGGACAAGCTGGAGTGAAATCCATCCCACCTTGCAAAGATGCAACTAGTTCTCTCTCTCTCTCTCTCTCTCTCTCTCTCTCTCTCTCTCTCTCTCTCTCTCTCTCCTCCTCCTCCTCTCTCTCCCTTTCTCCTCTCTCTTCTTTCTCTCTCCTGTCTCTCTTTTCTCTTTTGCTCTCTCTTCTATCTTTTACTTTCTTCTCTCTCTTTTCTTCCCTCTTCTCTCTCCCTTCTCTCTTTTGCTCTCTTCCCTCCTTTCTCTCTTCTCTCTTTCACTTTCTCTTCTCTTCTCTCCCCTTTCTGCTTGCTTTCTCCTCTCTCCCTTCTACCTTTTTTCTTTCATTCTATCCTCTTTCCCTTCCTTCTTTCCTCTCTCTCTCCATTCTCACTTTCCCTCTCCTCCCCTCCCCTCCCCTCTCCTCCCCTCCCCTCTCTTCTCCTCTCCTCCCCTCTCTTTTCCTCTCCTCCCCTCTCTTCTCCTCTCCTCCCCTCTCTTCTCCTCTCCTCTCCTCTCCTTGCTTTTACTCTCACTCTTCTTTCCAGGTAGTTCAGCTCATGGTTATGAATGAAGTAATGGCTTCTGCACTGAGGACAGTACCTGAGCTCTGGGTAGGGGTGGGGTGTAAGTGATATAATAAGTAACTGATAATATTTTTTAAAAACTTTAGTTTCCCAAGTGACATTTTTCCAAGGGGCTTCTCTCCAACCTCACTGCCTACAGACATACCCCGGCCATTCTTCATATCCCCTCTCCCCTTCCGTATCCTAGAATCCCTAGGTGGCATAGGGAATAGAATGCTGGGCCTGGCAACAGGAAAACCTGAGTTCTAGTCCTGCCTCAGACACTTACTAGATGTGTGACTCTGGGGAGATCACATAACCTCTCTTAGCCTCAGTTTCCTCATCTGTAAACTGGGGATAATAATAGCACCTACCTTCCAGGATTGTTGTGAGGATCACATGAGATCATTTTTGTAAAGCACTTAACACAGTATCTGGCACATAGTAGGTGCTTAATACATTCTTGTGCCCTTCTTTCCTAGGTCAGATCATCAAACTCTTACAAGAGACTTTTGATTCTAGTGCTATTACTATGCTCTTGACATTGCTCTGCGTTACCTTACAGAAACTTCATATTTACTTACCTATGAATATTGGACTTCCCAGTTTCTGTTGAGGCCTCTTGCCAGCTCCTCAAGGGGAGGGACTCTTTATTCTTTGTCTTTGAGAGCAAAGCCTTATCACTGGTATAATAACTCACTATTTAAGAGGCAGTGCGACCTACCTCTCAATTAGGAAGGTATAGGCTCAGGTCATATGTGGTTCCTATAGGGATCTAAGGGTCCTTTACCATAGAGGCCATCAACTTCAATCTCTTCTTTTTACAGATGATTTACAGATGATGAAATTGAGGCCCAGAGAAATCAAGTTTAATTTCCCATAACTGTGAGGTATTTGAGGCAGGATTTGAACTCAAGTCTTCTTGACTCCTAGTCCAATACTCTCTCCATTGGGTTAAGAGGAGAAAGAGGAAAGGGAAGAGAAGAGAGAGTGAAAGAGAGAAGGGAGAGAGAGAGAAGATAGAGGAGAAAGGGAGAGAGAAGATAGAAGAGAGGAGAGAGTAAAAGATGGTCAAGCTGATCTGACTAATACTATGTGATTGGGGTGGATCACTCAACCTCTTAGAACTCAGGCAACTCTCTTAGACTATAAGTTGTGGAGTGATTATTTGTATCAGTAGAAGGAGCTGCTTCACTATGTTTTGTATATAATGATAAAATCACATGTTTGGTTGAACAAATAATAACAACATGGCTAGCATTTATATGCCATTTGAAGGTTTGTTAAGTACTTTGCCGATGTTATCTCATTGGATCTTCAAAGCTGCCTGGAGAGGTAGGTGCTATTATTATCCCTATTTTATAGATAGAGAAACTGAGGTCAAGAGAGAAGTTAAGTGACTTGTCCAGAGTCACACAGCTAGAAAATGTCTGAGGCAGGATTTGCATTCAGGTTTTCCTGATGCTAGACCAGGTGCTTTAAGCAGTCAAGTGATTTGCTCAGGGACAGGAAGCTGGTAAATGTCTGAGGCAGAATTTGAACTCTGGAATTTGTGTAATCCCCACTCCTGGGAAGGATGAGGCTGGTGGATGAATTGAGCTGGGCAGTTCTAAGCTTCTGTAGGGCTAGGCGAGTCATGGATATTCTCGCTAAGTTCGGCACCAATGGGGTGAAAGTACCTGGGAGAGACAGGGAGACCCAGTGTCCCACATTGCCCACCTCCCTCCCACACGTCTAAACTCCCGTCTGAGATAATATTGGTAAAGTGCTTAGCGCAGTGTCTGGCATGTAGTAGGTGCTTAATAAATGCTTATTCCCTTCCTCTGTCCTTCCTTGACTATAAGGCCAGTACTCTGTCCACTGTGTCACTCGGCTAGCTATTTATTTGTTGAATTGAGTGGGACTCCAATGTCTTCAAAATCTCCTTATTTTTTAGCCATGTCCATAGTAGTAGGTATTTTTCTCCCTTCTTCGGAGAGTCCTAAGTGAAACCCTGGATACCTGCCCTCTGGAAGTCAGATAACCTGGCTTCAACAACCTTACTGCCACTTACTACCCATACAACCTTGGACAAGTCACTTAAAAACCTGCGTGCCTCAGTTTCCTTATCTGTAAAATGAAAAAATTGGATTAGGCGGTTTCTAAGATCACTCTCCAACATATGATCCTAAAGTCCTATATAGTGCTTTTTTTTAAAGTGCTTCTTTCACAATGACCTTATGATATAGGTTGTCTTGTTTTCCTAATTTTATAAATAAGAAAAATGGGGTATGGAAAGAGGTAAGGTGACCTGCTCAGGGTCACATAGCCATTGTGTCAGTTCTGGGAATGTAGTCTTCTGATTCAGTCTCTTTCTCGTTCAGGTCAAGGTTGCTGTCATCCTGTATCTCCCCCTTTCTTCTTTCCACTTATTGAGCTCACTTTCCCTTAAAAGGATATATTATGAAATTCCATCTTTTATATGTTTGTTGTTTCATTGGATGCATATTTGTTTACTATTTTTTATTTTTAAAATTGAGAAGGGACAGGGGGCAGCTAGGTGGTGCAGTGGATAGAGCACCTGCCCTGGACTCAGGAGGACCTGAGTTCAAATTTGGTCTCAGACACTTACTAGCTGTGCAGCCCTGGGCAAGTCACTTCCAAGGGTGGGGAACCTACAGCCTTGAGGCCACATGTGGCCCTCTAGGTCCTCAAGTGCAGCTTTTTGACTGAATCCATACTTCACAGAACAAATCCCCTTAAAAGAATTTGTTCTGTAAAACTTGGACTCAGTCAAAAGGCCATACCCAAGGACCTGGAAGGCCATATGTGGTCTAGAGGCCACGGGTTCCCCACCTATGACTTAAATCCAGCTGACTCCAAAAAATATTGAGAATCAGTATGGTATAATGGTAAGAGACCTAGTGATGGAGGCAGAAAACTTGGGCTCACATCCTGCCTTTTGACACATACTAGCTGTGACTGAGCCTCTGGATGCCCCAAGGCAAATCTTTGAGACTCAATGTCATAGAAAAGCTGAATTATAACCTAGAGAAAATTCCTACACCAGTAGTTTTCCACACTGATGACACGGAAGGTTCACAACAACAATAACCATAAAACTAAAATTAAGATATATTTCTCCCACCCCCAAGACAAAACAAACATCACAGGGTGATGGGGACAACACCAGATTAATACTTAGATGACTTGAGTTCTAGCTGTGATCTTGGACAATTTGTGACCTCTACTTCCAAATCTGTAAAAACCTATGGAGGCTGGACTAGATTTATGGAAAATTCTTTGTGGTAGAGGCAGTGGTCTGAGCTGCATCAGGCTGGGCTGTCCTGGCTGCTTGTGAGGCTTTGGATTGAGCCAAGTAAATGATAGTCCTGTGCACAAACTGGCACCCTGTCAGGATCATTTGATGATGATGATTTCCAGGCTGGCTTGGCTGTGCTGATCCATTAACATAGTGGCTTCTGGAGTTGAGTTTTCCGAGAATATTTGTTAACCAGTAGTTGTATACTCAGGTGATGATAAGGTCAAAAATGGATGTTGTTCAGTTGTTTTTCAGTCATGTCTGACTCTTTGTGACCCAATTTGGGGTTTTCTTGGCAAAGATACTGGAGGGGTTTGCCTTTCCTTTTTCCAGTTCATTTTACATATGAGGAAACTGAGGCAAACAAGTGCCTTGTCCAGGGTCACGCAGCTAGTAAGTTTCTGGGGTCAGATTTGAACTCAGGAACATGAGTCTTCCTGAATCCAGGCAGGATAGTTGTCTACATTCTGAGTTCATTTGAGTGTAGGATGGGAGGGATAAAAAAAAAATCTACCAAAGAGACACATTTTCTGCCTGATTCTTCCACTTCCCCACCCCATGCTTAAATTCCAGAAGCACTTTTCCTTAAAATTTGCTTATGAATGGCATAGAGCAGATTGCCAGGCCTTAGCTTGCTTCACATAGAGTTGATCTGAAAGGTTGTCTGGAGTTGCCATGATTTTCTAGTGGAACTACCTTCTGAAAGCGAATTGGCAGTCTCAGACCAAACGGTTTCTTGCAAATGTTTCCATTTTTCTAATGGAAGTAATGAATGAAGATGGATGTTTGTGGAATGTTGAGTATAATGACATTTCCTTGCAACATTTGTTTCAGTTGTGGATATTGAATCAGAGGCATCAACATAAATGGTAAAATAAATGTTTGGAATTGAAGAAAAAAAGCTTCAGCTGTTTTGATGCATCCCTCTAAATCCTGGTTCACCACAATCAATGTTTTACTGAGGGAGCATCTGCCAACCTGGATTGGGACTTAAATATTCTATTAGTTGTTTTCATTGACTGGAAGACCCATGGTGTGCCTGATCTGATGGCAAACTGGAGATTGAAGTTTCAAATTTCCCCCAGGAAGCATTTTCTATCTTTGAATATTCATTCTGTTTAGGTGATGCATGTATGAGAGAATTGTGGGTAGGGGGAGGGTTCAAGCCCAGAGTTATTTGGGTTGTGATCACCTGGAGACACCGTCTGTTAGTGCGCTACTCCCAAATACAGAGCTGGCTGCTTGGCTGCACCACAGAATGTTACTTCTTTCCAAAGTGAATAACAGTTGCTAACATGCACTTACTAACAAAATTCCCCTGGTGCCCATTCATAAAGCATCGCACTGGTGATTCTATCAGCATTAAACTGTTTGGTGACTGAGTTTAGAATTATAGGAATTGGAGAAATGAATTAGCGGTAAATCAAGTCCCAGCTGAGTTTGAACCCAACTGCAGCGGGTTTTAAATTAAAAATATTTCGCCAAGATGAAGCAGTTGTAAGTCAAGCACGGGAGCTCTGTCATTCTTGACTTTGGAGAAGTCACAGCCACCCTTTTGAAAGGAAAAACCCTGACAACAGCCTGTATTGATTACTTGCCATGTGAGGAAATTGCCACTTCATTTCTGCCACAAATGGTTGGTTTTCATAAAAAACCAAAAACCCAAAACCAACCCCAACAACAAAACACCTTAACTGCAGGCACATGGGGCCTTGTGGGCAGCAGGGCAGGTAGGGCCAGGGTGGGTGAGGGGGGAATGGGAGCAAGGCCTCCTATACTTCCCTGGAGGGAAATCTGGTTGTGTGGGCACTGGGCATGCAGGTTATTTTCCTGCTTGAGTTCATTTTGATTCTTCTTACTAAGGGATCTGTAGGAAAAGACAACAAAAGGAGCGCTTTTGGAAGGCTACAAGGCTGTCATGTTGCCAGTGACAATTGTAGCGTAATGGAAAAGAGTTTGTCTAAGTTATAGTGCCCTCTGAATGGAGCTCTTTGGATATATGGCCACAGCCTCTGTGGCTCCACTTTCCTCCTGCAGTATAAGCCTGATTGTTCCCCCACCCATCCACCCATCCACCCATCCACCCATCCACCCATCCACCCATCCACCCATCCACCCATCCACTCATCCACCCATCCAGAGTGGGTAGGGGATAAGGAGATCTAGCTGATTATTTGGGCTCTGTTGAAATTTTTTCAGTATGTCTGCTCCCTGGCCTAAGCTTCAGTTTCTCTTTCTGTAAATTGGGAGAAATCGTTCTTGTTTTTCCCTACTATGGGCATATGGTCCTCAACTAGAGACTCACTCTGATATGTGGCATGATGGAGAGCCTTGGTTCTCACAGGTAGTGCTGGAAGAGCATGAGGTCTGGAAGGTTCTATTGAGCTGCAGAGACTTCAAGGATTGGATCCTGTAGTGGATATTATATCACAGGTAGAGTACTGGCCTTGGAGTCAGAAAGCCCTGGGCTTGAAACATCCCTCGTGTGCTTGGCAGCTGTATACCCTGGGCAAGCTGCTTAAATTCTCTGGACCATATTGGTAAAATGAAGGGGTAGACTCAATGACCTCTAAGGTTCTTGTCAGCTCTGAGTCTGTGATTCTATGACAAGGCTAGCTGCCCTGGGAGAGGTTTATCACCAGAAAGCTGTTCCCTCAGTGACAAATTTAACAACTGATGAAAAGTTGTCCCTAAGTTTCAGAGGGGTTACAATCTACATGAGGGGAGGGAGGACCCATAGCTTCTTGAAGGCTTTAAGGACTGAACTCTGGGCATGTGGTGAGGATGGATGTGGTTATTAAATAAAATGACTAGGCACAGCCCAGATTAAAAATGTCATTTAAGGCCAGAATCAAGGGATGGGGGGAGGGAGAGACAGACTGAGGGAGGGAGGGAGAGAGAAAGAGAGAGAGAATGAGAAATAGTGGTTTGATCCTTTCATTATTATTCCCTGGTCAGTTTCCATAGATTTTCTGAACCAGGATCTGGAGTTTGTAAAGAGAAAAAGCCACTTTGGGAGGGACAGAGAAGAAGGATCTTTGGAGGAATGGTGGGGAGGTGGCAGGTGACAAATGGGTCAGGCCACCAGACATCTGAGTAAGACTATGAAAAAAGAGGCTCTCTGGGCCCTGAGGTATATTGGTGTTGGGATGGCTTACTGAATACCTGTCCCTAGCCCCATGGATTTGTTCCTTTTTTTGTCCTTGAAAATGAACATTGCATAATGGAGACAGAGCTAGTCCTAGAGTAAGGAAGACCTGCTAGCTGTTAGACCATAGGCTTAAGTCCTCTAACCCCTCAGTGCCTTCAGATAATATCTCTGAGTCAATAAGTGACAGATTGGTCATCATCAATATACCCCAGTGGCGTGAATCCCACCCACAAATCTGTCAAATGAGGGGTTTTGACTACATGCCTCTGATTTAAAGCAGAAGGAACTTCAGAGGCCATGTAGTCCAAACCCCTTGTTTGACAGCTGAGGAAACTGAGGCCCAGAACGCTTAGTAACTTGCCCAAGGTACCTTGCCCATTTAATTGACATTAAGCATCAGACATAAGGCATGAGCAGTAGGGTCTTTTGATTCTTAGAACCCCTGTTCTTTTCTCTGTACTGTACTGGTGCAGTTAGTTGGTGCAGTGGATTAAACACTGGATTTAGAGTTAAGGGCCTGAGTTCAAATCCTGCCTCAGACACAGATTGTGTGACCCTAAGCAAATTGTGTGACCCTGGGCAAGTCACTTGGGCTCTCTCAGACTCAGTTTCCTTATCTGTAAAATAGGGATAATAATAGCACCAACCTCCCAGGGTTGTCATAAGGAGCTTGTCTAAAATGCCTTGCAAACCTTAAAACACTATATAAGTAGTAGCATTGTTATCACACAGCTTCCCTACCAGCTTTCTGTACAGTTGTTCAGCTGCAAAAGTATACACAATTCCTGTGAGGTGCTCAGAGATCATTAGACAGTGCCCTATATGGCAGGTAGAAGGGCCACTGTTCGGTCATTGTTCTGAAAGTCTCTGCTCTCTCCCAGCAGCCACAAAGAGTGTCTTTAGCTGTAAAATTGAAATGAGATTTGGAGTGAAACAACAGGGCTGCCGCCCTCCCTATACTGTTCTTCAGTACCTTGGTGTTGCTAATATACATGACTTGTGCTGGTGGCTCTCTGGTTGAATGGGAACAGGAGTGGGCTAGGTATTTGTGAGATCTAGCTTTTCAAGAGCCCCCCAGAGATGACAGGATTTCTGCTCTTCCCCCGACCCCCTATCAGCGTTAACCACTACTTTCAAGAACATAATACATCTATGTTCAGTGCTTATTGTCCGAGGGGAGACCAGTGAGTTTTCTGTGTGTTATCTGGTGGTGAAATACTTTCCTACTAGTGGATGGGGCCCCGAAGAAGGGAAGTGACAAGTGTGATAAATCTGTAGCAGGGCCAAGAATAGAACAAGATTGTGTTGATTGAACTGACATGTGGTTTGTCCCCAGTCCTGGACTTCCCATCCCTCAGAAGCAAGAATCTCTGGGTTTGGTGAATAAGGACTGAGTCAGTCTAGCCTTTTTAGGAGAATTTCCGGCTGACTAGTCTACCTTCAATCACCAACCCCATCCTGCAAACTTCATTTTTACTTGTAACATCTACTTGACTTTTCATTTGAGAGTCGCTAGTCATGCCTCTCACAGAGTTTAAAGTTCATACATTTCGGGGAGGGTACCTCCAAGGTCAACGGAGCTCAACTCTCTCATTTTACAGATGAAGAAAAGGAATTCATGACTGCTTTTTGCTCTGCCTCTGTTGGAAGTGTTTAGAGGGTTTCAGGTTAATTTCAGGCTCAACTTGGGCAGTCTAAGAGACTTGGCTAAAAGCTTGCGGTCCAGTTGGCTACTTGACCCTACGATGTCCTTTTCTGTTCCTTTCCTGAGTTTTTACAGTGAGAAATTATCAAGAACTTAACTGCTTCATGGTTCTTCACTTATCTTCCAGCTTAAACACTGGGTCCCCAAACTTGAGTATCTCATACCTATGGGCAATAGAGAGTATATCAGAATGGCCTACTCTCTGTTCATTGTACAGCACAATTTATTTCTTGCCTCCATGTCCCTCTGTGGAGAGGGATACTCTCTTTCCTCACCCCTGCTGCTAAGAATTCTTACCTCCCTTTCAAGGCTCAGATGAAATGCCATTGCCCATATGTCTTTCCTAGTATCCCCAGTTTTTAATTCTCCCCTAAATTATTTTGTGTACATTTCATATTTAATTTCCTGAATACATGTATTTACTCTCAGCAGAATGTGAACTCCTTGAAGGCAGGGGCTATATTTTTGGGCACTGTATTCTTAGTGCCCAGCATTGTGCCTGGAGCATGAGACATTTAGCAAAGGTGGGTTGAATGGAATTGAATGAAATCTAAGTCCACTGGAATTAGGAAGATGCCTTCCTTTAAAGAGGGTTGCTAGGTGGCAAAATAGAGGTAGAGTACTGGCCTGGAGTCAGGCAGACCTGAGTTCAAATATGTTCTCAGACACTTACTAGCTGTGGGATCCTGAGGAAGTCACTTCATCTTGTTTGCCTCAGTTTCCTCATCTGTAAAATGAACTGGAGAAGGAAATGGCATATCTTTGCAAAGAAACCCCAAATGGGGTCACAAAGAGTCAGAAGTGACTGAACAATAATTCCTTTAAAGTCCGTACTTAGTTATATTTTTTGATCATATGTCACAGACCATAGAATGCCAGAGCTGGGATGGACCTAGACATCCCTTCATTTGACAGAGGAAGAGCAGGGGACAGAGCAAATAAATTCCTCAGCTTCAAAGGTTATTTTCAATTCTATATTTAACTTTCCCGTAGTAACAACAGACGTGGTGTGTGAACACCTAATCAGTCAGGGACCTTGACTGCTAGACTTATAGTGTAGTCTGGTAATCAAACAAGAGCTGTCAGTATTTTCCTACTATACACAACTATAAGAACTTGACCCCCTGGACAGCACCCCTCCCTCCTTGCCGCTGACCAGAGGAAAGGATGAAGGAGAGTGAGAATGAGGCAAAAGACAAAGGGATGGGATGAGAGGCGATGATTGACATGCAGCAGTTGGCGCTTCCTATCTGCCCAACCCCCATAAAGACAGTTTTAATTTCAGGGTGACATCAAGTAGAAGAAGGTGCCCTTCCGCCTGTTCGCTTTGAGCTGAGTGTCTGTGGCTCGGCTACTGATTTGGGGACCTTTGCAGGGAGAGGTAACAGCTCAATCTTGGCTGGACATGATGGAGGGCTGTTTCTGTTGTAATTACTTTTAGCGTTGATTGAGAGCTCATTGCTGTTCAGAGTACAGACAGGGCTGAATCTATGTCTCAATGAGTTGGAGACAGGGAGGAGACGAGGAATGTTCTCTGTGCAAGGTGGCGATGCCGTAGCCCAAGGTCAGGAGTGGGTCAGTGGATGGCTGCTCAGTGTCCTGCTGGGGCTGGGATAGTTGTCAAGGTGGGCAGGCAGGGGTGTCCTGAAGCCAGCTCCAAATAACCCTGCAAACCAGCTGTTAAATTTTCAGTATGAGCATTTACGCCTCAGAAATCAGCAAACGCTACAAACCAGGGCTTGGTTTATTGTTTTGTTGATTATTTTGGATTTAAGAAAGTGATTAAGAAAGTTCTGAAAATGCAGATTAAACTTAAAAGTGGGTTGTGAATACATTTCCCTGCCCCCCCCCCCAGAGAGAGCTAATTGTTAAATATTTACCAGTGCAACCTTGTTTTCTGGGTAACCTGGGAGGGGATGATACGAAAAAATTCTCAGAAGTGTGGGAAGGTTATATAAAAGCAGATGTGTCTAAACATGGGTCCACACTACACGTCATGGATTTAAATCTGGAAGAGAATTTAGATATCATCCGGTCCAACCCTCTCATTTCACAGATGAGGAAACTGAGACCCAGAGAGGCAAAATGACTCATTGAAAGAAACTCAACTAGTAGCATCTTGAGCCAGGATTCAAACTCATTAACCTTTGGTCTAGCAATATTATGCTATATTATATAGCATATATATATATATATATATAATATATATTATATAATGATATAAAGTTATGCTATGCTGTGTCTGGAAGCACAGGACAGTATAAGCAACTTGCAAGAGAAGGATATTTATCTAGCTGGAGCTTGGATGGATGCAAATGAGGCAATGCTCCCAAATGTCCTGGTGTGGTTACATTCCAGCCTAAAAAGAGCCCTGTCTTCATCTTCTCACTGGGGTACCAGTTACCTGGAAGCTCTTGGGAACTTTGTGACTTTTGGTTCTGTCATTTTTCAGAAGGCCGGTCTCTTATAAAAATATATGGGAAGACAAAAGGAAGCAATTTAAGTTTCAATACAAAGACGTTCATCAGTAGTAAACTGGACCATCTTGAGGATGTTGGCTAATTGGTCAGTCAATCAACACTCTTTTATTAAGTGTCCACTATTTGCCAGGCACTGTGATGTGCTGAGGATACAGAGAAAAAAGCAAAAATTGTTCCTGCCCTCAAGATGCTTACATTCTAATGGGGAGACAACATATATAAATCAGAACATACAAGATAAATGCAAAGAAGAGAAGAAGTAACTTTAGAAGCACTAGCAATTTGGGGTGGGGGCAGCATCAGGAAAGGCCTCCTGGAAAAAGAGGTCCATTAACTGATTTTTAACAATAGTTAACTAACATTATTAAGAATTTATCATGTGCCAGCCACTGGGATAAGCTCCGAGGACACAAAAGAAGGCAAAAACAGTCCCTGCCCTCAAGGAGCACACAATCTAATGGGGAAGACAAGATGCAAATAGTCAGGTATATACCAGATATGTACAGAGAGGTGCTCTGAGAGGGGAAAACACCAGAAGGTAGGAAAGGGCTCCTGCAGAAGGTGGGGAGGAGCCAGGGAAACAAAGAGGCCAGAGGGAAAGGAAGGAAGGAAAGAAGGAAGGAAGGAAGCAAAGAAGGAAGGAAGGAAGAAAGGAAAGAAGGAAGAAAGAAAGGAAGGAAGGAAACAAAGAAGGAAGGATGGAAGAAAGGAAGGAGGGAGGGAAGGAAGGAAGGAAAGAAGAGAAAGGAAGAAAAAGAAAGAGAAAGGAAGGAAGAAGGGAGAGAGGGAGAAGGGAAGAAGGAAGGAGGGAAACAAGCACTTATTAAGTATCTACTATGGGTCAGGCCCACCTCAGTTTCACTTCTTTGAAATTCACCTTGTCACCTACATGATGCCTTTCCTGATTGCCCCCAGTTGCTAATAGCTTCACTCTAAAACATTTTGTGTTTATCATTTTGTGTATATTCTCTACATATTAAACACGTTCATGTTGTCTCTCTGGATAGAAAATGAGCTCCTTGAGGACAAAGAGCTTTCTCTCTCTCTCTCTCTCTCTCTCTCTCTCTCTCTCTCTCTCTCTCGTTTTTTTTTTTTTTTACCTAAGTGACCCTTGGAATACAGTAGGCACTTAATAAATCCTTGTTGATTGTTAATTATGAAGATGCAACTCTTAGCTTTAGGCAGAGCCATAACTGTCAATTCTGGTACCCAAGGAGAGCATTTAAAAAAAAGTTCCTTAGTTGAGGAGAGAGACTTTATACTTTGAGACTCGAGGCCCTGGAAGGACCATGCAACACCACATTGTGGTTAAAGAAACAGATACCACAAGGCTGCTTCCAAGGAGGGAGGAGCTCATGTGAGGTGCAGCTGATGGGGATGGGCAAAGGAAACTTGCCATCTGGTAATTTCTTCTTTTAACTAATTATTCTTGCTAACCAGGTGCTAATCTTATTTGTTTCTTCATTCTGAAGAAGTACAACCACATTCATCACTTTCTAAATTTCAGTGCTGATAGACAAACCCACACAGTGCCTGGCAAAAAAGTAGGCATGTAATAAATGCTTATTGACTTGACAAACACCAGGTTGCCCCTCTCCAGTTGTGCATGGCACTGGTCTCAGAGATGGCTACTGGACTGTATGCCTCTGCATCACCAGGAGACTTCAGACTGGAAGGAGAGAGGGAAGGAGGTACCATGCATAGCTCAGAAGCTACTAAATATTGGGGAGTGGAGACGGTTGGGGGATTTTATAGTTCCATCTCTTTGATCAATTGAACCTGTATCTATAGGTCATTGGTGACAAACCATCACTATATTAATCATTATTATTATCTTTTGCCTAGACCCCTGTGATTTCATTGATATAGAAAGCTCTATCCACCAGTTCAATTAGCAGCTTATATTCTGAAAGAGTTAACTGAAGACACTGAGAAATTCAGTGACCTTTCCAAGGTCACACAACCAAGTATTTGTCAGAAGGAAGACTTAAACCTAGGCTTTCCAGACTGCAAGGCTTTAGAAACTTTACCACATTGTTTGTTATTATTACTTTTCTGGGCCAAAACACACATATACATTTATTTTTGTTTTCATAGGGTCTGTGGCAGTAGTCTCTTGGCAAACACATTCCTCTCACCAGGTGGTGGCGGTGGCTGATGCTGCTACTACCAGTCATTTCAAGTTCACCATCTAGGCCCAAGACCTTCCCTTGGCTTTGGATGGAGGTGGATGGGGAATCTTGGCTCCGGCTCAATGCAGTGGCTGCTGCTAACTATTAGTAGGTAATTATTGCCCGGAGCCTACCTGCTAATTACCCACAGCATTGCAGGTCCAGAGCATCTGCTAATTTACCAGCAACCAAGCCGTGGAGCTAAACCAATCAAACAAGGACTGAGGGTGATGAATCCAATGTTGCATGACACGATTGTGTCTGGAGATATTCATGGGCATGTGGCAAGGATGTTTGTTAGGCAAAAAAAAACCAACCAAAAAACTCAAACCCTTTCTCTGCTATTCTCAGCCCCAGGTCTCCGGCTGCTGGCAAGTTAGCCTCCTGCCCAGTCTTATGGGCCTTTTGTGGTTTTCATGGTATGTGGCCAGCTTCACAAGTAAAATTCTTTGCCTGAAGCTTCCTGGAACTCTGCGCATGCTCAGCTCTCTGGGTACTTCAGCCCCAGCATCAGTAAAATTGAGCAGCAGACTACTGAAACTTTGAGCCTTGATGGACCTTGTGAATAAATGGATGAAAAAGCACTTAATTAATGACTTACTGTGTACAAAGTACTGTGCTGTGAGGAGAGTTTTGTGATTGTCTGGTTCACATATGAATTGCTGTTGAATTATCCTGTACTTGTGCAATTAAT
The DNA here is from genome assembly GCA_028627135.1 of Pseudochirops cupreus. Classification (NCBI taxonomy): domain Eukaryota; kingdom Metazoa; phylum Chordata; class Mammalia; order Diprotodontia; family Pseudocheiridae; genus Pseudochirops; species Pseudochirops cupreus. The sequence goes on along the minus strand of CM053581.1, from coordinate 493,463,117 downwards.
TTTTTGAACCTAAGTCCAGGACTTTGTCCCAATTAAGTTGTATTGGTCCATCATTCCAACCTAGGAGAATCTTTTTGAATCCTGTCTCCACTCTCCAGAGACAGATACCCTTGGGATATAAAACCCCAGAGAAGACTGAAAAAAGTCCACAGAACATTTTCCTCCCAGAGATCTGGCAGGGGATAAAAGACAGCCATCTTTACAAGCAGGTTCACTTACCCTGACAGGATTTGTCAGGGATAGCTCTGACAAATTTTGTATTCTATACAAAATTTGTATTCTATATAAATAGAAAAGCAAGAAACTCACATTCTAATAGGAGGAGACCCCATGTAGAGTAGGTTTCAGCTATAAGCTGATGCCATTGTCCCAAAATCTTTAGGATGCAATGGCAAGGTGGAGAGTAATGCATCTTTTGAAATATCATTTCCTCTGATAAAAATCATTTCTGTAGACCTCTGTCTCATGCTAACTGGGAGAGGAATGGGAAACAAGCCATAGTCCAAAGCTAATGAAGATTGGGGAAGTTTAGAAGGTTGGATGGTTGGATCATTCTTATAGGGCCTAGATCCCAGAAAGTCTGTGGGAGAGGTTGTATTTCCGCTGAGGGTGGTGGCCTGCAGAGAGAGAGTAATGGTTTGTGCCAGAGCTCATAGTTTCTGAACACTAGGAGGGACAAGATCATGTTTAATGCTGGAAGAGGGGTCTTATGGGTCATCCAAGTTGTCTGCCATTTTTCCTGCCCCAGGGAAAATTAAACTGGTGAACGAATTGACACTGAGGATGCAGTGTCGGGGTAGTATAAGGAATGCCAGGTTTGGTATCTATCTTCCTGTTTGTTCAACCTTGGGCAAGTAACTTAACTTCTCTGGGTCTCAGTTCCCCCACCAGAAAAAGGGGACTGTGTCAGATATTCTCCAAGGTGTCTTCCTATTCTACATTTCTATAATCAGGTGCTATGTAACTCATGGGATCATAGATACAGATATAGAGGTGACCTCAGAGATCATCTGTATTAACCCTCTCCTTTTACAGATAAAGAAAATAAGACTTACAGAGTTTCAATGACTTGCCCAAGGTCACAAAGATGGGAATTAGAATAGAATAATTAGAATCCAGGTCCTCTGACTTCAGAACTAGAACTCTTTGCAGTTAGAAGCCCTTAAAGAGAAAGCAATATTTAACACAAAGAAATGCATCTCTAATCATGGCGGACTTTAAATGGGAGGAAGAAGGCAAGGCATGGGGTGGGAAAGGAGGAAGGGAGGCGGGTACAGATGTCATTTCCAGTACCAAAATACATAGCACTTAGAAGTGCGTAAAGTACTTTATTCTCAAAAATCCTGTGGGGCAGCTTGTTGTAGTTGTCATTCTCTGGTTTGTGATGTCTGACTCTTTGTGACCCCATAGCAAAGACACTGTAATAGTTTGCCATTTCCTTCTCCAGCTCATTTTACAGATGAGGGAACTGAGGCAAAAAGGGTTAAGTGACTTCCCCAGGGCTACAGAGCTGGTACGTGTCTGGGTCTGGATTTGAACTCAAGTCTTCCTGACTCTAGACCTATTGCTCTATCCACCTCACTATCTAGCTGCCTCATATGGCAGCTTATGGATGAGGAAGCTCAGACTCAAAGGTTTAGTATTGAGGTCATACAGCTAGAAAACATTGTTGCTAGGATTAATTAAAATTCAAGCCTTCTAACTTTAAAACTAATGGTCTTCCCATTATCACTTGCTGTTTCTCCTACCTCCTCCTGGTTGTAAGACCTACTCAGCCTTCCTACCACCAGCACACTTCCTCCACCCTTCCTTCACACTCAGGCTGATGTGAAAGTGCCACATTTACAGGTCAGGTGACTGATGTGCTCTCCTCCAACTTCCCCATAAGTATGTTAAGGTCTGGGGAACCAGGAGATTCCATCCATCACAGCTATGAGCCTCCTGGGGCAGAGCACCATTAACACTAAACATGGTGAAAGGCTGAAGAAAAAAGCTAGGAGCATGACACTTTGCAGCTGACTTGAAACTTGAAATCTACCTTATCCCCCATATTCTAGTAGTCTGATCTGGCTTTTGATCGCTCCTGACGACAGGAACACAGTTTCAGTGTACCATTGTGGGTGGGGGAAAAAAGAAGAACTTTGTCAGCCCCAAGGTTTTGGCTTCCAGAACATCTATGGGTGCCATACACATGTGAATAAAGAATCTGCAGGTTCCCCAAGTCAGAGATAAGATAGAATCTCCCTCCCTCCCTCTCTCTGTCTCTGTCTCTCTCTGTCTCTGTCTCTCTGTCTCGGTCTGTCTGTCTGTCTGTCTCTCTCCCCCCTCCTCCATCTTATAGCAGCATAGAATCCTGGTAGGGAATAGGTTTCTCCAGAAGCCATTTTGTCCTCTTGGCAGTTCAACACCTATCTGGGCAGAGTCTAGACGCCCCTGAGACTACAGGAGGATTACAAAGGAGTGTTTGCCTTACTTTCTTATTTCTCATTCCTAACCAAGCACACTCTGTCCCTTCCCCTCTCCTTCAGCTCACCATGAGACAGTGCCTAGAACATAGTAGGAATTCAATAGCTTTTTATTTAATTGAATTGATTAGGATTATCCATGACAAATCATGTCAGGGCAAGAGAACCTGCTTGTAAAGATAGGTGTCTTTTACCCCCTGCCAGATTTCTGGGAGGAAAATGTTCTGTGGGCTTTTTCCAGTCTTCTCTAGGGTTTTATATCCCAAGGGTATCTGTCTCTAGACAGTGGAGACAGGATTCAAAAAGATTCTCCTAGGCTGGAATGATGGACCAATACAACTTAATAGAGACAAAGTCCTGGACTTAGGTTCAAAAAGTAATAGCACAAGTACAGGATGATTCAATAGCAATTCATACGTGAACCAGACAGTCACGAAACTCTCCTCCCTGGCATTCTTGTTTCCAGTAGTGTGAGGTGGCTGCTAATTAAATCCCCATCATCTCAGGCTGTAGTAATAGCTACATTCAGATCAAAGGAGGTAAGAGATGGAAAATCACTATATTCTCTTCTGGTCATATCACACCTAGAGGAAATTTTAAAGATGGAAATTGATTGATAAATTAGACTTCTTCCTAAAGAGTGTGACTAGGACCACAAAAGGTCTGGAAACCATTGTCACATGAAAGATGGTTTGAGGAACTGGAGATTTTGAGGTTAGAGAAGTGAAGGCTTGGGGTGGAGAGGGAGAAAGGGGACATAGTAGCTATCTTCAAATATCTGCCAAATTGTATTCAAGTATTTAAAAGGCTGTCATATGGAGAAGCGAATAGACTTATCCTGTCTAGATTTATAGGGCAGAACCAGGACTAATGTTACGGGCAGTTATGGGCAGCTAGATGGCATAATGGTTGGAACTCTGGACTTGGAATCATGTAGGATGTGAGTTTGAATTCTCTCACTTACTAGCTATGAAATCAGGCAAGTAACTTGATCTGGAAAGCTTAGTTTACTCATTTGTAAAATGGACATAATAATAGCACCTACCTTAGGACTGGGGGGAGTTAAGGGGCGCAGTGGATAGAGTGCCAGGCCTAGAGTCAGGAAGACCTGAATTCAAATTTGACCTCAGACATTTACTAGCTGTGTGGCCCTGTTTGCCTCAGTTTCCTCATCTGTAAAATGAGCTAGAGAAGGAGATAGTAAACCACTCTAGTATCTTTGCCTAGAAAACCCCAGTTGAGGTCACAAAGAGTCAGACACTATTAGAATGACTGAACAACAACAAAAATATATTATGGGATTTCTGTAATCATTAGATGACACCCAAGGTCTTTTTTCTTTTATCCTGTGAAATTCATACTCTGTGTAGAATTGCTGACTCTGTCCCAGTACCCTGAAATGAAGGTTATCTGACCACCAATCACAGCCTGGAAACTCATTTGCCAACTAATTTGCCAAGAGTTATAAAGGAATTCCCTTTCTTTGCACCCTCTCCCATCCTTTGCCATTGTGGAGGTGTGCTCTTGAAAATCAGAACCTGGAACTGATTCCCCCGGGAGATCCCTCCAGTCTCTCTGGTCCTCTGATTTCCACTGACCTGCCTCATGGAGCTGAGCTGCTCCCAGCAGCTGCCCAGTTTGCTGGGGCTTTTGTTGGTGAACAAGAGTCAGACATCTCAGCTAATGAGGAGAAAAGAATAACTGATTGTAGTTTCATTTTTAAAGCAGATGTTTCTCAGGGAATAAATCAACACCAGCAGCCTCTTCTCTTCTGACATTTTAAAGACAGGCCTGGGAGCCAGTTTTCAAGCATCTAAGTTCTGGCCAGCCTCCCCAGCTGAGGTCCTGACACACTTTGCATGTTTGAATGTGGCTTTTTCATTCCCAATTAACCATCTTCTTTCTACCTGGGTCACCTTCCTCCCTGTATAAGCTTCCCCAGCCATGAGGAAAGGTAGAAAACACTTATCTTTACATACACTGTCACTCTGGTTATGTCTCAGCTGTGTTTGGAGCATTGATTTTATATTTCCTTCCTCAACAAACCTGCTAATAAGATTTTTTTTCCTTTCTCTTTCCCTTCCCACTCCTCCCCCTTTCAACTTGGCCTAGACTCTTGGTCAGGCTTTGATTGCATGTCTCATTGATTCCATTCAGCTATTTATTAATGTACTAATTAGTATATTCATTTAAAGGAGAGTGACACAGAGCTTTTTTTCTTCCAAAGTTTACAGAGGTGCAGGTTAATGGAAATTTCTGTTTATATAACATTGCTGTCGCGTGTGGAGAGGATTAGTTTTGGATGTTAAAAGGACATGGCCAGGGTTTTTCCCAGGGCTTAAATCTCTTTGGTTGACAGTCCCCAACATCTTAGAAAGGTGAACTCTACATTCTTACTATATATTTCTTTACTCTATAGAGATATATTTCTGTTTCTGTGGGGAAATTGATGGTCAGGTAGCTGGGAGCTGTATACAAACATAGTCCCTCACACCTTCCTGCATTATAGTAAGGTGGCACAGGTGGCCTGGTGAATATTGTTTTCAAAGAACAAATTGGCAAGTCATGCTTATTAATATGACTAGCATAATAATAATGTATGTCATTGCCTTTGGACTAAAGGACAAGTTTACTGTTTGGGGATTTTTTTGTGTAGCTGCTTCTTGGTTCCTTCTGCTCTGTTCATTATTGAGTTGGTCATGAAGGGCAAAGAGTAGGTGGATTAATTATGCATTGAAGAGCTGTCTGTGTGGGTCAGGTAATGGAATTACCAAATCTACTGGCAGTGGTTCCGAGAAGTGAACACAGGAGTTCTTGGACCTCTACCGAGAGCTTTGCCTACCACAATGTCGTCACCCAAGCCAGAGGAACCTACAAAGAAACAGATCCAAAAGTTGTTTTTTTTTTTAATCCTATAGAAGGGTAATACTATGAAGTCATGTATATAAAGAAATGTGTTAAGCTTTTCTTTGAAGGCATGGTTTTGACTTTGGCACTACTCAATGGCGCCACAAGGAGAAGTGGTCACTTAAGGAAATCAAGAACTGAAGAAAGGTTGGGGTGTGATTCTCAAATAAAGTAGAATGCATTTGTGGAGGTATCATTCATTCATTCTATCATTCATTCATTTGTCAAATGGCTATTAAGCATATGGCTTAGATAATCACAGTCCCTCCCCTTGCTGAGATTACAATCTAGTAAACTCCTTATGGACTAGTGGCCTCCTTGTGAGGTTCTTTCCTTTCCCCAATGTTTTCCCCTTTTGGGGTCCATGGACTGAGAATACCTGTAACAAGTATATTTAACATAAGGTGGGTAAGAAGGGATGGTGCCGTGGAAAGGGTCCTAGATTTGGAGTCTATGCAGTGCTCCCTTCCCCTCACCTCCAGCACATGGCAGGCTGTCTGGCTCTCCTCGAGCTTCTCAGCCAAGAGGAGAATGTCCCAGACACCGGCTTTTTGTGTTCCAGGTTTCAGTACTTCAGACAGAACTGGACTGGGGCTTGGAGATTGCTACTTATTAGGAATCTAGCACTGGCAGTGACGGAGTTACCTGAGCTACTTCCTCTCTCCTTCTCATCTCTCAGGACAAAGGATTAATAGGAAGTCATCAGGAATCTTAGGAAGAGGCAAATTTCACTGGTTGTTTTCAGGGAGCCTTTGACATGAGAGCAGTCTCCTAGGACGGCAGTGCTTCCTCTCCCCTCCTCCTTCGTGCCAGCTTATTGGGCTGTGTAGCATCCAAGACTCCTGCTGGAAGGGGCCTTTGAGATCATTTAGTCCAATTGTCTCCTCTTAGAGACAAGGAGGAGTGAAGGGTCTTGACCAAAGTTGCTCAGATAGTTCTTGGCAGAGCTTGACAGAACTGAGGTCCTCTGATTCTATTTCCAACTCTCCGTTATCATTCACTCACTCAATCAAAATATCTATTAATATTAGCTAGGATTTACATAGTGCCTTGGGGTTTGCAATGTGCTTCATGTATTTCATCTGATCCTTACAACAACCATGTGAGGTAGCCTCATTTTACAGATGAGGAAACTGAGGCTGGGGGAGGTCACATGACCTGCCCAAGGCCACACAGCTAGTATGTGAAATAAAATTTGAACTTGGATCTTCCAACATCAATGCCTGGTATGTTAAACAACTACTCTATGCTAGGCAGTGTGCTGTGTTAAGATTACAAAGACAAAAGTGAAACGGTCCTCTTTATTCTATTTGAGGAGATAAGCATTTATATGTAGATGGTCAATATATAAAAAAGAATATGAGGCGGTTTGGGGGGAGACAGGGCACCGTGCCATGTGCATCTCAAGGCTCTGTCCCCCACTGTCCTTTGGTGATGCTCTCTCTGGCCAGGACTTCAATTCTCATCTCTGTGTAGATGACCCCCAAATCTATATATCTTGCCCTAATTTCTCTTGAGCTCTAGTCCTAGATTCCTTGATATTACTACCTGGAGGAAGAAGAAGTAGGTAGAAGGGAAGAAGAGGAGTAAGAGAAGGGAGAAAGAGAGGATGAGAGGAAAGAAAAGGGAGAGAGATAAGGAGAGGATAGAAGGGAGGAGGAGAGGGCAGAGGGGAACAGGAAAGATGGGGGAAGGGAGGGAGGGAGGAAAAGTAGCGGGGAATGGAAGAGCAAATGAAGAGAGCCCCAGGAGGTGGGATTTCCTTAGAATCTTAGAATAAAAAGTTTCTTTGTCTGTTCTTTTTTAATTGTCTGCTTCATTAAAGACTGTGGGTTTAGAGGTAGGATTTTACTTTTTGCTTATTTGAATGTTCTTGTTTATGGTTATTGATTTATAATAAGATTTTTAAAAAAGGAATGACCAAAGACCCAACAGAAACAAGCAGTTTAGAGAGGCCTGCCTAGGGAGGGAAAAGACTTGAGCATGATAATTTAGACTAAGATACTAAGCAGGAGAAACCCTGGATTTCATGTGTACACAGTAATTAGGAAAGCCCTTCCTATCCAGTGACAGGGGTTGGGGAAGCCCTTTGTTCGTGCAAATTAAAGAAGAACAGGTAGGGGATTTTTGCTCCCACCCTGTTGGTTTGGAAAAAGAAATGTCTATTGATCACAAGAAGTAGTAATATTTTGGGGTGATCTGGGATGGAAACGGGGCCAAGCCTGAACCCCCAGGTCAGGTGCTATGATTGGGGTGGGTGAGGAAGGTAAGAAAGAAAAAAAACCACAGTTTACTTATTTCTTAATGTGTTGCATGAATGGGGTGGGGGAAGGTGTCTTTTGAGGTTGGAATTATAGCAAAATCGTAATAATAATAATAATAGCTAGCATTTATATGGTGCTATAAGGTTGGCCAAATACTTTACATATGTTATCTCACTGCATCCTCACAACAACTCTGGGAAATAGGTTCTATTATTATTCCCATTGTATAGATCAGGAAACTTGAGACAGAGAGGGATGAGTGACTCGCCCAGTTAGCTCTGAGGAAGGATTTGAATTCAGGTCTCCCTCATTCTAAGTCTAGCGCTCTATCCTCTATACCACCTTGATGCTAGACCCCTGGGGGAGTGCCCCTCCTGTGTTGCAGTCTTTACTCCAGGGCACAAAAACCTGTGAACCAACTAACTCACACAAACAAAAAACAGGTGTCCTTGATTTTTGCTTCTCAGGAGATTATAAAAAATGCTTTTCAACAATCCTGGGAGTAGGGGCAGGGGAAGGCTCTTACCAAGCCTAGAGTTAATTCTGCCTTAATTTGATTTAAAAAGAAGAGGGAGGTATAGAATTCCCTTAACCCAGTATATTAATTGAGAGCTATTTCCCATCCAGGGCCCTCCAGGAAACCAAACCCCACCTGATTTCAGCTCTGATTCGGGAAATGGCATTCCTAGAAACTCTCTTTAGTTAAAAAACTTTGCAAAAGGGACCTTCCCTGAGCCTGGGTTCTCTGAACCCAGCTCTTGAGCTCGCCCCTGGGGGTTCAGCTGCTGATAGAGAGAGCCTGAGGCTGTAGCTTTGCACAGTGGTGCCTTGGGTTTCACGTCTTTCTTCCCTTCTTTTCCTTGGATGGCATTAGAGCGGCCCCTGCCCAGACTCCCCTGGGTCTGTGTGTGCGTCAGGGATGGGATTTCTGGCCTATTTTGGTCATGGTGATCTGTCTTTGCTTGGGTCTCGTTGTTGTCGCTACAAAGGGAGGAGGCATCTCTTCCACTCAGCAACCCAGCTTTGCTGGAGTTCGGTGCCAAGCCAAGCCTGTCATCCCCTGGGGGCTCATTTTTTAAAGTCACCGCCTGCAGCTGAATTTGTGAGGAGGGCTCAAAACATGGAACTGAGAAAGTCAGAGCCTTAGATAGAGATCAGCTAGTCAAAACAGAAATAACCAAACCAAACTATTCCTCATTTTACAGATCTGATCTTGATCAAGATCTTAACAAGGACTTATTAAGTCCCTACTTTGTGCCAGGCACTGTGCTTGTGCATCAGTGGTGATGCAAGAACAAAGAAAGAAACAATATACTCCAAATGAGTTGAGGGAACTTGAGTACCCACAAGGCGAAGTCACTTAGCAGATCTTAAGCTTCAGAGCTAGTAGGAATCTTAGAGTCTTTTTAGCCTAACCCTCTCATAGTACAAATTCAGAAACTGAGGCTCACAAAGTGTGTGATTTGCCCATAAGCACACAGCTAGTAAGTGTTTGAACTAGGATCCAGGATCAAATCTTTGGATTCAAAGCCAGTGCTCTTTTCACTAAATTAGGTGGCTGTATCCAAACTGACACAGACTCTGTGACCAAGCTTTTATGTGTTCTCTTCTCCCTCACCTCCCAAACTCAAACACAACTAGCTTCAACGTCCAGGAAGTTTTGAGAGAAGGCTCTGCTGTAATGTAGGCCATTAACTGAGGGAGACGGCTCTCACTGATTCTCATGGTTGTTTTTGGTCCAGTGTCAAAGCAGCTCTTTCTAGGATGTTATCCCCCCACTTTCTAGATACACTCCTCCCCCCACTTTTTGTTCCCTTTTCTGGGGTCCTATTTGTCCTGGGCTAATAGCATCCCAATCCTTTGACTCTCCTGCACCAGCTGGTAAATGAGTTGAGGATCTGATTTATGGTCCTGCCTCTTTCTTGGAGAGCCCAGGATGAGATGGGGCTTAGATACACAGTTCCCAAACTCCTCTCCACCTACTCTATTCACCAGATACTCAGCACTACTTGCCCTTAGGAATAGTCCTAGAAACAAAGGCTCCAAGGTGGGGGTTCTTTTGTACCATATGGAACCCTTTGTCAGTCTGATGAAGCCCATAGACCCCTTCTTAGAATAATGTTTTTAAACAACTGAAGTAAATGTTAAATTTCAGTAATAAGTTAGTGAAAATATGTAATTCCCTCCCCTCTCCCCACATCTAAGTTCTTGGAGCCCCTGAAATTTACCTAGAGACCTCCAGATCATGAACCCCTGCTCCAATGGGTGGAGGGGCCAAAGTTAGGGGCAACAATAACAATAAACATTTAACAAGTGCCTACTAAGCCCCTTCACTCTGGTTAATGTTAAATGGGGTCTGATCAAAATACAGAGAAGGAGCTGTGATAATACTGTTTAGAAATATTCAGGAGGAGAATATGGAAAAGTTGAATCGGGGGAAAAGGCAGATAATAAAAATTCACAGATAGTTCAGAAGCATAAGCCTCCCCTTCCGCCTCCATGAGTGACTAAGAAGGAAGACATTAGACCTGCCTGAGCTCTGCTTCCTTTGCAGAGGTGCTAATGAGGGTGCAGACAGGCAGTGGGGAGGTGGAAGGCCTTCCACACCAGGGGAACAACTTGAACAAATTAGTGTGGGGCTGGAGGGAGGGGACAATGAAGTAATCTTCCTGCCTCTCCTAGAAACTTCATTTTGGGTGGCTACTTAGGTGATAAGGCTGGGTGGGTGCAGTGAAGTCACATTAAGCCAGGCAAAGTGATTTTGACTCATTCATTCAACATTTAAATATTTCCCGGGTGCAGAGGACTGTGCTCAGCTCTGGGAGAAATACAAATTTTAATTAGGATATGGTGCATATCCTCATGGAACTGGGCATAGGTGTGTGGCAAATGAGACTAGAATGGTTAGGAGGGGTCAAGGATCAGGAGTCCACTGACCTGACGTATCTAAGAGATATCATTGATATGATAGCAGATGCCAGAAAAATAGGACAGATAATCAGGTACAGATATACAGGATGGACAGAAAACAAGTTCAAGGGAGTCAGCTGCTTCTGGAAGGAACAGTCTGCCTAGACAGGCAGACTGAAAGGTCATGTGGTGAGAACAATGGGATTCTTGAATGACCTTGATCCTGGGGCAGAGACTATTTACCTATTCTGTAGGTAAAACAGAGACCCTGTTTACATATGTTTACATAGGTAGGAGGTGCAGTGAATAGAGTACCAGGCCTGGAAGACTCATCTTCCTGAGTTCAGATCTGACCTCAAGACCTAATGCCCTTACATAGTGCCTTGAGGTTTGCAATGTACTTTATGTATCTCATCTGATCCTCACAACAACCATGTGAGGTTGTGTGACCCTGAGCAAGTCACTTAACCCTGTTTGCCTCAGTTTCCTCATCTGTCAAATGAACTGGAGAAGGAAATGACAAACCACTCTAGTATCTTTGCCAAGGAAATCCCAAATGGGGTCAGGAAAAGCCAGAAATGATTTAAAAACAACTGAACAACAATATTGTGCTCACTGCAAAGGGTATATGGAGACATAAGTCCAACAAGCCCTGGCTTTCAAGAAGCTTGCTATCTAGCCCAGCGGTTTTCAACCTATGGGTCGAGACCCCTTTGTGGGTCGAACGACCCTTTCATAGGGGTCGCCTAAGACCATTGGAAAACATATATTTCCGATGGTCTTAGGAACCAAGACACCGAGCTCCTCTCTCTGTCTCCAGGCGGGTCGCCCACATGCAGATATGCCCACATACGAGTATTAAAGGGTCACGGCATTAGGAAAGTTGAGAACCACTGATCTAGCCCAAGCAGATGGGCACATGTATAGACATTCACAAAATAGTTTCAAGTTAATTTTGGTGGTACTAGCGGAAGGTCCTTGCAGCTGTGCAGTATTAGAAGTTCTCCTGTAGAATCCAGCATTTGAGCTGATCCTTGAAGGAAAGGGGGCACACTAAGAGCTGGAAGTGAGGAGGGAGTTTTTCTAAGCATTGGGAGCCAAGGACAGTCAGTGTAAAGGCACTGGGATGGGAGATGGGAGCGTTGAATAGAAGGACAAGTAAGAAAACCTGATTGGCTGGGCTGTATTGCATGTGGAGGGGAAACCAGAAGAGGTATGCAAGAGAATTCTGTGCCTGATTGACACAAGAGCAGAATGTCTTGGGGCTCGTGGGAGATGCTGGTAAGGAGTCAGTGGGGACCCATTAAAGATTCTTGCCCAAGGGAGTGACTTGATGAGTTTGTTGTTTTGGAATTACAAGATAACTGTAGGTTTTTACCCTCATCCCTCCCTTCCTCACCAACCGCTAGATTTTTAATCTTTCCTTTATTAGGTATGTAAATTAACAACTAGTGTTCACGTAGCTCTTTAAAGCTTGCAAAGCAATTCTCTGTGTTTCTGATTCTCACAACAAACCTGTGAGGGAGGAGCTCTTGTCATCCCCATTTCACATATGAAGAAACTGAGGCTAGCAGAGGTTGAATGGTTTGTGAAGGGTCATATAGCCGCTAGTAAGTGTCTGAGGCAGGATTCAAACTCAGGTCTCCATAATTCCAAGAGCAGCACTACCTAGCTGCCTAAGAGAATCGAATCCATCTTTCTGTGGCAAATTCCATTCTCAATCTTTGCTGTCTCAGCTCATTTACATTCATTTCTCCTATCTGGAATGTCCCCTTTCCCCTCTGAACAACCAAGCATGATCTCATCTTCATGTATTTAATTAAAATTCACGTCCTTCTTCCCCATTTAGTCCTGACGACATTCCGATGGCCTCTTGCAAGTGTCTTCTCTGTATATACACATGTGTATGTGTAGATATGTATAAATACAAGTATGACTATAAGTATGTGTACATGTATGTATATGTGTATGTATATATATGTATATAGATAGTCATTTTTGTATTTATATGTGTAAGGATGGGGAAAGTCTCAATCAAAGAGGCATTTTCACCTGATCATGGCATTAGCATAGATCATCTTGTTACTTACATTAATTGATAATTAATTCAATGCAAAAGTCTGGCCTTCTGTATTTAATTTGGAGGTGGGGGTGGGAAGGTGGATTGACCATCTTTACATGTGATTTCTCAAGTTATTTCATGTGAGTATTTTTAAAAATATCCCCCAGTTTAATTGCTAACTGCTTGAGGATGGAACTGCTTCTGTTGGACCCACCTGTATTTCTTACTGAAGGGCTCTGTAAATCTTAGGCCTCAGGTAAATGTTTGGTTAATTTGTTTTTCATCCTATGGTCAAAAGGGGTCACCAGCAACACTTCTGTTTGTTTCATGAGAGGAATAATAACAGAATAATAATTGCTAACTTACAGCATTTTAAGGTTTGCAAAGTGCCTCACCTATATAATGTCATTTGATTCTGACAACTCTGTGAGAGAGATGCTCTTATTAGCCACATTTTATAGATGAAGAAGGGAAGTCAGGAAGACCTAAGTCCAAATTTGGCTTCAGACACAGCTTAGCTGTGTGACCCTGGACAAGTCACTTAACCCTGATTACCTGAGTTTCCTCATCTGTGAAATGAGCTGAAGTATTTTTTGCCAAGAAAACCCCAAACGGGGGCATGAAGAGTCAGACACGACTTAACGGTGTGTGTGTAACAGTGTCTGGGACCCAGATACTTACTTGCCCAATATCATTGAGCTGGTAACCATCTAAGGCAGGATTTGAGCTTGGGTCTCCCTGACTGAGATAGACACTCTGTTCACTGCAAAACAGCTGCTTGAACAAACTTGTCTGTTATTTCCTTGGAGCGAGGTGTCTTTTTTGGGGGGGGGGCAGTAAAACCAAGTGAGGCAATTTCACAGCATATTTAAAAATTATTTTTTTCATCTTGGTGACCTCCTAGACTGGAGTGTAACTGAACTTTTTGTACACTCATCAGGAAATATACACACACACACACACACACACGCACACACATTTATATTTCTAAAAATCCTCTAAAAGCTTGTATTCATTAATGGTTGCTCCCATCCATTTCCCAGTATATCTGAACAAATTCTTTTCCTATGGTGAGCTCACCATTGGCCCCTTTTATTCCCAATCCTAAATGTCTGGCCCTGAGTTAATAGTCTCAGACACTGCAGGCCCTCTTATCTAGAGAGCTGTTCTCACAGATACCCCTGTAAATGGCTCCCACCTGAGAGCCTCCACTCTGGGAAAGCCACTGCCCTCATTTAAGACTTTTCTTCTGTTACATTTCCTTCCCTTTTCTTTCGTCTGTCCGACAGATTCCAGCTGCGAAACATGTGGAACTCATAGACCTGGCAAAGGGGGAGCCAGATCAAGGAAGTGCCAAGTAAATTCGGGGCACGCAGACAGGAGTCCCTCTGCCTTTTCCTCCTTAAAAGGTCTCTCTCTGGGGCTGTGGCCCAGGGAAAATGGATGGAGAGTAAGGGGAAAGAGGAAGAATCTCATGTGATTGTGTGTTGCTCTCCTTACCGGCAGGCAGCTTCTCCCCCAGCTTCCCTCTCCCTCTCCCTCTCCCTCTCCCTCTTCCCCCCTCCTCTTTTTTTTCTTCCCTTTTGCCAGGGTGAAAAATAGTAACACTTGGGTCGTGGTGTTTGTTGGCTCCAGCAGACTCAATAGCATCCTCTTCTGTACTGATCCTTCCAAGGAAATTCAGCTCAAGGACTACCTTGATGTTCACTGGAGCCCCAGCAGGGAGAGGGGGGTTTGAAAGAACTACAAAAAGCATTTTTTTTCCTTCTTCTTCTGTTACTTTTCAAGGACAAGGTTTAGACATGTGCCAAATGATTCACATCCTAAACTTGTGTGAAAACCTTACCTCAAGTAACCTCTGGGATCTCTAAGTCCTCTGAAGCTTTTTAAGATTTGGCTTTGCCTGGAAAACTTTAAGGAGTTTTTCCAACCTACATTCTGCCTGCCACAGACAGGTGAGGAAATAGAGGGGTGGGGTAGGGTGGGGCCTGGGGAAGGTACCGTGTGTGTGTGTGTGTGTGTGTGTGTGTGTGTCTGTCTGTCTGTCTGTCTGTGTCTGTGTGTCTGTGTGTATCTGTGTATATCTGTGTGTATGTCTGTGTGTGTGTCTGTGTGTGTATGTATCTGTGTGTCTATGTCTGTGTGTGTATGTCTATATGTCTGTGTGTGTGTCTGTGTGTCTGTGTGTGGGTCTGTGTCTGTGTGTATGTGTCTGTGTGTGTGTCTATGTGTCTGTATGTGTATGTGTCTATGTGTGCGTCTGTATGTATGTCTGTGCGTATGAAAAAAAAATACTTGCTGTCCTAACTCCTCCAGAAGTGGTAGAAAGGTGAAACTGTTTCATATGTGATAATTGATGCATATATTGGTTTAATAATAGATACAATTGGTTTTCTCCTTCCTCTTGTTTGAGGAAGTGGAAAGCTAAAGTTGAATAGACACCAGAAGATCATAGGATTGTCGGCTAGCAGTGGGTAGTGTTACTCATGGAGTTAGGAAGGCCTGGGTTCAAATCCTTCCTTCAGGCACTTTCTAGCTGTATGACCCTGAGCAAGTCACTTGACTTCTCAGCCTCAGTTTCCTTGTCCAGAAAATGAGGAGATTAATAGCATGTGTCACACGAAGTCGTCGGGAGTACCACGTGATACATGTGTGTAATGTGTGTATGTATATATGCATAGATGTCAATCACTTGGTTCTAATAATACATATTTCTATTATATATTAGATTTTTCTTATATGCTTACATGTAATAAATTATATATATATGTATACATATATTAGATACACACAAACCTTGAAGTGCTACATGGATATACTAGTGATTAAATATCATAGATTTACCTTTTTTGAGCTTCAAGGGTGATGGTTAAAAGCCATCTAGCCTAGCATCTCCCTGTCTTTTTGCAGATGAGGAGAGAGGTGAAAGAATTTTGCTAACGTCACTTAAGTGACTGAGAAAGGAGGGAGTTAAATCCAGCTCCTCTGACTTTAATGCTAATGTTTTTTTCTCCTTGTACCAAACTACTGCTTTGTAGCTTCCTTCATCTCTCCCTGGAAACCCCAATGAAAAGATAGTTCCTTTGTCTCCTAGAGCTGGAAAGGGTCTCTAAAGTGGAGGTCCTTAATTTTACTTTTTAACTTATGAACCCTTTTGGCTGTCTGGGGTAACCTATGGACCCCTTCTCAGAATGGTTTTTTAAATGCATAAAACAAAATACATAGGATTACAAAGGAAATCAATTTTATTAAATACACTTATAAAAATATTTTTAAAGAAACAAGTTCATGGACCCCATATTAAGAACTCCCATTCTAGAAGTTCTTTAGGTAAGGGTAGGTCCTCACCTTCTCAAGTTGGCTGGGCAAATTCCTATGATTAGAGTGACCAACATTTCTGACTAGTCAATATACAGTGTGAAGAAGATGAAAAAAGCCATCTCCTCTCTTTTCCCTCAGCTCCCAGCCTGAAGTTTCCTGTTAGGAGATGAGCGGAAGTGGTTAAAAGCTCCCACAGGCTGTGTCTATATATTACAATGTCCTAGTGTGTTCATGAATTTGCATTCTGTGCATATATGCTAAGTGACTATTTATAGATATTAGCCCCAGGACAGTGTGGCATAACAGAGAGGGAGATGGATTCGGAATAAGGAAATTCAGTTGTTTTTCAACTGGAGTTTTCTTGGAAAAGATACCAGAGTGGTTTGCCATTTCCTTCTCCAGCTCATTTGACAGATGAGGAAACTGAGGCAAACAGGGTTAAATGACTTACCCAGGGTCACACAGCTAGGAAGTGTCTGAGCTCTGATTTGAACTCTGGAAGAGTGGTCCTCCTGACTCCAGGACTGGTGCTCTCTGCACTATGGCGCCACCTATCGGCCCACTGTGCTACCTACAAAGATCTAAGTTCAAATCCTCTTTGTGATATTGATAGCTGTAAGGCTGTGGGCAAGTCTAACTTCCATGAACCTCCAACAGCTCTGTAAAGCTATTAATTATAGATAGGTTGTGATCTGTTTTGGTCAGTTGCAGATATGTCATGATATGTGTTAGTGCAGGGAGTTTTCCACACCAATAAAAATAATTGCATGCCAATGACAATAGTTATTTCTTATTGAAACCTGAGTGGTAATTGCAACATTCACATGTTTAAAAAAGTATTTAGTGATAAGGGCACTAAGGGGAAAACCGCTTTGAAAGGTAGTTGTTTTCTGCTCGTTAGAGGACTGTTGGCTTGGATATTGCTGAGGGTTTCTTGTTCATGGATGATTGACCTAGATGGCCTTTTGGGCCCATTTCAGAACTGAGATTCTGAGAAATGAGAACTGAGTGACTCTCTGGACCACCTGGGAGAGTGAGAATAGGAGTCCAATCCTCTTATGCCTCAAAATGGGAATTTAGGCTTCTGGAGTAGAGGAGCTAGACCAGCGGTTCTCAACCTATGGGTTGCAACCCCTTTGAGGGTCGAACGACCCTTTCACAGGGATGACAGGAGTTGCCTAAGACCATCAGAAAACACATATTTCCTGATGGTCTTAGGAACTGAGACACTGCTCCTCTATCTGTCTCCAGGCGGGTCCGCCCACATGCAGATATGCCCACATATGAGTATTAAAGGGTCATGGCATTAGGAAGGTTGAGAACCACTGAGCTAGACTGTCACTTAATGAGAAGAAATCATTCACGAGAAGATGGGGCTTGGAAAAGTCATATCATTTGTAGGGTTAGGGAAGGGAAGTTGGGAGTGCCATTGACTGAAAAGTTTGAGAGAAGAAACTGTTGGGTCTAGGTTATATTCATCATTCTAGTGTTTCTTTGGGTGGCTAGGGGATCCATAGGAAAGATGACTCTGGACTGGAAATGGGAGCCTTGTAGAACTAGAAAAGAGACCAAAGACTTCT
>CM053581.1:493382559-493445108 GCA_028627135.1 Pseudochirops cupreus | reverse complement strand
CTGTCTGCAGGCCGTGGGCGGGAAGCTACAAAGGAGGGGCGGGTGCAAAACCTCTGCCTTTTGCTTTTCCGTTCTGGAGGCCTTCCGGCCGGACTGCTTATCTCCCTCTTTCACAATCCCCACTCGCAGCTGCTGCTAATCCGCTCACCTGAGAGGCTCCTCCACTCCTCCTGTCCAGTCGCCCCCAGGGCACAACCGCAGTTTCAGGGCAGGCTGGTTTCGGTTTGCAGTGCTGATATGGTTCCTCGTAGCCCAGCTGACTTTAGTGGGAAGTATCTTTGTGTGCGTTTTGGAGTTCTAGGATTGGTTTAGAGTCCTGTTTTATGGGTATTTTGGGGTGGCTATGTGAGAGCTGCGACATGTTCCTGCTGCTACGCCGCCATCTTGGCTCCGCCCCCCAAGGACTTCTTGAGGAGCCATAGAAGAAAGACTTGGGCTAGTTACAGGAAGGACATGAAGCATTAGGCAGAAACACCCAGAATCAAGAGATTTCTGGGAAATAGCATTGTAGGTCCTAGAACTAGAAGGGGCCAAAGGGACCCTACAGGCAAATGCCCTCATTTTACCAATGACAAGAAGAAAAAGGCCAGAAAGGTAAAATGACTTAGCCCAAATTATCCTAGTACATGGACCTTTTGTGTCATGGTCTGTTTCTCAGGATAGTATTTTTAAATATATAAAATACATAGAATTATAAAGGAAACCAATTATACTGAAATATGGTTATCAACATCTTAAAAAAAAGGTCATAGAACCCAAGGAAAGAAGTCCTGCTCTAGTAAGTAGCAGGGTCAGAATTCAAACTTATATCTTCAGATTCCAAACCCAGTGCTTTTCCAACTATTGGATTCTATATCTGTTCTATGAACCTCTTATTAGCTTAACTTTCAAGTCCTCTTTTTTTAGGGGGAGGGTGGTAATATAAGATTTCATTGGGGGTAGAGCTACTGGTGAGAAAACATCCTCTAACCATTTAGCTCATAAACTGTTCTGAGGCTTATAATAATTTTTACAGATGAGGAAACTGAGGCAACCAGGGTTAAGTGACTTCCCCAGGGTCACACAGCTAGTAAGTGTCTGAGGCCAGATTTGAATTGGGGAAGATGAATTATAAGTTGCCTGGGGGCACTGTGAGATTATATGACTTATGATGGGTCACACAGTGTGTGCCAGATATTTTAGAGGCAGAATCTGAATTCAGGTCTCCCTGACCCTGAAACCAGCTTGCTATCCACTGTACCAGGTTGCTCTTCTTCAAATCCTCGTGCTTGTCATATGTGGCTTTTACTCAAGATGTAAGTAGAAGCTGGTTACATTGTGGCAGAGATATCATAGCCCTAAGACTCTGAGATTTCCTTATTCTTTGTTACTGTCAGAGACTTTCTAGAGATTCATAATAGTCTTATTGCCACAAAGACATAAAGAGGAAGGCCACAGTACAGGGGTCTTATCCACAGGAAGAAGTCCCAGAATCTAGGGTGATGGCAGCAGCAGAGAATAAGAGCCTGGTTTTGATATCGCAGAGGGCCCCCGGGAAACCAGGGCCTGAGACGGGTTCATCCAATACAAATACTCACTCCATAGAGGTGGCCAAAAGCTTTGATTAAACTGGGTTGGTTTACCTAAGATCATAGGTCATTAAGCCCAGATCCTGGGGTTGGCAGGTCATTTGGTGTTTCTAACTGCCCCACAGCCCTGCCTCAACCCTAAATGCTCAAAGTTGCTCCATCAGCTACTAGGCAAATAGCCAGGCACCTCCTGGGATCGTGTGTCTAGCAGCACAGCTCTGCATGTCTATTTTGCCGTGTTTAAACAGTAGCCTCAAATGAGGCAACCTTTCCCCACTCCATTGCTGCTGCTGCTTTTCTCTGATCTCCTTCATTCTTCTTATCACTTTGGTCGCCATTATCACTCCTTCCTAGTTCTTGCCTGTTCTCACCTCTCCTCTGCAGAAAACAAGGCAAAAGGTGCTACTATTGATCTCCCTTTCTCAAAGGCACAGAAATGCAGCTATATTTTTGGATAGAGTGATGGATATATACAGTGAACATAGGGGAGCACTTACAGTGGAAATACTCAGGGGGCTTAGCTTGCTGAAATCAGAAAAACGTGACTTCCCTAATCTATGACTTCTCCCCTCCTCCACTTCCACCCTGGTCAATTAGTTTTCAAGTTCCATTTATTCCCCTTCTGCAAAACCTCGTGCATCTATTCCCTTTCTCTCCATTCACTGGACCACCACCTTAGTTCAGGCCCTCATCACCTTGCTCCTGGAGCATTTCAATTACCTCCTAATTGGTTTCTCTACCTCCAGTCTCTCCTCTCTCTAACATACCCTTAACACAGCTGTCAGAATAAGCATCCTAAGGCAGAGGTCTGACCTTGTCACTCCTTCACTTAAGAGGTTTCTTCAGGATCCCTACTGCCTCTAGGATCAAGCACAAATTCCTTGGTCTGTCATTTATGGTGCTCCATAACCTGGCTCCAATCTGCTTTCCTAGCCTTATTTGACATTATTTCCTTTCATTCACTTATGTTCCAGCCAAACTGGACTACAAGTTCCTTTAACTTAGCATGTCTGTCATACATTCACCTAGGCTACCCCTGATGCCTGAAATTAATTTCTTTCTCACATTTCTTTTAGTATCTTTCTCTTTTTTCAATAGTCGTAAACATGATCATATGAGATATTTATAAAGTGTTTGGTAGGCACACAGAAGACACTAAATAAATGCCTTTTACCTTCCACCATGGATAAACTTAGGTAGCATCTCTCCAACTTTACCAGACCACTTATCACCAACTGCTTATTAAACAATTCAAACTATAGAAATCCAAACTTAACACGTGTGAAAACATGTCTCATTTTCTTTGATTCACTCTTCTTCCAAACTACTCTGTCTGTTGTGGACACTGCCATCCTGAAGGCTTGGCATTGCCCTTGCCTCTCTCACCCAACATATCCAATCAATTGCCAAAGCTTCTCTTTTCTACTTCCACAATATTTCTCTTATATGCCCCTTTCTTTCTACTCACACAACCATTATTCTAGCTCAGGATCTCACCACCTCTTGTCTGAATTATTGTCATAGCCTCCAAACTGGTCTCCTTGCTGAAATCTCTCCCTCTCTCATCTGTTCTCCGTACAACTGGCAAAGTGAATTTTGCTTAACTGCAGGTTTGACCATGTTACTCTACTGATCAATAAATGTCAATGGGTCCGTTTTACTTGTAGGGGCAAGCCCCATTTGGTTTTTAAGGTCTTCTACCATATGGTTCCAGCCTATCTTTCCAGCTTTGAGATACATGATTCTTCTTTGTGAATTCTTAAGTCCAGCTAAACTGGACCTTCTTATTGGTCTTCATGCACAACACTTCCTCTCCTATCTGCATGCCTTTGCACTGGCCTTCTCCCATGCCTGGGATATACTCCCTTCTCACTGCCACCTTGTAGAATCCTTGACTTTCTTCAGGATTTAGCATCTTCTTCAAGAAGACTTTTCTGTCCTCTTACCTTCTTCCCTAGAGACAACTGGGTGGTTTAGTAGATGGGACCTTGGGGTCAAAAAGACCTGAGTTTGGATCTGACCTCAGACACTTAGTAGTTGCATGAGCCTGGGCAAGTCACTTAATTTGTTTACCTTGGTTTCCTCAACTGTACAATGGAAATATTAAGAGCGACTACCTCCCAGGATTGTTGTGAGGATCAAATGAGATATTTGTAAAATGCTTAGAATATTTCCTGGCACATAGTAGGTACATAATAAATGTTTATTTTGTTTCTTCCCTGAACTACCTATTATTTGTTCTGTATATACTTAATTGTATACATGTTATTTCCTCCAAATAGACTATAAGTTCCCTGAGGGTAAAAGCCCTTCATTTTTGTCTGTATCCATAGTGCCTTGAACATTATGGTTGCTTAAATATTAAATTGATTGATCCCTCCCCAGCTGAAAGTGTTCTATCCTTCAAAATTTTTTAAAAAACATCATTTGTTTGGATCTTTCCTTTAACTTTATCTCACCTTCGCTTAGTAAAATGAATTAATGAGTGGAAAAAGTATTTATTGTTTACTATGTACAAAACAATGTGCTATTACTTCTATACACATACATACCTACATACATGTATATATGACCCTAGACACAAACACATAGGTATTTTTGTAGTTCATTACCACTGGACACATAAAAATTGCTATGCTTTATATATATGTGTATATTTACATTTTATATGCATATTTTTATAAGTAGTATTTATAGATGTATGTTTATATTTATGTATAAAGAATAGCAATTTTGCTATAAAGCACAGATATTATGTGTATAGATGAGGATATGTATATAGTGTGTGTATATACATGTGTGTGTGTCTGTCATATGCTCCCAGTAGAATCTGAATTCCTTTAAGGTAGAGACAGTAGTTAAACAAAAGGTATAACCAATGGCTAACCCTAGCACCTTACACATTTTTTGGGGGGCTAGGTCTTTTTCCTTGGTAGAGGGAACCTTTTCTACTCATTCGTATCATTGGCTCTTCTGTAACTCAGAATTAGAGAGCTTCCCAGGGTTCTGCGGGGTTAGGTGTTTTGCCTGCAAATTCACAGCCAGTATGTGTTAGGGACTGGACTTGAAACCAGTTTTTTTTTCTGATTCCTGTGCCAGCTTTCTATTCACTAGGACTTTCTGTGTTACACATAGTGAGTTCCTAATGAATGTGTTTGTTTATTAATTGAAAATGTTAACTTTAGTTCATTCCTTTGCTCTTAGGCTTCCCAGTCCTCAAGAATGCTTTGGGTAGGCTTGTAGATCTACAACGACCCCCAGCTTGTTTTCTTCCTTGGATATTTAAGTTCTAGGCATAGTGGCATAGAACTGAAAGGGACCTTATAGTTCACCTAAGTTGAACTTCCTTATTCTGCAGATAAGAAACCTGATCCCGTCATCCACCTCCTCCTTCCCAAAGGGAGATGACTTAACCTAAGGTCATGCAAACAGTGGCAGAGGATGTCTCTTTCCACTATAACTTAGAGTTTCCTCTCACAGACTAGAATGATCTTCCATTTCCCTGAGGTTAAGTGAGGCCTCAGATATCTGAATCAGCAGCAAGTTGTGTTTCCAACGTCTACTAACTGATAGCTGGTTCTAAGTGACAAGACGTCTCTCTGTAACTTCTCTGTATCCAGGACCCATTCAGCAAGCTGGTGAAGCCAATAGGCCCCTTCATAGAATAATGGTTTTAAGTCAAGTCAACAAGCATTCATTTATGTGCCAGGAGCTAGGGACATGAAAAAAAGGCCCAAAGAGTCCTTACCTCCGAGGAGTTCATGTGCGTAAAATAAAACATAGATCTGCTATCACCCGTACTTTGAAAATGGGAATTTGTTCAGACTTGGTTGATATATTAGGGACATTTTGGGCATAAAACAGCAAGAGAACTCAGAAAACTGTGCTACTTCACAATAACTCACAAGCTACAACCCTTCCCGTCCTGTTTCCACAAGCAAATTTCAGGTCTTTGTCAAGGTAAAGCATTGTATTCATGTATATCTTCTTGTGCAGTAGGAAAAGTGGTCAGAGAAAGGCCCATCAGTACTAGCCCCAACCTTCCCCCTGCCCCTGTGGCCCCTGATCTGAAGGCCCAGATTGTGGCCCACCCAACCGGGGTACAGGGGGAGGAGCAGTTGGAGGGCCCTGACTTCAGCCACTCTTTAGTATTTTTGTAGGTTTTTTTTTAAACTATTGAACATGCGTAAACTGTTATACCTCTTTTCAGAATTAGGTTCCTATCCTTTTTTTAATGTATCACTGACAAAGTTTTTGAGTGTTGTGCCTCAACTCCATTTCCCCTCATAAGTTGGGGCTTTTTGTTGCCACTGTTAATCACTTAGGGCTTTTGGGGAATGAATCTGCCAGATTTTAGTAGATCTGCCTTCTATAGGATTACAAAGTGAAGCCAGTTTATACTGAAGTAGAGTTATCTAAATAATTAAGAAAACAACTCCACAGACCTGAGATGAAGAACCCTTGATTCCCAGGGATTGGTTTGAAATAGTCAATTTGGACTGAGATTTTTAAATGGCCTTGGGGGGTGGCAGGGAGGTAGGGGTAGGACTCCTGAGTCCAAGTGCTAAGGAAGGGAGAGGGGTTACCTGAATTATGAGCAGTCTGCTTTAACAGGTATGCCTGGGTTACTGTTACCATTCATGATGGAGCATGAGTTATAGATCAGATAGATGTCAAGCCCCATCATTTATTGAAGGAATTATGCACTTCCTCCTGGAGGGCCATTTCACTTTCTGAGATCATCTCTCAGCCTTCTATAATGAAAACAGAAGTGATGTCTTCACAGGTAGCTAACTTTTGACACAAATTTTAATGGAATGAAGAAGAAATACATATTATCTCTGCATGTAAATCATATAGAGATGTAGCATCAAAGAGTGTAGTAGGACTTGGAGGCAAGATAAGTGTTCCACTCCTGATGTTGATGCTCATTAGCTGTGTGGCCCTGGGCAAGTCATTTAACCTCTGCCTGGCTTGAGAAACTCCCCAGTACTTATTTACTAAGTGATAAATGGGTGGGTATTTGTTCTGGTAGAGGGAGATCCCTACTGAAAAAAATGTATTTCTTCTGTGTATGTACACACGGATTTGTATGTTGTTCATCCTTTGTTCCTGAAGAGGACCAATGACATCATGAGAGTGCCTCATTTGAATCCAATTCATGCACAAGTAACTTGTGTGTATATACACTTGCATGTCCACATGTGCAGGACATCCCTAATGTCTTAGTGCTGTTTTAAGCTTTAGTAGCTTAAAACTATGCTAAGAATTTTGAGAGACCCTTTATACATGGGTGCTATCTTTCTCAAATCTTCCTTCCATGCCTCATTGTAGTATGTATATATTGTAGTATGGAGGAGACTTTGGATTCTCATAGGCTGTCAATTGGTTAATCAGAAACATTGATTAAGGATATAGACTATGTGCCAGGAACTGTCCTAGGCATAGGGGATGCAAAGTGAGATAATCCTTGAGGAGCTTATGATATCATCTAAGGAGACAACTTATACCTATACAAGTATATAAAAATCAGAATGTAGTGATTTTGTGGGGGCTGGAGATAGGAAAGGCACTAGCAGTTGTCAGGGTCAGGAAAAGATTTATGCAGAAGGAGATTCATGAGCTGAGCCTTGAAGGAAAGTAGTTGGTTGTTTTTTTAGAAACTAGGGATTCTTAAGAGGTCAAGGTAAGGAATGATTGCATTCTGGGCATGGGTACAGCCTGTGCAAAGGCCTGGTGGTAGGAGATGTACTGCTTCAAATAAGGAACAATAGAAAGTCAATTTGGCTGAGCCATAGAGACTATAAAGATTATCATATAAATGAATGAATGAATGAATGAAGCATTTATTAAGTGCTTATTATGTGCAAAGCATTTTTTCATAATGTAATTAATATGTAGTAAGGCTGGCTATACCAATGCAAGATTTTCTCATGCTGGAAAGGTTTTGGCAACAGACTTTGTGTGCTTTAGGGATCAACCTAGCCAAGCTCAAAAAGGCTTGTTACCCAAAGTCTGACCACTAGGTGATGATTTTCTTTTTCGGTCATAACAAATCACAAATGCTAATAAAGCATGATGAGTTTGCATCGTCATGTTGGTGGTACTCACCCCAATGAAATCCTTAATCTTTTGGAATTTTTCAAGAGTATCTATCTATTGATCTATCGGCAGACAAACCTACATGTGCGTGTAATCACTGTGTAGTATACATATGGCATGACAGAGAGTATCGTCTTTCAGGAGATAATACTTCAATAAATCTAAGTCCCCATGCAGAAACCGAGGAGATTCACTGCAAAAGATAGCATCTCCTCACTTACAAACCCGTTGGTCACAATATACCTGAACAAAAGCTTTGGAAAACGCAAATAGACAATGATAGCAAAAGTTACCCCCTAAAAGATCATCCAAGCTTGCTTTTCTGTGTCACTGTTTTTAGGTGATTTTTCTTTCACGTACAAGCTTATGTAGTGTAAGCTGGTGGGCAGGTCACTTAAGGTCTGCTTTCCATGGAGGCTGTCGGTGTCATTCAGCAGCATGTGAGAAGAGATTTTGGAGGGCACCATGACTTGGAGGATAAAGTGCTGGATTGGAAGGCAGGGAGCCCTGGTTTCAAATCCTGCTTCTGACACTAGCTGAATGGCCTTGGACAACTCAGTTAATTAAGCCTCAGTTTCCTAAACTACCAAAAGGGGACAATAATATGTGTAGTACTTGCCTTATAGGACTGTTGCTGAGACCATATAAGATACGCATAAAAGGTCTTTGCACAACTATTATGAAATAGTCCACTTGTTACCTTTTGTTATCAGCACAATCACTTCACACTTTTCTGTCATTCTCTACATATAGAACCCTTCAGCTTCTGACACAGTGCCCTGAGCACCTTGGTCATTAATAAAAGGGAGCCTGGGAACTCTTCTCCTGAATTTGCCGGAGATCACAGGTCTCACAGTCACATTTTTTGGAGCAAAGTCCCTGCCTTTATATAGTTTTTGCCCTCAGAACAAGGAACTCCTAAGCTGATTTTTCCTGATTCATTTGCATTATTTCTTGACTACTCCTAGAAACAGACTAATCTTGTCCTCACACAGAGAGACACACATCCACCTCTTCTTTTTGTGCTAGGAAGTATGATGTAGACTCATGAGGATGGTGAACTTGGAGTCAGGAGAGACCTGGATTGAAGTCCCATCTATGACACTTACTAGCCTTGTGACCATGGACAAATTACTCTGAGCCACAGTTTCCTCTACTGTGAGTTAGAGATGATAATAGAGTTGTTGGAAGGATCAGAGGAGATAATTTATGAAAAAGTGCTATTTAAACTTATCTCAAATATCATCACCATCATGTATCTTAAATTGCTGGGGGCATCTCCCCTCCTTGTTACTGTACATCATCAGACCCAAAACTTGGTGTTCTGCCAACATACCTAGATGGAGACTGGGCATTCCTTCCATAAAGTACCACATTCTAGCTCACCAGGGGTAGCCAAACCACTAAATGATTCCCAATGAGGGACCAAGTACATATAAGACAACTACTTATCAATGACAGATGCCCAGGGGAGACATCCCTATTCCCTTTCCCAGTTGGAATAACATTTTGAAAATATTCCTGAGAAAGTATGCCCTTGGATAGTTGTTTTCTTTATCCCATAAAATGTAGCTATATATGTGGGGAAAAGAATGTGCTGAACCCTATCTTAGTAATGACTTGACTAGAAAAGGCCATGAAGAGCATTTTACTTGAGAAATGGGATTAGAATTCATTTGTAGATAAATGTAAAGTCCTGCACTGGTTCAAAAATAAATGTCACAAGTGCTAAATGGACAACACTTGTTAAAAAGGAATTCATGGGAGGAAAGAGCTAAGGGTCCCAGTGGACTTCAAGCTTAAAATGTCAGCAGTATAACATGACAGACCAAAAAGTTAATGGAATCTTAGGTTGCATTAACAGAAAGTTAGTTTCCGAGATAAGAGAGGTAAGAGGCTCCTCTATACTATCAGGGGGTAAGAATATGTCTGGAGTATTGTGTCTTGTCTAGGGCAGCTTGGTGGCACAGTGGCTAGAGTGCTAGCTCTGGAGTCAAGAAAACCTCTCTTCTTGAGTTCATATCTGGCTCCAGACATTTACTAGCTATGTGATCCTGGGCAAGTCACTTAACCCTATTTGCCACAGTTTCCTCAGTAAATGAACTAGAGAAGGAAATGGCAGCCATTCTAGTCTCTGCTAAGAAAAACTTTCAATTGGATCAAGAATAGTTGGACATGACTGAACAAAAATTGTGTCTTGTTCTGGTTACCATATTTTAGAAGGGACATTGATAAACAGAAGCATGTCCAGAGGATGGTGAAAACACTTTAAAGTGTGACATGTGAGTTAATTATAGGAAAGGGAATATTTAGCCTGGAAAAGAGTCTTGGAATACATAAAGGCTTATCATGTGGAAGATTCTGTTTAATTCCAGATGGCAAATCTTGGGCTGATGCATGGAAGTTGTAAGAAGCCTGATTTTGGTTCAATATAAAGAAAGACTATTGCTCGATCAACATTGACAGAGAGTGACAGTTCAGCAACTTACACTCTTAGACTTAAAGATCGTCTGGAGGGGGTGGGGGCTAGATAATGCGGTCAATAGAGCACGGGCCCTGGAGTCAGGAGGACCTGAGTTCAAATCTGACCTCAGACACTAACACTTACTAGCTGCATGACCTTGGGCAAGTCACTTTGCCCCAATTGCCCCCTCTAAAAAAAAGCAAAAAAAAAAGATTGGGGTGCTAAGAAGTCACCAGTCAATAAGCATTTACTAATTATTAACTATGTGCCAGGCAATATACTAAGTAAACATTGGGTATACTAAAAGAGGTGAAAAACAATCCCTATCTTCAAGGAGCTCACACTCTAAAGACAGAGACAACATATAAATAACTAGGTACATACAAGATGTAGACTGAGTAGAGAGAAGGTAATACTCAAAGGAGTAGCTTGAGGGGATGGGGAGATGACTTGGAAAGGCTTCCTATAGAAGTTATGCTTGTAGCTGGGTCATGCAGGAAACTGGGAGAGGTATAGAGGAAGAGCATTCCAGGGCATGGGGGATAATCAATGTAAAGGCACTGAGATGGGAGATGGAGTACTTTGTTTGAGGAACAGATAGTGGACTAGTGTAGCTGGATTCCAGAATTCCTGAAGTAAATTAAAATATAATAAGACATGGAATGTTATATGGGACCAGGTTGTGAAGGATTTTAAATACAAAACTAGAGATAATAGGGAGTCATTGGAGTTCATTGAGCAGGGCAGTGACATGATCAGATACTTTAGAAAAATATCACTGTGGCAACTAAATAGAGAATAGATTGAATTGAGAAGAGACTTAAGGCAGGGAGCCTAATTAAAAGGCTATTGCAATTGTCCAGGTAAGAGGTGGAAATAAGGGTGTGTGTGTGTGTGTGTGTGTGTGTGTGTGTGTATGTTGATGATAGAAATCTGATTGGATACAAATGAAAGTAAAGAGTCAAAGATAACTCTGTAGTTTGAGGGACAGCAATAGGGGAGTTTGGAATAGGGGAGGATTTGGGCAGAAAGGTAAGGAGTTCTGTTTTGGACATGTTGAGTTTGAGATGCCTATGGGACATCTAGTTTGAAATTTCCCAAAGACATTTGGTGATGTGAGATTATCATTCAGGAGAGAGAGACTTAGGCTGGACATATAGATCTGGGAATGATCAGCATAGAGATAATCATTGAAAGCTTTGGGAGCTGATGAAGACATTATAGTAAAAAGAGAAGAGGGACCAGGATGGAGCCTTTGGGGAGATCTATCTTCATGTAGCCAGTGGGACTCAAGCCTAAGTCTTCCTGACTCTGAGATTGGTTTTCCACCTACTAAACCCAACAGCCTCCCATCATTATTATTACTGGTTCTGCCCTACAATCACTACTTTTTTTGGTCAAAGCACATATATCGATGTACTTTCTGTATTATAGAGCTTAAGAAGTCTTTTTGAATTGAGTGGAAGTGAATCTCATTTCTCTGATCCTTGGTGTTCTCATATGTAAAATGGAAAAGGTAAATCGTACTGTCAACTTCACAGAGTTGTTTAGAGGAGCAAATGAAATAATGTATATGCAAAGAGCTATACAAATGTGAGTCCTTATTATTTGAAAAATTATGATAATGATATTTAGGCATTTGGAAAGGGAGGGAAAGATTCGGATAGAAGCCGATGTAAAAGGGAGGAGGCACATTAATCCTCTATTTTAGTCTTCGAAATTCTTGGTGATTATGGGATCTGAGGATCAAAGGAGAATACCAGAAAGTGGTGGGTCTAGCAGGTATGGCATCCAGGAGTGGTGTTGCTATCTGTCAGCAATTCTAGGGTACAATCCATCGCATTAAAGGCCTGAGAATTGAGGACCAGAACCCCAAATTAGGGGAGAGAGGAGAGTCAGATCCTAAACTACAAAAGGATCAAGTAGAAAAGGCCCTGGCTTTGGAGTCACAGGACCTAGATCCAAACCCCACCTCTGCCCATGGACAGGTCATGTCACTCCCAGTGATCACAGTTTCCTCATTGACAAAATGAGTGAATTGCAAAAGATGGCCTTTGCTATCCTTTCCAGTTCTAGATCTATTATTCTA
The DNA here is from genome assembly GCA_028627135.1 of Pseudochirops cupreus. NCBI lineage: Eukaryota > Metazoa > Chordata > Mammalia > Diprotodontia > Pseudocheiridae > Pseudochirops > Pseudochirops cupreus. The sequence continues at coordinate 493,432,885 of CM053581.1, read as the reverse complement.
TGACCTGATGAGACAGATGGGGAAGCTTAACAGAAATACCAGATTCAGTGGGGAAACCAACTAAATAGCTTATCTATCTGTCTATATGTATCTCTGTCTGTCTGTCTATCTATCTATCTATCTATCTATCTATCTATCTATCTATCTATCTTATCTATCCATTTATCCATCTACCCATGCACCCATCCATCCATCCATTCATCCATCCATCTATCCATCCATCCATCCATCCATCTATTCACTTATCCATCCACTTATCCATCCATCCATCCACCCATCCATCCATCCATCCATCCATCCATCCATCCATCCATCCACCTATCTTTCTGTCTATCTGGAGAAAGGTTTTCTACAATGACAAAGCCTGAATTTCCCACCACCATTAGAGTAGCATACCCATGCACCTGAACTCATGGTCTTGGTCTCATGGAAGAGGTAGGAAGAAGAACTCATTATTAACAAATTGCTGCTTGATTAAAAAAAAATGAGGAGTGAACACTGAAAAGGATCCTAGATATGACCTGGCTCCAAACTGCCTGAGCTGCCAGAGGGTCAGTTAAAAAGCCTGAGCAGGCCCACAGAGCCAAGCTGTGAGCCTGGCCTAGCACCTTGTCACCCCCACCTGCCTCAGCAGCTCCCGTTCACACGTTAAATTGAAGTCAGCCATCAGAACTCTATTTAAAGTGTCCTCGAAAATGGTACTCAAGTGTGTAATACAGCTAGCTATTCTCCTGATGTGGGCACGGTATTTATGGAAAGTTTTTTCTTTTCATTTCGATGGGGGTGGCAGTGGTTATACCTAGAAACTATTACATGTCACCTGTGTGGATATTTAAGAAAAAGGAAAAAAAAAACCACCCACTTCTCTGTTATCTACCTCTATCTCTCTATCAAGACTTAATCTTCCTGGTTATTTCCCATATCAAGCGATGTCTTTTCTGTCAGCATCCAAAGATCACAAAATATAACCTGGGGCCAATAAAGTTGATGCAGGAATTGTCCAGAACCGAAAGAATAATTGCCATATTTGCCATTAGCATTCCAGCCCCGAGCTCTCGCTGGGTTTGTTCTCCAACTTGGTTTGACAGCTTAATGGTTTGTGGGAGAAAGAACATTTTAACACGCTTGTAGTTACCTCTTATGGGAGGAGGGATTGGAATGAGGGAGGAGGAGAGGGGAGGGCAGGCTCCGTGCTGGAGTGGGGGGCGATGTAAAGGAGAGCAAGTTTTAAGGTAGGGAAAATAGACAGTTTGGGAAGGTGGGAAATGGGAGGTCAGAGCAGGTGCTTTGGGAAAATAGTAATTTTTCCTTTTAGAGTTGTTTTTACTTCCTTCTTGCTCCATCTTTCTGTCCAGTCACCTTTCTAGGTATTCCACAAGGCCCGTAAGCCCATAGGGTAGCTCTGTCTTCTGCCCTAAGTTCTCTTCCCCAGGCAGGATCTCTTTTAGCTTCCTAATACCCCCAGCTTTCTGTTCTCTTTACCCTCTGCTGCTTAAAAAAAAACTAAAAACAAAAAACCAAACTATGCAATCACATTTTGCTTTCGAGTCTTTGTCATTAGGATACCTCCTGTAGTGCCTAACCCAGTCTGCCTAGGCTGTGATCCCTGCATGACACCTGAGTCAACTCATAGGTATCTCCTAGACTACAATAATGCAATATGTTGGTCGATATCCAGGGAAAGTGAATGTGTGGCTCGTGTACATCTGAGAGACCAAAAAATGGGACCTGGCGATCTCATCGGAACATCCAGTACAATCCAGCAAGCATTTATTAAGTACCTACTGTATGTAACACACTGTGGATACAATGGCAGAAAAAGCCCCTACCCTACATTCTACCAGGGGAGGACACAACTTCGAAACAGATGGCTATAGAAATGATAAAAAGAGAAGGGAATGAGCAAAGATGTTTAAGGTAGTCATAGAGTTAGAGCTTGGAAGCCATGTCCAGTCTAATTCCCTAAATCTATGTGTGAAGAAACGGAGACTCAGAGAGGTTAGATGACTTGCCAGGGCCCTATACCACTATACCACAGCCTCTTCCAAAATCAAGAAGGGTCTTACTCAGGACCAAGAAAAGTCAAAGTCTCCACTAGAACTTCTTCACACTATACCTGGTGTCCTGAGGAAAAACTTCTGTATACCTATAGAATGTGGAAGCTTGCAGACCCATTATTCTACTGATATGGAAACTTAGTCTTATGTATGTATGTATGTATGTACCTACCTACCTACTATTTATCTGTCTCTATATCTACATGTACACATGTATATATATGTGTATACACACATACATATATATATATATATATATATACATACATATATACACACATACTGAAAATATTTCTACAATTTGCTGATTCAGCTTTTGAATTTGGGTGATCTGAATAGATGCTTCCATCAGCTAAGGTTCACTGACTGGTTGAACTACCTTGGCTGATCATCTCTGATTCTTGGGGGGTGAGAAGAGAACATGAACAAATGTTCAGAGCATCTGCTGGTATTTCTTCCCACTTAAACGGAGAGGTACCTCAAATGTCTAAAGTTGTTAGTACCAGATGAGAAAACTGAGTCCTCAACTAGGAGATTATAGAACTTCAGAACTGGATGGGGCTCAGAAGCTACCCAGTCCAATCCAAACTTAAATAAGATTCCTCTCTATGATTCTTTGCCTCTGCCCAAAATAGTGGCCAGTTAGTCTTTCCTTGGAGAATTAAAGTGAGGGGAAACACATTACCTCCCAGGGCTTTGGGGGTTAATGTGTCTTGAAAACTTGAGCAAATTAACTTTGCCCAAACTGCTCCAGTTTCTCTCAGAGAAAGAGCTCTCTCAAGAAAGAACACAAACCCCTTTCCTTTCTTATTCTAAAAATGTGAGGAAGGCTGCAATCTCATTGTTGAAGTTCTTTGGGTTCCCAGGAGGGAAGTCAACTCTATAAATACGAAGTAATGGTGTTTTCCACCTACCTAGAAAGCTGGCAGTGGAAAACTAAGAGAAAGATAAAAGCTGCAGCTGCCACTGGTGGTCCCAAATCCCAGACATGCAGCTTTCTTTCCACATGTGTGTGTGGCAGGCATGGATCAGCTGCAGAGGGAGATGACTGAACCCTTGACATCTTTTCTAAGTGGAATTGAAATGCCACAAGGGCCATGGGTCAGGGTAAGATCCATGTGTTCCATATCCTGAGTAGAAGCTGGTCTTCCATGGGGAATTTTCCCCTCTGCTGGTTTGATAAATGGTCCAAGAGCAGGGATCCAGACTCCTCTGAGCTGTGGTCAGTGGCTCCATGAAATAGTCAGTGGGTGCTCTCCAGGCTTAGAGCATGGCTTGATACAGAGGAAAACTATCCCTCTTTACCTTCCATTCACTCCTGAGCTTTCCTCTCTTCCTTGATTTGTAGCTATGTGGTGTAGCCAACAGAGTGCTGGGAGCCAGGAAGACCTGAGTCTGAAACTTGTTCTGGATGTGTACTAGCTGTGTGACCCTGGGCAAGTCACTTAATTTCATTTACCTCACTTTACTCATCTGTAAAATGAAGGTAATAGCAACACCTATTTTAACAGGGGCTATTATTGCCTCCTATTAATAATAGGAGGTCTTACCTCTTGTTAATAATAGATGCTATTATTATAGGTCATAATAGACAATATAACAGGTAATAGCATAATAGATATGTAATAAGTAATGATAGCATAATAGGATGTGATAGACAGTATAACGGGTAAATATTAGGTGAGAAATAACACAATCATAATAACAGTAATATTACTAAAATGGTAATAATAGCATAATAGGTCATAATGGGTATATAATATAGTTAATATTAATACAATAGGTAATAATAGGAAATATAATGTGTCATAGCACAATAGGTCATAATAGATTGTAGTAGATCAGAATAGGAAATATAGTAGGTAATAATAGGAAATGTAATTGATAATAATAGCATGATAGGTAACAATAATGTTGTCAATCCTGTCCAACTCTTCTTTACCCCATGGACCATACTGTCCACGGAGTTTTCTTGGCAAAGATACTGGAATGGTTTACCATTTTCTTCTCCAGTGGATTAAGGCAAACAGGGTCGAGTAACTTGCCCAGAATCATGCAGCTTATAAGAGTCTGAGGTCACATTTGAATTCACGTCTTCCTGACTCCAGACCCAGTGCTTGATCCGCTGACCCATCTAGCTGCCCTAGTAGGTAAAAATAGCACAGTATTGTGAGGATCAAATGAGATAATTTTTGTAAAATGCTTTGTAAATCTTAAAGTGCTACATAAATGATAGCTGTTGTTGTTGTTAGACATCTCACTTTCATTTATTGGAATGGATCTGCAATCAAAGATCTTGGACAAAAATACCACCTTGTAGTCACAGTATCTCTGGGACTCAGTTTTCTCATCTGTAAAACTGGGGACATATAAAACAGACTAGATACATCCAAGTTCTCTTTCTGCTCTAAATGTATAATCCCACAATGCTATTTTCAGGGAGCTCTGAGACCTTGGCTTTTTTATGTTATCTGTTGCCATTCCGTTTCCTGATTTCTTTCCTTCCCTTTTCTCTCTCTATTGCTCTTCCTAACCAAATATTAATAAGACTTGCTAGTGAAAGTCTTCTGATTACCTTAGTTCCAGTCTTGGCTAGGTGAATGGTTCCAGGTCACGAACACCTTTAGGTCTCTGGTCATTAGCTCTGTAAGCCAACTTTCAGAAAACTAGCATGGGGGTAGCAGAAAGAGCCTTGAATTTGGAATCAGGAAGTCAGCACTTGAATTCTTACTCAGCCACCAACTAGCTTCAGCCACTTATTGGCTGAGTGACCTTGGAAAAATTTCCTTTACCTCTCTAGGCCTCATTCAATCTCCTCATCTAGAAAATAAGGGTATTGGATTAGATAAACTCTTCAAGGTCTTTTCCATGACCTGTCCCAAACTCTTAGGCTTGAGTGAATCACTTGAAATGCTTTAATTAATATCTTTTTTTAAAAAAAATCACCTTAATTTCCCATAAATCCATCTTCCCTCTTCTACCTAGCAAGTCTTTCCTTGTGACAAAGTTTTTTTTTTAATTTAAAGGTGTTTGGGGGGGAGCAGTTTAACAAAACCAAAACACCAGTTGAACCTGGTAGTGTGTGTAGTGCTCCAGACCTTTAGTCTCCCACTTCTGCCAAGAGAGAAACATCTTTTCAACTGTTCTCCAGGGACAGACTTCTTTGTTATTATAATTGCAGAGCACTGTTTCATATTTTTTAAACTGTTAATCATTCCATTTAGATTGTTGAAGTCAAGTTGCATATTATTTTCCTGGCTGTTTACTTTTTTTCAGTTTATATATAAAGCTTGCCATGTTCTTCTGAATTCTTCACATTTATTTTTTGTCATGGTGTGGGGATATTCCATTATATTCATGTGTCAAAATTTGTTTAGCCATTATACAATTAATAGACATTTACTTTGTTTCCATTTCCAGGCTTTTATTACTACATAATACTGCTATGAGTACTGTGGTATATATGGGAAAGAGTAAGCTCTTTGTCTTTGGCTACCATAGGGATATATGCTTTACAGCGGGAACTCTGGGTCCAAGGAGATGGACATTTTAATTACTTTTTGGGTCATACTTATAAATTATGAAATATTTTCTTAAATGTCTTTTGATCTTGCATAGGCCTATGGTAGCGTTTAGCAATCCCCTTTGAATGGAAAGGGTTAAGGGATACCTCCAAAAGATGAGCTCTGTTTTTTCATCAATAGACATTGATTGATGTTTTGGTTGAAATTGACTTCCAGGAAGTTTCTTTTTTTTGTGTGTGTGGGGGAGTATTCATTTTTAAGCCATCTTTTAAAAAGTTAATTTATTTTTAGTTTTCAATGTTCACCTCTCTAAGTTTTAAATTTTCTCCCTCTCCCTTCCCTCCTCCTGACCCCAAAATGGCATGTAATCTGATATAAGTCCTACACATATATTCCCATTAAACATACTTTTACATTAGTCATGTTGTATAGAAGAACCAGAATGAATAGGAGGAACTACAAAAGAAAAACAAAACAAAAAGAAAATAGGCTGCTTCTCTCTGCATTCAGACTTCACAGTTCTTTCTCTGAATGTGGATGGCATTTTCTACTATGAGTCTTTTGGAGTTGTCTTAGATCTTTGCATTGCTGAGAAGAGCTAAGTTAATCAAAGTCAGTCATTGCACAATATGGCTGTTACTGTGTACAATCTCCTGGTTCTGCTCATTTCATTCAGCATCAGTTCATATAAGTCTTTCCAGGCTTTTCTGAAGTCTGCCTGCTCATAATATATAGCACAATTGTATTCCATTACATTCACATACCACAACTTGTTCAGCCATTCCCTAGTTGATGGGCATCCCCTCCATTCCCGGTTCTTGGCCACCATGAAAACAGCTGTTATATATATATTTTTGTACATGTGTGTTCCTTTCTCATTTTTATGATCTCTTTGGGATACAGCCTGAGAAGTGATATTGCTGGGTCAGAGGGTATGCACATTTTTATAGCCCTTTGGGCATAGTTCCAAATCACTTTCCAGAATGATTGGATCAGCCCACAACTCCACCAACACTGAATTAGTGTTCCCACTTTCCCACATCTCCAATATTTATCACTTTCCTGTTTTGTCAAATCTTTTTAAGAGTTCTGATAAAAAAGTTCATGTCTTTAGGATCTTGGATAGGGAAATAGATGAGCGATAGATAGATAGATAGATAGATAGATAGATAGATAGAGGAAAAGAATAACTCCCAACCACTGAATGTTAGGCCATTCGCTTATTTGGTCTTACCTTCCTCTTTAATTGTTTGCTACAGTAGAATTTTCCTTACTCTCCTGTCACAGTTGAGAAAGACTTTTTGCCCCTGGGTCATTTCACAATACTTTGCATTTCTTCAATACACTAATAGTGTATTATTTTGTATTACGGTTACCTGAGTATTGTTCATACTCCTCTACAAGACTGGAAGCTCCATGAGGGCAAGGGCATGTCTTGGGGGGAAGGTTGGTCTAGGCACAGGGGTGGGGAACCTGTGGCCTCGAGGCTACATGTGGCCCTCTAGGTCCTCAAGAGAAGCCCTTTGACTGAATCCAAACTTCACAGAACAAGATTTACAACAAGAAATAAGATTTATTCAGTGAATCTAGATATTCTCTGAGATTCCTTCTAATTCTGTGATCTTATGATTTATTTATAAGCTACCATGTATCTTCCCTAGCACCTAATATAGTGCTCTATACGTAATGCACAGATCTTAATCAGATTAAGGAGAAGTGTTTTTATTTCTTGCTTATATTTGGAAGGCTGGGGGAATCTGAGTATCCTGGATAGGGATGGAGACAGTGGAAACTGAAGGGTTGCAACCCATACAATTTGGGTTGCAGGTCTTTTAGACTGTGCAAACATCCTTATTGAAAGTGGTTTAAGGCTCAGCCACAAGTAGTGGAAGAATGGGGCATTTGTGGAGGTAGGCAACTGTACTTTTGTAGGGCAGTGGGAGAGCAGTGCCTCTGGGCTCAGAGAAGCTGGGTTCAGTCTCACCTCGCATGCTTAATACCTTTGTTACCTCTGGCAATTTATTTACTCTATGTGAGCCTCAGTTTCCTCATCTGTAAAAATTAGGTGGTTGGACTCTAGATAATCTCTGAGGTTCCTTCCAGTTCTAGACCAAAACTCTAAAACTTGTAGGATCATTTTACAAATGAAGCAACTCATCCGAGGGTTTGTAGGTAGTGAGCATTAGGGCCAGGATTCAAATCCAGATCCTCAGGCTCCAAATCTGTCTCTCTTTCCACCATATCTCACACTTTCTTTCCACCATACTCTTATGTTTTCTTTGAGGTCTCTGTGATTCTCAAACCTTCCAGTTTCTCTCAGCAACTGCTTCCTGGTTGGTTACTCTGGGATGCTTCATTAAAGGACTGGCTTCCTAATTAATCTCCAGGTGTCTTGAAGCCCCACTAGAGCTGCCTATATCTGGCATGTTTACTGTGATTGGAAAGGGTTCCTAGTGGCTCTGCCCAAGTGTTTCAGAGAAAGTTCATCCCCAAACTCCTTCTCTCCCTTTTGGACTATTTAATTTGTGCAATTTCCAAATGCTGGTTTCATCATCCTGAATTCGAGTTGGAATACTAGAAGCAGTAGCACAGGAGAATGTTTGTGTGTGTGTGTGTGTGTATGTGTGTGTGTGTGTGTGTGTGTGTGTGTGTGTGGTGAGCTGGGGGTGCGACAAGGAATTGGATTTTTTTTCCTTGTAAATTGTGGGCAATTCCTCAAGGATGAAAAAAAAATTGAAAGGACAAGTTAGGACTAAGTGGAAGGGATAAAGACTAGAGGCTGGAGGAGAATTTCTAAGGGGAAGTAATAGGGATTTGGGACTAAAGCTAGAAATATCTTGATTCTTATTTCAAGTGTGTATTTGGAAGGGAAGGGAATCTTAGAGGTGGGAAAAAGAAAAAAAAGGTAAACACACAGAAATCCCTGAAAATACAGAAGTTCTGAGTAAAATATATTTTGGAATCTCTAACTACTGACCAAATGACCAAAGAGCCATAGCAGCTCTGCACCTGTTGTTAACTATAAAAAAAAACAAAAACCAAAAAAAACCTCCCAGAGAGCTTATACAGGTTATCAAAACCACAGTTAACTCTCAAACCCAAACCAAACCAAAGAGCTAACAGTGGTTATAAGTAAGAAGCTTTATTCTGTTGGAGAAGGGAAACTAGATACATATGTGCTGCGCACCGCCCCCCCTCCAGTAGGAGACCTGTTTTAGTGCGAACAAATCTCAATACTTATACTAGTGACTGTGCAGTGATCTATAGCTCTGATAATGAGGGGTAACAGCAACAGGGAGACAAGTGTGATTCATAGCAGGGTTTCATGACCAGAACACGGGTACTACAGGTGCTTGTCCAAGCTCATAGACCACTTGATGCTGGTGTGAAACAATTCTGGGGTTTTGCTGTGGCTAGTTCATCCAGAGGGTGAACCACAAAGGATTGTTGTTATGACAAGCTCAGGATGCAGCCTGCTGGCTGGGTCTTAGTTCTGGAAAACAGGGTGTCTCTTAATAGTAAAAAGAGGGAAGTGGTCTTGGCATGGGGATCCTGATAATACCAAGGGGAGAGTAGTAAATAGAGAACTGGCTACAGAGTCAGGAAGACCTAGCTTCAGGTTATGCCTTTGACACATCTTGACAGTATGATCCTGGACAAATCACTTAACTTCTCATTGCCCCAGGAGACTCTCTTAGACTGAAAGTGACAGATGAATTCCATACTATGTCATTGGAGAGAGTCATTGCACTTTGGGTTCCTCATACTGATGAAATTATAGGCCCTGGACTTAAAAAAATGAAGCAAACATATTTCTTAGAATCTGGAGGAGTGGACCTTCTTGCTTTTTTGCTATTTCCCAGTGCATCTTCCACTTCAGTAGAATGCAGCAGCTGTATGTGAAACTTTCCTGAGAACATGAATGGCAAAAGTCTACAGAACAAATGTGTCTCCTTGGAGGTAAACAACATTGTGGTAGCCTAATTAAGGCAATCCTCAAAAGAAAATAAAAACCTTCCAGAGCTGCCCGCTTCTCCCTTATGGCTCAAGCTTAAGAGGGCTTAGCACAATGGTGAGAAGCCAGGACAGCAGAGGGGAAGTCGTTACTCACCTTAAGGTTTTGGTCATGGAAGAGTAATGAATCAATATGACCCATTTATTAAATGCTTCCTAGATCCTTCCATCCAAGATGCTAGGGATACAATGACAAAAGGAAACAGTCCTTGCCCTCAGCAAGTGGAAGACTAGGAAAGGGATCATTGTGAAGATGAAAGAGAGAATTCTGGGGCTCCTGAACTATTTATTCTTGCCCTCTCTGGATCTTCCTCTTCCACTTATCTCTATTCATACCAAACCCACTCCTCTGAATTTTGTGGAATACCTTTTTTTGGTGTGAATGAGACCCGGGGGCCCATTCCACCGAGTGGGGAGATCAGATGGGATGGACAACCAATTTTTGACAATGCTGCTCTTGATTGGGGATCAAGGTGTCAGTTTCTGAAGGGCAGATGACCATTTGTCCAGGTCAAGTAACTTGGATTACTTAGTTGTAGGCATGAAAGGGATGCTTATCATATTTTTGGATGATATGAAGCTGAGAGATAGTTGATGCATGGATGACAGAATTGGGATATGAAAAGAAATGGACAGCCTGGAATAGTGGGCTGACTCTTAACAAGATGAAATTTAATAGGGTGAAAAGCAAAGTCCTTTGGTTTGAAAAAAAAAGGTCAACTGACCAAGGGAAAGATGATAGTGATGTGGCAAGGAGACAGTTCATGAGAAAAGACAAGCATTTTAGTGGATTATTAGTTCAACATGTGCCAACAGCATGATATGGCAGCCCCCAAAAGAAATTTGATCTTAGACTGTATAAATAGTAATAGATGTTCCAGAATGAGGGAGCTGGTGTTACTACTACTGTCTCTATTGGCCAGACTATAACAGGAGTATTGTTTCTCCATTTTTAGAAAAGATAATGACAAGAGTAACATGTCCAGAGAAGATTGGCCAGGATGGTGAAGACTATAAGACAGTGGTTCTCAACCTTCCTAATGCCCTGACCCTTTAATACTCACATGTGGGCATATCTGCATGCAAGTGGATCTGCCTGCGGACGGATAGAGGAGCGGTGTCTCAGTTCCTAAGACCATTGGAAATACATATTTTCTGATGGTCTTAGGTGACTCCTTTGACCCCTGTGAAAGGGTCGTTCAACCCCTAAAGGGGTTGCAACCCACAGATTGAGAACCACTGCTATAAGAAATAAGACTATGATGTAACTGGGGATTCTTAGCCTGGAAAAGAAAAGACTCAGGGAGGATGTGATCACCATCTTCAAATACTTGTCTTTTGGACGGGAGGGGGTTAGACTTGTGCCTGGCACTAGAGGACAGAAGTAGGACCACTTGACAGAAGATACATGAGAGGGCATCTAATCATTGGAGTGGGAATTGTTTGCCTTAGGCAGTAGTGAATTTCCCATTACTGGAAGTCTTCAAGCAGAAGTTGGGTAACTGCTTATTGGGGATAGTATATGTAGAGGGAATTTATGATTCATCTTGTGGGCATGGATTAGATGGCCTCTGAGTTTCTAGGGTTCTGGGTACCTTTTCTTAGTGGTAGATCTTGGGATTTCAGTAAGACTTTTCCTATTGTAATATACCATCTAGGTTATTTATTCTACCTACCAGTGGCTAACTCAAGACAAACCTGTGACATAGGATGAGTTGTTCTTCATCCTGAACCTTTTCTTTGCCATCATCACACTGCAGTCCCTGATCCCCTCCTTGTTTCACCAGCACATCACCTTATCCTGATCACTTTCCTCCCTTGATTTCCTTATGTTTGGCCTGCAGTGATGAACTTTGCTAATAATAATAACAACTAGCGTTTATATGGTGCTTAAAAGTTTGCAAAGCAATATTATCTCATTTGATCCTTATACAGTCCTGAGAGGTTGTTGTTATTGTTCTGTTGTTTCAGTCATGTCAGACTCTTCCTGACCCCATTTGGGGTTGTCTTGATACTGCAGTGGTTTGCCATCTCCTTCTGCAGCTCATTTTACAGATGAGGAAACTGAGGCAAACAGGGTTAAATGACTTGCCCAGGGTCACACAACTAGTACATGTCTGAGACCAGACTTGAACTCATGAAGAGGAGTGTTCCCTCCTGACTCTAGGGCTGGCACTACAGTGACTGCATCACCTAATTGCTTCTACTCTCACTTGTCTTGATCTGATTCAGTTGTAGTTCGCCTTTATCATCTTAGGTAGGCATTGTGGTACAGTGGGAAAAGTGCTAGATCAGGAATCAGAGGACCTGAGTTCAAACCGTGGTTCAGCCACTTATTGCCTGTGTGACCTTGAAAAAATCCCTTAAGCTTTATGAGTCTTTCCTCTCATCTGTAAAATAAAGTTCATCTTCAGAGGGATCAAAAAATGTGATGGGCCACATGCAGTTTGCAACACTACAGATTAAAATGTATTTAGGAAATGCTTAGCAAAATAAGCAAAAATGTAATAAAACATAAATGATGTTAATTTGTGGTTTTCTAAGTCAATATGCAGCCCAGGGGATCGTTATATATGGTTTAGTGATTCTGTTTCTAAGTTTGACACAACTAACCAAGATGACCTATAGAATCCCTTATAGTTCTGAAGCTGTGATCTGCCTTCCCCCTTCCTATTTCTGAGATTGCTAAAGGAAGGTACAGGGCCATCATAACTGCACTAATGAGGATGACCACAAATTTAGGCTCTCTAACCTCAAATAGGCTTTCACTGATGAATGGTAATCATGGGATCATAGATGCAGAGCTGGGAGAGACTTCCAAGGAAATCTAGTCTGACCCCCTCATTGTACACATGAGAATATCAAGGGAATCCAAGGAAGTCTCATAGGAAATAATGGTTAGAGGTGGGATTCAAACCCAGATCATTTTGACTCCAATGTGTTCTTTCCACTGTACCAAGATGCTTCCTTTTTTTTTTAACTGTAATCTCTTCTTGCTTCCATATCACATTTTCCCTTACCAGTGGTCCCAGACCTTCTATTCTGCAACTTTTTTTTTTCTTTTTGGAGTGGGGAAGGCAGGGTAATTGGAGTTAAGTGACTTGCCCAAGGTCACACGGCTAGGCTAGTAAGTGTTACGTGTCTGAGGCTGGATTTGAACTCAGGTCCTTAACTAGCCCTTAACTCCATCTCTACTCCCTGTGTCTCAGCAGAAGAACTCTTGTTTTTGTTGTTCAGTCATGTGCGCCTCTTTGTGACCCCATTTGAGGTTTTTCTTGGCAGAGATACTGGAGTGGTTTGCCATTTCCTTCTCTAGCTTATTTTTTAGATGAGGAAACTGAGGCAAATAGGGTTAAGTAACTTGCCAGGGTCACACAGCTAGGCAGTGTCTGAGACCAGATTTGAACTCAGGAAGATGAGTCTTCCTGACTTCATTCCTGGTACTCTATCCTAAGAAGATCTCTACTCCCCTCTTAGTGAGAAACTGACCCCTTCTCTAGAGTCACTGCTCTTTCCTGGATCTCTTCCCTTTCTGATCATTTCTTCAATGTCTCTTTCTTCCTACAAAGGAGAATAGGTAAGACTGGGGAAATTTTTTTTCAAGGTTCTGCCAAAGATTTCATTTTGTCTTATGGGATCATAAATTTTAGAACTTAAAAGGACGTTAGAGGTCATCTAGCCCAAGCCTCTCATTTTACAGATGAGGAAAATGAAGCCCAGGGAATTTAAGGGATTGTCATCATGGATATCAAGGGAAGTGATAGAAGTATAATTTGAATTGAGGTTCTCCAACTGTAAATCCAGTGTCTCTTTCTGTCTCTCTCTTTGTCTCTGTCTCTTTCTCAATCTCTCTCTCTATCTCTTTGTCTCTGTCTCTCTGTCTCTCTCTCTCCCTCTCTCTCCATCACTTTGTTGCTCAATAATTCTTTCCCTAACCAATCCCATCCACTCCCATGGCTTCAATTATCACCTCTGTGCAGATGAGTTCTGAATCTATAGCTGCAGTGCCTGTGGGACATTTGACACGTACCCAACATGTCCCAAAGTAAACTCATCATTTCCCCTGACAACCTTCTCCTCTTTCTATTGATGGAGCCATCGTCCTCCCAGTCACCCAGGCTAGAAACCTTGACTTCGTCTTTGATTCCTGTCTCCCTCACCATCCTGACATCCAATCAAATGCCAAGTCCTGTTGATTTTGCCTCCAATATATCTCACTTCAATGCCCTCATTTCCACCTCTGCTGCCACCACCCTGGCTTAGGCCGTCATTATCTCACACCTAAAATTATTCTAACAGCCTTTCAACTAATCTCCCTGACTCTAGACCCTTCCTGTTCTAATACATCCTTCATACTATTTCCAAAGTAACCTTCCTAATTTGCAGGCTTGATAGCTTTACTTCTATGCTTCAAAAAATGCAGCCCCACATATCAGCTATTTCCTCATTCCTTGCCAAATGAAATACAATCTCCTTAGCCTAGCCTCACATTCAAGGCTATTCATAATCAGGTTTCAACCTGCCATAGCAGCTTGATCACATACTACCCCCATTCTGTCCTTGGCCTTGCAGCCAGACCTCCCCATCTTCTCCTGGCTTCTTCCAGCACCATGCGTGTGTATAGGCTTTCCTACATGCCTGAAACTGACTGCCCATGATGTCTTTGCCAACTGAAATCCTTCCTTTACCATCTTGGGGCCAGGTTTCATCCAAGTTAGAAGTGATCTTCCTCTATACAAATCTTTCGTATGGCCTTGCTTGACCTCCTTGGATCATAGCTATATCTATAGCCTGGAGTTAGGAAGATCTGACTTAAAATCTGACCTCAGACACTTACTAGCTGTGTGACCTTGAGCAAGTCACTTAACCTCTGTTTGCCTCCGTTTCCCCATCTGTAAAATGGGGATAATCATAGTACATACCTCACAGGGCCGTTATAAGGATCAAATGAGATCATCATAATAATGAGTACCTGGCACATAGTAAGTATTAAGTAAATGTTACTTCTCATTTATTATTATTATTGAAATACATTTTAAAAAATATTCATGGACCCCAGGAAAAGAAACCATACCCGATGGGGTAACATCATAGACCCTCCAAATGGTAACAATGCTGACCTTGAAAAGTCAGTCAGTTAATAAGCATTGACTAAATGCTTACTATGGGCCCGGCCCTTTGCTAAGGGATAGGGATATGAAGGCAAAAGGCAAAAGGCAAAAGTCAGTCCCTTTCTTGAGGAGTTTACAATCTAATGGAGGAAGCGATATTGAAAGAAATATGTACCAACAAGCTGTATGCAGGATCAAAAGGAGTAAGAAAACCTGGGTAAGGGGTCATTGCAAGGAAAGCTCTCTGTAAACCCAAAAGTACTAGATAAGATGTTATTACTAGGTAATTTCTAGGATTCCCACTTCTAAAAAGTTATCCTATGTATGAAACGGAATTTAAACTTTTCCAAGGGACTGACTTGTCTGAATGAAGTCAAAAGTCTGCTGCTATAAGGAAGCAGTGAGGCTTTCAAGATGATAGCCCAGCCCCTGGTAAAAAACTATTTAGCCAAGCAAAAACTCTAATTTCTTTTTTCAATATTTCAATGGATCGTAAAGGTGGAGATTCTACCTCACCTCCACTGCCTGCCCTGTCATCTGGGGTCATTCATGTACCTAAGAGTACAGAAAAAGTCTAAAGCTGAATAAATTTTTTTAAGATAAAAAAATAAAAGTTATCCTGTATTGATGGCAATTTTAGCCTAGGAAGAAGCAGAAGGGAGAGAACCAGCACTGAGCCAGACTCTTAGCCCTGATATTTGTGGGTGGGGGAGGACTGTTTTGCTGGTTAAATAACACCTGGTGGTTACACTTTTGCCCAGAAACCACCCAGAGGAAAGGCATTTACTTTCTCGTTCACTTTGGATGACCCACTCCTTCTCGGCAACAAGTGCCCCATTCTGTGGTTCTTAATAGCTTTGTGTTTAGAACAGCTTTTCTTCTAAGTAAGGCCAGCCCCAGGCAAACTTTCCCACTCTCTAGGGTGCTTTCCCCTTACTCCTCTTTTTTTTTTCTTTTTCCTTCTTTTTTCTTTTTCTTTCTTTTGGTTTCCAGTGCCTTGGTACTCTCTCTCTACTGACCCATATTGAGTAATAATTTCTGATATTTTTATTCAGCACATAGCCCAGTGCCTGGCACAAAGTAGTTAATAAAAGTTAGATTGTTTGAGGTTTGCAAAGAGTTTTATGTGTATTATCTCATTTGAACCTCATAACAATCCTGAGTTATATCGCCCTCTTTTTACAGATGAGGAAACTGAGGCTCAGAGAGGTTAAACTTGCCCTATGTCCAGGACAAGTCAAGAAGTATTTGTTTAGCGCATATTTTTATTAAGTATCTAAAAGTATCTATGAAAAAGCAATCAATTAATAAACATTTATTAAATGCACAGGCATTGTGCTAAGCTCTGAAGGTACAAAAAGAGGCAAAGGACAATCCCTGCCCTCAAGGAGCTTACAGTATATTGGAGGGGGGGAGAGAGAGAGAGAGAGAAAGAGAGGGAGAGAGGGAGGGAGACAGAAAGAGAAAGAGAAAGAGAGAGAGAGGAGGGGGAGAGACAGAGGGGAAGAGAGAGAGGGAGGGAGAGAGAGAGAAAGAGAGAGGAAGAGGGAGAGAGAGAGAGAACTGGAAAGTAGTTCAGATCAGAGAGATGCAGGAATCTGATAACCTCTCCTCTGGGAGGATCCTGAGCTCTGGAATTGGAAGGGAATGTAGACATTTTCTAGCTCCCTTTATTTTACACCTCCTTATGGGGAGACTGAGGCTCAGAGGAGGGATGGAACTTGCCCAAAGTCACCCAGTAATTATTAGCAAGATGACATTTGCACACAGATTCTTCCTCTCATGCTCCAGTGTTCTCTAGACTAGGTGTAAAGGAGACGATTCTTTTTTTTTTTTTTTGGCCTGATCTGGCTGCCCCAGAAAGCAAACCAAAATAAATCACTGTGGGACACCTCTCCTACTCTATTTCCAGCACAGCAGCCAAAACTGCATGAGATGAAGGCCTTGTTGGTTCTCAGTTTTTCTGAGACCTCAAAGTCCACACTTTCCCTGTAAAGGGTGAAGGAAATGAGGGCTCATGTGTCCAGGAAGAGGAGTGAGCCGGCTTGGAGACAAGCAGGATGCCCAGCCTGGGCCCCGGGGGTTGGGAGAGAAAGAAGGATCCGAGAGATGAAAGAATCATCAGAAAGGGACCCAAAAGAATCCTGGGGCTGGGTGGGTGTATTTGTGTGCTCCTGGAAAGAAGCAGCTGATGAGTCCACTGAGCTAGAACTCCCCAAGGTAGGAAGAGCAGCTGTAGGGCCTTAGTCAGAGAACAGAAAGAGGAAAGCAGAAACCCAGGAGCATCAAATGAAAGAAAAATAGTATTGTCTGAAAGCCAGGGCTTTCTTCTTTAACCAGACCCCTGGGAATGCTGATAGAGATGAGGACCTTTGGATGGCTGGGAGCTCATCTCTCTGAGCACTCAGGCTGGAAGGGACCTTAGAGGTTCCCTGCTCCAAACTTACACCATTCAGAGGGAGGGCAATGGAGGCGGGGGAGTCAGCCCCTGCCTGATTCAAAGGATTCCTTTGAGCAATGAAACTGTAGGGTAGTAGCCCAAGTACTGGAGTCTTCTGCAGTCAGAGGGCCTGGCCTCCTCTGCTTGTTGTCTGTGTACCCCGGGGCAAGTCCCCTCACACTCTGATTCAGAAGCAGCTGGACCTGGGTTCAAATCCTGTATTTAATGCTTCCTACTTGTGTGACCTTGGACAAATTATTTAATTCCTCAGGCTCCTTATATAAATGAAGTTGGACTAGGTGGCCTCTCTATACCCATGATCCTTCATTCCCCTCTGGGCCTCAGTTTCCCCCATTATAAAGTGGCAGGGTTAGACCAATGACCTCTATGGTCCTGTCATGAGCAATACCCTATTTTAAATGATCTCAGAGGCCTCTTCTAGCTTTCAATTTATGATGCTATTAGATTTCTGAAGATCCTTGCCTACTCCCCCATGGGACTTTTAAACCACTCCAGGGTTTAGCCTCGGGATTGACCTTACAGAGGCCCTGCCCTATTCTCTGGGGGCAGCTAAGTGGATAGAGCACCAGACCAGGAGTCAGGAGGACCTGAGTTCAAATCCAACCTCAGGCACTTAGTAGCTGTGTGACCCTGGGAAAGTCACTTAACCCTGTTTGCCTCAGTTTCCTTGTTTGTAAAATGAGCCGGAGAAGGAATATTTCTGCCAAGAAAACCCCAAATGGGGTCATGAAGTATTGGACACGACTGAGATGACTGAACAACGACAACAACAACAAAAACCCTGGACTCGCCTCTTCTCCGCGGTGTCTCGACATGGTCTTCGGGTCTCTGCAGTGCTTTTGCAGGGCTTGGGCAGACACATCAGGAGTTTTCTTGGGGACTGGAAAATAGCTGACATTCCTTAAAGCACTTCTCTGGGGAGGAGTCAGGAAAGGTCTTTTGCTGTTGTTCAGTCGTGTCTGACTCTTCATGAGCCCATTTGGGGTTTTCTTGGCAGAGATCCTGGAGTGGTTTGCCATTTCCTTCTCCAGCTCCTTTTACAGATGAGGAAACTGAGGCCAACAGGGTTAAGTTACTTGCCCAGGGCCACACAGCAAGTAAGTATCTGAGGCCAGATTTGAACTCAAGAGGATGACTCTGCCAAGCTCCAGGCCTGGCACTCTATCCATTGTGCCACCTAGCTGCCCCGCAGGAAAGGTATTGGAAGGATTCAGCTCACCCTTATCCCCCGCCCTACCCCTTCAATTTTCATAGAGGAGGGAGAAAAAGAATTAAGTATCAGCCTGGTAATACTGCCTTGCGCTGTGGCTCCACTGTTATCAGCGGCTATGGTAGTGGAGTCTACTATAGTTTCTTTGGTGTGCAGAAGCCAGCTCCTACTGGCTTTCTAGAGCCAATTGTCAAATTTTCAGTGTGAGCATTTACACTTCACAAATTTTAAAATGCTACCAATCAGGGCTTGAGTTATTATTTTATTGATTGTGTAGACTTAAGAAAGTGATGGTTACTGAGCATATTAAACTTCAAAGTGCATTGTCAGCATATTCCCCCCCAACCTACCCCCCACCCCAAGCTGGTTGTTAAATATTTGCTAGATCACTCCTGCATGGGCACCAGCACCATCAGAAGGGTTTATCTTGATTTTACATATACAAACAGTTAAATTTTTTCTTTTAAAATTGAAAAATTTTGGGGGCAGTTAGGTGGCACAGTGAGTAGAACACTGTCCCTGGAGTTGTGGGGACCTGAGTTCAAATGCGGCCTCAGACACTTAACACACTACTAGCTGTGTGACCTTGGGTAAGTCACTTAACCCCAATTGCCTGGCCTTCTCCCCTCCAAAAACAAAAATAAAATAAAATAAAATAAAATAAAGAAATTTTATTTGGGGCAGGTCACTTAACATGGTGGTCTCTGCACTGCTAGGGGTAAGCTACCAGGAGATATAGTACAGTTGTCTGAAAAGAGCAGGGCATGTTCCACCCACATGAGCCACATAGTATTTATTCATAATATTCCTTTGCATTACTGTTAGTCTACTATGAGAAAAAATCAGTGGACCAATGCATTTTAGTCTTCTTTATGACATAAGCTAGCTGTGTGTCCTTGAGAAGATCATGTAACTTCTGTGGGTCTCATTCTTTTGTTTCTTCATCTGTAAGATCAAAAGTGTTAGTCTAGATAATCTTTTTCCAATATTAACATTCTATGATTCATATAGCACCTTATGCTGCTCCAAGGGGTTTAATTTACTATTTCATGTAATAAAGGGCTTTTCACCTCAAATTTAACCTCACAGGAACCCAGTGAGATAGACAGGATAGTTATTGCTCCCACATTAAGGTTAAATGCAGAGTGGATGGAGTCTGGGTTTGGAGGCAGGAAGATGTGAATTCAAACCCTGTCTTTGACAGTCTCTCATTTTTACCCTTCTGTACTGACTTTCCCCCTTGCCTGGAATGCCCTCTTCCTCTCCTCCTTGGTATGTATCAGGACTTAGCTCAAGCACCACCTTCTTTCTGCCTAATGCCATTCCTGGTTCCCTGGGGGTCCCAGGCTCCCCATCCAAGGTTACATTTTATCTATTTTCTGTGTGTTTTGTACATTGGAGGTGTCCCAAATATCCTAGTGCAGTTGTCGGATTTCACTTTTGCTCAAGATGTTCTGGGCACCATATATGAGCAGGTTGTCTCCCCAATTAGAATGTAAGGTGCTTGAAGGTACGTGCTGTTTTGTTTTTCATCTTTTTGCGCTTCCTGGGACATGACAAGCATTTAATGCTTCTTGCTTTGATCATGAGCTAAGTCTAAGCTGTAAGCAATGCCCTAGAACTTCCCAGTTAAGTCATAGCCAAATTGCGGAAGTCTGCTAAGGTGAAATCACAAACCCTTCACATATTCTTAGATTTTAAAAATTAGGACAGTGGGTAAAGAGGAAAACAGAGAGGTGGGGGATTTGACCAATGTCACACAGCTATAGAACTAGGGCTAGAATTCAGTTTTTCTGACCTTGGTGGATTTTACCTTCTTCTCCCTTCTACTCTCTATCAGTATTTGGAAACACTTTTCTGGTTGGGGTACCCAAGCAAGGGAATGTGTCAGGGTCACAGGGCAGGCAGCCTGGGTGAGGACAAACATGTCTCCGACTTAATCAGACACAAATACAAGAGGGAGTACAGAGCACGGGTCTCTTGTCACTGATTTTCACAGGCCAGCCGTTTTTGCCTCAGAGATTCCTTGCTGACTGCTTCTGGTTTGCCTGGTCATTAGAGATTGTGTCATTTTGTTTAAATTCTGTTTTGTTTTGTCTTTTTCTATTTGGTACTTTGCATACATGACTCTGCTTACCACAATCACCAGCCCTTTACTCCCTCCAAGTACTTGATCCTCTCCCTATCTGAGTCATTCTTCTGAATCTCATTTTCCCCATCTATAAAATGGGAATAAATAATGTTTAAACTATCTCTTTCATTGGGCTGTTGTTGGGATTAACTGACATAGTAGATGGGAAAATGCTTTGGAAGTCCATGCAAGGTTGAACTGTAATTATAGGTTCAGAGATGGAGAGATGGAAAATGACCTTAAAAATCACCTTGCTCCATCCCCTCACTTTACACATGAGGAAACCAGGGCCTCGAGAGAAAGGGTAACTTTCCAAAGTCACCCCAGTGGAAAGCGACAGAACTAGAGTGTGAATTCAGGCTCTGTGACTACATGTGCAAAGCTATTTCCACTTGCTTCCCATGGCTCACTTCTGGATGCCAAGGGCTCTCATTCTTCCATATGGTCCCTTTATGCACTTGAGTCAGTTGTCGGTAAAACATTTCTGGTTCATCTTCCTCAGGTTTAAATAGTCTTCAAATATTTGAAGACTGCTTTTCTTCTCCAGGCTAAACATCCCCAACTCCTTGAACTGTTCTCCTGGCATGATTTCGAGTGGCCTCATCATCTCAGTTATCTCCCTTTGGACACCATCCAGCTTGTCAACGTCCCTTCTAAAATGTGGCACCCAGAACAGTGTGTTTCCTAAGCATATACAATTTTCTTCTCAATGAAACAGATGTTCTTTAATAATTCTTCTCCCCTGGGGCATACATTTTAAACTCCCAAGCCCTCAAGCAAAGAATTATAAAGAAACTCTTTCTGCCAACTACCCCTAGGCTCTAGTCATTTACCATAGGAAGTATCACCCTTTCTTGAATCTCCAAGCACTCAAGGGGATTATTTTCTTCCTTCCTTCCTTATTTCTCCCAGTCCCTGTTTCCTACTGCTCCTGCATGCTGCTACCTCTCAAAATAAAGAACTTCCTAGTAGTTGGAATGATACAAAGTGGAGTAGGATGTGTATTCTCCATTGGAGATCTTTAGAGAGAAGATGAATGACTGGTCCCAGGGATGTTGTGGAGGGGCCCCCTGCTCTGATAGGATTGGATTAGCTGCTCCCTAAGGCCCCTTCTCACTCTGAAATTCTCCCATTCTCTGCCTCCCAGTGCCTGACACACAGTAGGCACTTAATAAATGTTTGTTGATGGACTCAAACACCATGTTCTGTACCAAGCATCCTTAATCTTTGTTGTGTCGTGGATCCTTTGGCAGTCTGGTGAAACCTATGGAATCCTTTCACAAAATAATGTTTTCAAATGAATAAAATAAAATACATACAATTACAAATGAAACTAATTATGTTGAAATAGTTATCAAAATATTAAAAAAATTAACGTTCACAGATCACGGATTAATAACCTCTGTTCTACATGAAGCTTCTCTTGATTCCCCACAACTGCTCAAACCCCTCCTTTCCAAGTTACCTTGTATTTAACGTCTTATGTTTATTTTGCATATTTATGTATGGTGCCTATTGTCTCCCCCAATCAACTGTAAGCTCTTTGAGAGCAGGGATTGTTTCTCTTTTTAATATCTGTATTTCTGGCACCCAGTACAATGTCTGACATTTAATAGGCAATTAACAAACACTTATTGATTGATTTACTCCTGCGGGAGAACCTAAGGCAATGATGTCAAACTCAAAAAAAAGAATCCTTGTGGCCTGCATATTAACTTGGATTATCACAAATTAACACTATATATGTTGCATTTTTATTTTGTTGAAAATTTCCCAATTACGTTTTAATTTGGTTCCCTCAGCACTCCGGGATTGAAGCCTGGGGGCCACACATTTGACACTTCTGATCTAAGACATGTCATTCATTCATTCAATAAACATGTATTACGTACTTACTAAGTCCCAAGCAGGGTAGTTAAGTGGCAAAGCATATAGAGCATGGGGCCTGGAGTCAGGAAGACTCATCTTCTTAAATTGATATCTGTTCTCAGACACTTACTAGTTGTGTGACCCTGCGCAAGTCACTTAAACCTAGTTGCTTCATCTATACAATGAGCTAAAGAAGGAAATGATAATCCACTCCAGTATCTTTGCCAAGAAATTCCCAAAATGGGACCATGAAGAGCTGGACATGACTAAAACGACTGAACAACAACAAAGTCCCAGGTGCTGTGCTAAGGGAATACAAAGACAAAACAAATAATAGTGCCTGCCCTCAAGAAGCTTATGTTTTACTGGGGCAGAAACATCTTCACATAGATTTTTAAATATGAAATATATACCAAGTAATATTGGGGGGAGAGGGAAGGACAACAATGGGAAGAAGGTGTCAGGAAAGGGCTACTGAAAGACCACCAATTGGATTAAACCTTAAGGGAAGCTTGAGATTCCAAGAGTAGGGAGGGAGTAAGTCCAAGGTATGGCCACAGGTTGTTGTTTGTCCTTCATTCTCAAAGAGGACCATGACATCAGGAAGGTGATGCCAGGACTTGCAAGTGAATTGGATTTAAGTGAGGGAGGGCTATGCAAAATCACCAGCCTCACTTTCTCCTCCAGATCCATCTGGTTCCAGTGGCCAGATTAGATCAGAATGACTGAAGATGGCCCCAGTGATCACAGGATAGTCTGTGCAAATACACATGGACAGGAGATTGAATCTTGTGTAGGGGGAACAATAATAAAGCAAGATGGCAGGAACATACAGAATGTGAAGGGGAATACTTGTGGACAGGTAGGCTTAAAATGGCAAACAAAGGAGTCTGGGTCTTACCCTCACTGAAGGATCTTGAGGAGCTGAGTGATGGAGGCAGTCTTGTGTTTGAGGACTGTTAATGTGGCAGCTGTGTGAAGCCATGGTCTTTAGCTTGTGGTCAGCCTGATGCAAAGTTATGACGGAGGCAAAATTTGTTATCCATGAGGTCTTCTTACTTGTCCCAAGAGAGGAAGTTTCAGAGAAAGGACAGTATGTTAGACTTGGGAGTTGGGGGCCCCAGAAGTGAATCCCAGCTCAGATACTTTACTAGCTATGTGAACACAGGTAAATTGAAGAACCTCTCTGAGCATCAGGTTCTCCATCTAAAAAATGAGAATAAGCAATTTCTTCATGGAAACTTATTTGTTCTATAAGGTACTGGGCACCAAGAGACGTATTGTGCCACTTCCTGACTCTGTGCTCTTGGGTAAATCACTGCTCTTCTCTGGTCTTTAGTTTCCTCATTTGTAGAATTGGGATAGTAATACCTCTCCTACCCACTTCATGTCATCCTTTGTGAGGATAAACAAAAGGATGGATATGAATTCACCTTGAAATTTATCGACACTGCTGGACAAATGCACAATGATGCTACTGCTAATCACAATGCCACCACCAATTCTGTATCTCATCAAGCCAGGCTTTCTGTGCTTTTCACATGGTGATAATTAGTCTGATTAGTTTAGCAGATGGACTAAAATGCTGATGAGAGGACTTCGTTCTCCTCTCAAATAATAAATCTCTATTTTCGGTGGCCTTTGGGATGCAGTACTCCTATTGTACAGAATTTCATAACAAAGATCATGTTGGCCTTGGAGTTAAGGCATACCTGGACTTGAATCTTAACCCTGACCCTAATGATCATAATGTGATCATAATGAGTTATTTAAGGATTCTGAGCCTCAGTTTTATTATCTGCAAAATGGGGATATTACTCACAGTAACCTGACTCACGGTAGTGTTACAAGAAAAATATTATATCGTAAAGTATTGTAGGAATGTGGAGCATTATTATTATAGGCTCCCAAGAAATAATTCCAGTGTTGTGAATTTCAGGCCAGGTATTGTTGGAGGGGTTGCCAGAGCAGGCAGGTGGGACCACGTGGGTGGATCCTTATGTCCCACTTTGGAAGCAGCTGGCTTTTCTTCTAACCAGTGAGTCACGTGCAAAGCAATTCAGGAAGAAGTTGAGATATGGATCAAAGAAGGGATTGCCTTGAATCCATAAGTTTATACAAAATCTTTTTGGTTTTTAACTTTTAACTTCATGACCTGACCTTGGGCAATTATTTGCCTTCTTCCATATCCATTTCCACAATTCTTGGGTAGTCAGAAGTCCTGCCCTCTGAGAGTCAAGGCTATATGTATCATCTGGTTTCTAGCTTTAATCTAGTCTCTGACTTAATCTCACCCTGGGAACCAAATCAAGTCATTTCCTCTCCTTGTCCTTGCTCCCCTCCTCTGGAAAATGAGGATCCCACCCATTCATCTCACTGAGATGCTGTGGGAATGAACCGGTGATCTGGAGAGGGCTGGAAAAGAGAACTATGTTTAATGCTTTGTTTGGGTGGGTGCTTTTTATCCCCCTTCATGAGCTGGGCTTCAGGGAGCACCAGGCTTAATAGAAAGGGAAACTGGGATTTGAGACTGGAGACCTGCTTCTTCTTCACTATAGCTTTATTCTCTCAACTTGTTGGTCTCAGTTTACACATCTTTGAAAGGGAGGGAATATTTATTCATGTCTCTTTGATTTTTTTAAAGGATGTTGTGAAGATAAATAAAGAAAATGTGACGGATAAACTTGGGGTGGCAGGGGGAGGGAGAAGTATCGGATGAATTGAAGTATGATCTTAGATTCCTCCCTAACCTGTTAAGTGTATGTGTGTCCTAAAGGCAATCAAAAGAAAGAGAGAATGTATTTATTTGGCTTACACTTTTCTCCATTCCTGGAATTACAGCCCCAAATGAATACTTTGCGTGTGGCAGCAGGAGCAAAATCAGGAGGATCATTTTATGGGAGCTGACATATGATTTCATTGGCCAGAAGAGAAGAAGCTCCTTTTACCAATGCAGATGGGTCCCGGGGCCCCTACTCTTTAACTTAATGTCTTAGAGTGTTATTTGGGGCACTGAAAAGTTAAATGATTTGCCCAGGGTCACGCAGACAGTATCTGTTAGAGGCAGGATTCGAGTTTTTCTAACTCTGAGAAGGATCTCCTACCTCTCCACCCCACCTCTCATACAGAGGTACATAATATATTTTTAAAAATTTCTTGGGTAATGAATTGTTTTATTTTTTCTCAACCTGATGTTTTATTGGTGTAGAGAAATCACCATATAGAAACTCCTCCCTCTCCTTGGGGTTGGTAATTGGTTTATAACTTAGAGACTTTGAGAGCTGACTGGGAGTTAACCGAGTGGTTAACAGACCCAGTTTTATGTGGCTAATATTAATCAGAAGGGGCAGCTAGGTGGTGAAGTGAGTAGAGTCAGGAGGACCCGAGTTCAAATCCAACAACCGATACTTAACACTTACTAGCTGTGTGCCCTTGGACAAGTCACTTAACCCCAATTGCCCTGCCTTCCCCTCCTCCAAAAAAAAAAAACCAATATTAATCAGAAGTAGAATTTCAGCCCAGGTCTTCTTGACTCCATGACCAGTCCTTCTTCCACCAAGCCAGGTTGTGCAAGCTGCCTCTCACTGACAATGTATGCTTTGAAAAAATAAAAACAAAAACAAAACAACCAACCAAAAATCTATTGGATTGAGGAATTTTCTCTAAGGATCACAAATATGTCAACTCCTTAGTTCCTAGACTTTCTTCCCTGGATCCTTTCAGGAAGGAGTTTCTGCCTGCCATAAAACTTTATACAGCTTAAATTTTTTTTTTAAATTAAGGAGCGAATATAACTGGTTTCTGCTTCCGGCTGGAGCAGAGGCTCCTGCCAAGATTGGAGGCATGCAGCTGAAATATGTTTTGTATCTTATGAGTCTTGGCTCATCTTGGAATTAAATAGCACTAATTACATGAATATAGACCAGTGAGGGAGACAACTGTTCACTTCCTGATTTTCCCTAGAATTAAAAAGGGAGGGGTGGAGGAAGAGAAAAGTAGTGGGGGCTGGTGCAAGAGCTTACCCACCAGACATTAGATGGCAACAGAAACCCTGTCATTTGGCCTGAATAAACACCAAAATAGCCTTCTCCCTCACAGTGCTACTGTTTGGTGGAATGATAGGTTCCTTCCAGTTTAAATCCCCCCTGGGACTGGAAGACTGGAAGCTTGAGAATGATCCCCAGGGATGTAGGGCAGCAGTGGCAAAAGCTGGGGAGACTTTATAACTGGGGAGGGGTGACCAGAACCCTGGGAGCTGGGGTTGGCTTTCAGATTGAGCTCCCAGCTTGCTTCAACACAAACATTCTTCATTTAGCTTTATGTCCAAACCTACCGATTTTCCTTTCTTTCTTTTTCTTTTGTTAGTAAGGGAAATGTAGTTAGAACTTCACACCAGCCTGAGGGGTAGGTTCATTTGCCAGAGAGCAAATGGGCTGGGTCCTGCTGGGGTAGAGAATCCCTCTTGGATTTAAATCAGGCCCTCGGTAGTGGGTGGTAGAAGACAGGATCTTCTTTGAGGGAGGTCTCTTGCTGTTCACTTAGTAAGCTGAATTTCCAATATGCTCAGGGGTGCCCTAGAGATCTGGAAGAGAGAGACAGAGTAGCAAAAAAAAAGATAAATAGTTAGAAAACCCTACCTGGATACTGGTCCTGTCTGCAGTTAACTAGCTATATGACTGTGAAGAAATTCCTTTACCTCTCTGGACCCCAGTGTCCTGAAGTACATAGGAGGGAATTGATCTCTCTTTGGGCTCTAAAAATTCTATTGTCATTTTTGAGGTGGGATGGAACCCTATCTTATCTGACCTTTGCATTGCATGTGGTAATTTTGAAAAACCCATCCCAATCCTTTATTTCTTTAGCTGATCAGATCTGTTATCCTCCTTTCTCTTTTTTATTCTCACTTTAAGCATGTCCAGGAGAGTCAGTGTGGCATAATAATAATGATGGCTGACATTTATATAGCATTTTAAGATTTGCAAAATGTTTTATAAATATTATCTCATATGATCCTCACAACAATTCTATAGGGCAGGTGCCTTTATTCCCATTTTGTAGATGAGGAATACTGATAGAGTATTCAACTTTGAGCCAGGAAGACTTTGGTTTAAATCCCACCTCTGCCACCTACTATCTAGGTGACTAGGCATGAATCTTAACCTCTCTGAGTTAGTTTTCTCATCAGTTAAATGAGAATGTTTTACTTGTTGGTCTTTGAGTTCCTTTTCAGTTCTGGAACAAGGATCCCATCTCATAGAAGTCTTAATTCACCAAGCCAAGATCTAGCTCTATTTGTTAATGTGCCCCCATTCCATTTTCTACCAGCTGACTTCCTATCTGTTTTTTAAAGGCCAATTTGAGATGTTACCTCTTTCATGAAGCCTTCCTTGATCTACCACAGTAAATAATGATTCTACCCTCCCAACTTCAGACCCTCACATATTGAAGTCAAGTCAATAAATATTAAGTTTTTAGAATGTGCCAGAAACAAAGAAAGGTAAAAACATGGTCCTTTTTTTCCCCAGGATCTCATGTTCTAATGGGGGAGGCATGTCAACAACTATGTCCATAAACAATATGTAGTAAATTTGAAGTAATCTCATTGGCAAGACACTAGTTTCTGGGGAACCAGAAGAGGCTTTCTGTAGAAGGCTTCGGTTGTCATGGAGAAAGCCAGAGAAGCTAAGAAGTAGATGTGAGGGAAAAGATCATTTCAGGCATGAGGAACAACCAGTCAAAAGGACAGAGTTGAGAGATTGAGTGTCATGTTAGAGAAGCAGAAAGAAGTCCAGGGTCTCTTATGTTGGAGATTAGAATAACATGGAGGGGAGTAAAGTGTAAGAAGACTGGAAATGTGAAGGGCTTTAAAAGCCAAATTGAGAATTTTGTATTTGATACTGGAGATAATAGGGAGCCACTGAAGTTTACTGAGTAGGTGACTGGGTATCATGGTCAGATCTGTGTTTTAGGAAGATCACTTTTGAAGCTGAATGGAGGCTTGATTAGAGAGGGGAGAAAACTTGAGTCCGGGAGATCAGACAAAAGGGTATTGTAATTGCCCAGGCCTTTTTTGATTAGAGCTTGCACCAGCATGGCAACTATCTCAGAGAGTTGAAGAAACTTAAATAAGAGGTGAATGTTGAGAAGATAGAAAGGACAGGCGTTAACAACAGATAGAATACGTGGGGTCAAGGACAGTGACAGGTCAAGGGCCACCCAGGACAGGAGTCTGGATCACTAGAGGATCCTTTGCTTGCATCTCTATTATACACTTCTATATTGTTTTATACTGTAATCATTTGTATGTTTTCATGTCCCCCTGCTAGATGGTAGGAGCTACTCTAAAATTGTGTGTTTTCTCCCAGTGATTGCACTGCAGTAGGAACCTGATGAATGACTTTGTTGAGTAGAATTGATTCCAGAATGGTCCAATACTTGTATTACAAAGTTCATCCTCTGCCCTCATCCCAATTACAAGTAGAGAACCTGAAGGCCAAGAAGAATGCATGGGGCCACTTTATAGATGACTATGCCGAAGAACCAAAGAGGCAGGCTTTGGAATCCCTGCGTGGCAGCCTCTCCCACTGCCAGGTTCCCAACAATTTAGGCTTAAAAGCCAATTAAATAGAGAAAGAAAAAGTCACAGGAGATAAGCTTCTCTCAAGGGTTTTTTTTTGTTTGTTTTCAAGGGATTATCACCCCTGGGTGTTATAATCATGCAATTATGAGTATTAGCCTAGCACCTTTTGTATACTTCACTCTGTAATCCTGCAACATTGTTATTGCTCAGTATTCCTTGAAGGCCAAGTGCTTCTGTTATTTTCTTCCATCTATCCTGGGAAGGAGGGTGATACTCTCCCTTCTTGTCTCTGCTCTTCTCATTTTACCAGTGGGAAAATTAAGGCACCATTAAAAAAGGAGATATCTAGCGGTTTTAAGCCAGATAAGTGTAGTGGGTAGAAAACTGGTCTCAGTCAATAAGACCTGGGTTCAAGTCCCATTTCTGACACTGTCTGCTTGGCTCTGGGCAAGTCATTAATATCTCATTTTTCTCATCTATAAAATGAGGTTAGTTGTACCCCATGGCCTCTAAAATTCCTCCATCTTTATCTATGACCCTTTAACCCATTGAGAACCCAGAGCTGTCCTTGGCCAAGACATGTATCCCTACCAATGCCTCTCCCTCTCATCCATCATCCTCCAGACAGAAAGTACTGCATCACAGGTGTAGGACATACCTGTTGGTGCTCATTTCACCCCTTGCCATGAATATGAATTTAGAGGACAGGTCCCACTCCTGGTCTAATTGAGGTGTCTGACGCTGAATTCTCAGCAGGACTGTTTCTTTAAAAGAAGCTGGAGAGGAGTCTCTGATTTTGCACTCTGACCCCAGGCCTCCATTGAGAGTGTTATGCAGTGAAACCTTCACAGCCAGTCCTAGAGTAAAAAAAGCCATTGCTTAGCGACTCTACTACCCAGAGACAAAAAGTCCCTGGAATATAAAGGGCCGTATCAATGCAATAATAAGAAGTTTCATCCTTGGCTCCCTGGGATAGTGCTGTAGTTTCTACTCTGCTCTGTTGGGGACTGAGGGCTTGGCTAGGGGAAGGTAGCCTGACTCCATAGGGGAGCTTCCTTAAGTCCAAAAAAAGGAGAAGCTGAAGATGGATGTAGGGGGATGGGAAGTGAGAAGGGAGAGGAGAGGAAACTGTGGGTAGTGCATGAGAGATCCAGCTAGGCTCTGATCTCTGTCTGATCTGCTGACAGAATACCCCATGGAGACTCCTTCCTTCCCACAGCCAAAAAACCCTGTCCATGGTAATCACGATTTATTAAAAGGAGCCAGGACTAACAGAGGAGGGAGATTAAGTAGCTGAGCTTGGTGCTGAATTTCTCTGGGAGATGGTTGGTTGCTGGGAGGCAGTGGGACTCAGCATCTGTGCCTGGCTCTTGTCTGGCCTCTTTCTCTCCTCCCCTCACATCTCCTGGATTCTTATTGTTGAGAACACTGGAACAGAAGTAGAGGGGGGTGGGGAAAGCGAATGGAGTGGGGGTGGTGGAATTGCCTTATGTATTGATGAACTTTTCTGTTTGGACCAGTGACATTATGAATTTGACCTGTGTTCTGACTCTGACCTGATTCCCATGTGATTTTGAACAAGTCAAACTTACCTTCTTAGGGCCTTAGTATCTTCATCTTTAAAATGGTTAGGGGTGGGGTTGGAGGTTTTGGACCTCTAGCTTACCTCTCATCTCTTAATTTTATGGTCCTTTGAATAATAATTATGAAGCTGTCACCTGTTCATCTTTGTAGACAAAAGTAGTGATACCCACCTACTCTCAGGAAGACTTATGTCTTGATTTTTGCAGATGGAATGTGAAAAGTCTAGCTAGGCTCTGATCTCTAATGTGGATGGCCTGTAGTGATAAATCACATTTCCTGATCCAGTCCCCATCATAATGAGTGGAACACACTTCACAGAATCTCAGAGTTGCTAGAGATCTAGTCAAACCCTTACTTGAATGGGAATCTTTGCTATAACACCTCCAACAAGTCATTATCCAGCTTTTTAGACCTCTGGCTGAGGTGGCCAGTGTATTTATTTACAAGGTAATTTATAAGTATAAAGCAGACCAAAGCTAACTGGGCAGTTTCTGGGACTGAATTTGGCCACATTGCCACTGCTACAGTTAAGCTCTCAAACCATAGATACTGGGAACATAAGCATTTGGTTGAAAATATAAAATAAAACAATTCATGGTCCCAAGCTTTTAGGAACTCAAAGCCTAAAGAAACAGGCACAAAGAGAAAGGAAGCCTCTGTGTGCTGAGGCCATTTTTCTGGATGTTTGGGATCAACCATGGGATGACACTTTTTAATCTTTTATGACATTAGCTAAAGCCTCCTTCATGGGAGAATGATGGAAAATGGTTGGAAGTTCCTACTCGGAGAAGTATCAAAAACACAAGATTGGTCCTATTGAGCCAGAATCCATTGCCAAGGACACAGGGTACTGAGCCAA
Organism: Pseudochirops cupreus; assembly: GCA_028627135.1. Lineage (NCBI taxonomy): Eukaryota > Metazoa > Chordata > Mammalia > Diprotodontia > Pseudocheiridae > Pseudochirops > Pseudochirops cupreus. The sequence goes on along the minus strand of CM053581.1, from coordinate 493,401,485 downwards.
GGGACCATAAACAGGTGTGGTACATAGATTAGAAGTAGGGGATTGATAGCAAGATCAGAGTTTGAATAGCAAACAAAGATACAAAGTGTGGTCTTAGGGTAAGGCTAAAGAGAGGATATATGTTTTGCACAGAATTCACATAATTTGTAGCATTCAGGTTTTTTGAGCGTCCATCCATTACTTTGATGGGTGATTATTTCCTTTTACCTCCCCCTGGTTTGGTTATCTTAGGTTCAGCATTAGAAGGGACCTCATAGGCCATTGAATCCAACTTCACCATTTTAAAGATGACAAAACTGATTTGCTTAAGGCCACACATTTAGTAAGTGACAAAGACAATAGAGATAAATAGGTCCTTGCAGTAGAATTCCTTTCTAAGGATATGGCTATCTTTAAGCAGTTTAACAGGGTTTTTAGCAGGGCTGGGATCATGGTGGGGCAGCTACAAAAAGCTCTTGCCCATTTTGTTCTCTGGGGGCCAATTTAAATTTTGTTTCTTAGATGAAATGGAAAGAGGACTTTTTTTTTTTTTTTAGGAATTTCTGTCTTCTACACCTGCTTCCTATGGCCTCTATATCCTGAAACCCTTGGGGCAGCTACTGATGGGAATTGTGACTACTCTTCTACCTGACAATCCCAACCCCTTCCTTTTACAGATAAGAAAATAATGACCTAGAAATGGTGAATGATTTCCCAAAGTCATACAGTTAGTGTCTGAGGTTAGATTTGAACCCAGTTCTTTATGACTCCAAGTCCAGTGTCCTATCTACTATGTAATGCTTTGTAAGGAAAAGTATATTCCTTAGGATATCCTTTTGTATTCAAACTAAATCAGTCATCAGAACATCTCCATCATCAAGGAAGATTACAATTGGACTGAATTCAAAACTCAGTACTGATCTATACAAGGTCAGGACCTGGTTCATCCACCCTTCAAGAAGTAAAATCTCTATAATCCATGATACAGGGGATGGACCTGTTCAAGGGCAAGGGGTGGGCTAGTTGACTTCGAGAGATTCCTTTATAGTTCTAAAAGACTGAATGTGGAAGAGTTTGCCAGTGATTCTGAATGTCCTTAGAAAGGAGACCACATTTTCTTAATATGCTTTGTATTTTGGATGGATTAAATCTTCACTTTTGAATAAGCCTTTGTAAACCTCACTTGGACTCTGGCTTGTATAGGGCAATGGATGAAGTTGATACTGGATTAGAGACCTCAGATGGTAACCCTGATTTGGGATGATAGAAGTAATGACCAGGTGTGGAACCAACATGTGCCTTCTGGCTGCTTAGGGTTCATAATTATTTAGAGAGGAAGACATTGGTCCAGTAGTGAGGTAACATAGCTTCATGATAGGATTCTTCTAGCTTCATTCCCTGCCTCCCCCCAGCCCCCACCAGGTTCCATTCCCCTAGAAAATCTATTTTTTTTTCTCTTCTAGCTGGTTAATATCCTCACAGTGGGTTAACAATGTCATCTATGTATATAAAAGACAAGACCTTTCAAAAAATGTCTATCAGAGGTAGAACCTCAAATATTTAAGGGTTATAATATTCTCACTGGAGTAATAAGGAGGTCTTTGAACTTTTTCATGCTTGAGACATTTTTTTCTTAGAGCAGGCAACCAGAGAGCTGCCCTTGAGGCCAGGAAATGCCAAGGCTTCAGCTGTTGGGGGGATTATTCATGAATGCTAACCCACATTATGTATGCATTCAGCCATGTATGAGCCTATATTGCATACTGCCTAGGAAGCATAGCAACAATGACCCATGATCTTTCTTGCCATAATATCCACAAACACTCTGCTACATTTGCTTATATAATCACAGTTGTGGCATCAAGGCAAAGTTAGTCAATCAGAGGTCTTAATTTTTGGTTCTGAAAATATGGTTGTTATAAACATGGGTTTAATGGTCCTCCCAATGATTTTTTTAAAATTATTTTTTCTGCAATTATATGTAAGAACAACTTTTCACATTCATTTTTAAGATTTTCAGTTTGAAATTCTATCACTCCTTCTCTTTCCTCCCTCCTCCCTGAGATGGTAAGCAATCTGATATAGATTATACATATACAATCATGTAAAACATTTCCATATTTAGTCATTTTGTGGAAAAACTTGAACCAAAAAAAGAAAGAAAATAGGAAAGTAAATGAAAAATAGCATGCTCTAGTTTGTATTCTGATGCCTTCAGTTCTTTCTCTAGAGGTGGATAGCATTTTTCATCATGAGTCCTTTGGGATTGTCTTGGGAATTGGTGAGAATAGCCAAGTCATTCACAGTGGATCATCATATAATATTACTGTTACTGTGTACAATGTTCTCCTGGGTCTGCTCACTTCACTCTGCATCAGTTGATGTAAGTCTTTTTTCTAAATCATTCTGCTCATCATTTCTTATAGCACAATAATAATATTCCATGATAATCACATACCCCAACTTGTTCAGCCATTCCCGAACTGATATCTAGCCATGCTTTTGATTCATTTAATATTTATTGAGCATCTACTATGTTCAAGGCATATAGAGGCAATGTGACACAATGGCTAGAGTGTTAAGCTTCAAGTCAGAAGACCTAGGTAATTCTGCCTCTGTCACTATCTATGTGACCCTAGGCAGGTCATTCAACCTCTATGTATCTTAGGCAACTTGCTAGGAATGAGCTACTAAATCATAGAGCTCATTATAGAGTTTCTACACTGAGAATTCTCCCCAATGGACAAAATCACAGATCCTTCAAATATTCATATATGTTTAAGGTACCATGCTAAGTGGTGAAGATAAAAGGGATACAGTTCTGTCTTCAAGGAGCTTAGACTCAGATCTGCCCTCTGGGACTTAGCAGTACTTGTACAGGGCATCTCAAAAGTCTTAATGTAGTTTTAAGCTTCTATAGCTTGTTAAAGCTTTTAAGCTTGAGTAGCTTCAGATGGTAATAAGACTTACAGGAGCCTCCGTACATGTGCTTACTAAAGCTCTTACCCCCTGCGTAATCTCTCTTCCACAGGATGGTCCTGCAGACATTTGAAGGCAGCTATTATGTTTCGCTTCATCTTTCTCTTGTCTATATTAACCATTCCTAGGACCCTTAGCCAATCCTCATGTGGCATCAGAACTATGACAGGGGGCTTTGCATCTCTTGATGAGATCTCTTTGGCATCTCTGCCAGCTTCCGAGATAAATACACAAACTACATTTTCCCCAGGTGATAGAATTTCTCTTTAGTTCTAGGTTTAAGTTTTCTCACCATCCTGTTTGCCCTCCTCTGTACGTTCCATCCTGTCACATTCTTTCCAAAAATATGGCATCCATGACCAAGTACAACACTTCAAAAGTGCTCTGATTATGGCAGAGTGCATTGGGACTATCACCCCCATGCTTTAGCTACTCTGCTTCTGTCAAGGCGGGGAAAAGGGGAGAGAAGGGGATGGGCATAAGCACTATCTACCACATAGTGGTACTATGTGTCAGTCACTCAGTTTTACAGATATTATCTCCTTTAATCCTCACAACAACCCTTTCAGAGAGGTCATGTTATCATCCCCATTTTACGGTTGAGGAAATTAAGACCAAACAGAGGTTAAGTGATTTGCTCAGGGTCACGCAACTAATAAATATCTGAGACCAGATTTGAACTCAGGTGTTCTTGGCTCTAGACTCAGTGCTCTATCCTCTGCACCACCTGGCTATACCTCTTAATGGTGCCTGACACTGGGCTAGTTCTTTGATGCTTTTAGCAGCAACTAGGGCCAGTTAGACCATCAGACATGACCTTATCCAGATTAGGGGGTATAGTAGCACTCTTAGGATGAGGGGGCTCTACCTGGAAGTCTCTGTAATGAGGAGAGACAGAATCCATGCCCTTGTTGTTGTTGTTGGGGTTTAGAGTTTTTTTTTTTGGTTTTGTTTTGTTTTTCTCTGTTCTCTGCTTATCTCTGGTTTCCCCCATTATTTGTTTTTTAATCAGTCTCTTTCATGTTGTGAGAAATGAGAGACTGGATATTCCTATCACACATTATTGTTTCTGTGGATTTTTTTCTTCCCCTCCCATCTCCGTAATTTCCCCATCCCCAGATGAGGGTGATAAGTGTTTGAGATGCATAACTGTGTCTCGTTTCAGTGCCTAATAGAAGATGGAGAATGAGCCGAGGCACCTTTCTGCTCAGTAAATTCGTAATTACAGGCTTTCTCGTCTTGCCTCTTCGGCAACTAGAGAAATGTAGATTGGTTTGTTGAGGTTTTGTGTGTTTGCAGTGAGGGTGGGTAGTGGGCAAAGCATCTTTCCAGAAGAATAGCAACAGATTGTGTCATGGCTTATAGAGTTTTCGCATCTGTAAGGATGGATGAACCAGGTCCTGACCTTGTATCGATCAGCACTGAGTTTTGAATTCAGTCCAGTTGTAATCTTCCTTGATGATGGAGATGTTTTGATGGCTGATTTAGTCTGAATACAAAAGGATGACCCAAGGAATATACTTTTCCTTACACAGTATGATATAGTGAATAGGACACTGAACTTGGAGTCATAAAGAACTGTGTTCAAATCTAGCCTCAGACACTTACTGTGTGACCCTGGACAAATCACTTATAATCTTGAGCTTTTTTCTTATCTATAAAATGAAAGGATTGGGGTTGCATTTGATATCCCCAAAGGTCCTTTCCCGCTCCGAATCTGTGATCCTATATGTCACTTAACTCTCTTGGCTTCCATTTTCTTACCTGTAAAAAGGAGAGGGGTGGGCTGCATGGCCTCTGAACTGCCTTCCTGTGATGAGCAGAGGCTTGAAGTGGGGCTGGAATCAGGTTGGAAGGGAAATGGTGAAAGCATGATCCAGTTGAAAAAAAAGACCTCAATCAAGAGTTAGCCATTGCTTAGCTGTGTGACAATGGGAAATTCATGTTAAGTTTCAGGGTCTCAGCTTCTTAGTCTATATAATGAGGAGGAGGTTGTGTTGAACTTCCCTTAGGTCTCTTCCAGCTCTAGAAATTCTATGAAATGTTTATAGGGGAACTGAAAAACTTCATACTTGCATTGGGCAAATGTGAAAGTACCATCCTAACTCCTTTATTTTTTCAAGTGAACAGATCTGCTAGCCTTCCCAATCCTTTCTTTTCCCCTCACTCCAGTCATGTCCATGAGAGGCAGGATGATATGGTGGTTAGAGTATTGGACTTAGAATCAGGAAGACCTCTGACTTTTACTACTTGTGTGACTTTGGGCCAGTATCTTAACTTCTCTGAGTGTCCATTTCTTCAACTGTAAAATGGAGGAGTTGGATAACATGGCTTCTAAGATCCTCCACACCTGGATGGTAATTCTAGGATCCTATATTATCTAGGTGAGGTTAGGGGTAGAAGAAGGTGGAAGCATTACGTTTGTGGTGATAACCCTGGAATCCTGTGCTTTGAGGGATCCTTGGAATGGAAAAAGCATTTAATTGCTTGCTATATGCCACATACTGGGCTAAGTGTTGGGAATATAAATAAAAGAGGGAGAAAATCTCTTTTCTCAAAGAGCTACCATTCTAATTGGGAGAAATAACAAATAGAAGTGAGCTCTGCTGTAAAAGTGATGGCAAGATCCAAGAATCCTTAGGGTGGGACAGCAGGATATATGGCAATCCGTATAAGTGGCCAAGTACACCCTGCAACCAGGGTCCTGAGGGGTTCCAAGTCAACAACGCTTGGAAGGTTAGACCTTGATTGGGATCTGAGTAGGAGACTGGAACATTTGGGCAAGGGGTCCAGAGACAGTCCAGTGGTTTCTTCCCTCTGTCACTCAATGAATGAGTATATGTCTCATCTTTTTTTCCTTCCTACAGCAAACATGACCAGTGCCACTTGTGTGTGAGCAGGAATGCAGGTTTTAGGAGTTTAAACACTGAGGAGAAGCAATACTGGTTTATATATTCCTAGGGGCTTCTCCCTTTGGATTTGTGCCCAGTGTCTATGGAATGATTGACTCATGTATGTGTGTATGTGTGTGTGTGTGTGTGTGTGTGTGTGTGTGTGTGTGTGTGTGTGTGTTTTAGGTGGACTTTTGCTTTAAGAAGTTAATCTTAGCTCCCTCACTATCTGATTCTAGTGAGAGGGTAGCAAGGTAACAGAATTTCAGGTCTGATCATTCCTTCCCTTCTTCCTCTTACTCCATTAAGATCCTGTGGGAATGCTTAGGTTTTGTTTTGTTTTTCCTTCAACCTGGGTAAAATCTTCATAATGGGTCAGCAATGTTGAGCTTATATTTGAAGGCCAGGGAATCTATTAAAAAGCCTTGACAATTCCCAAGACTGCAGAATCCTCCCCTAGGCAGTGCTTGGGTGGTGGAAGTCTCTTTCCTTTATTAGAAGTTGTCTCCCCCACCCCCACCATGAAATGCCCTCATGATAAGATTGCTGGGTAGTTATGATTCCTTCACAAGCTTACCTTTCCTACAGGCCTTCCAGGCACCAGCCGGACTGAGAAATTTGTGTTTCTGTTCCCACGCCTTTTGGGTTTTTATCAATAAGAAGAGGACTTTCCATACTCTCCTATCCCAGGAATTAAGTTATGAGTCTAGGCTCCAAGACAATAACAACACTCCCTCACATCCAGTGGTAGGATGATTATATCATCACAGATTTAGAACTGGGAAAGACTTCAGTGGCCCTCTAGGCCAACCCCTTCATTTGATCCATGAGGAAACTGAGGCCCAGGCAGGGAGACTGATATGCCCAAATTATACAGTGTCATAACTGGGGTTTTGACCCAGCTCTTCTGACTGTGGAACCAGCATCTTCCCTGCTGTATGATGAATGTCAAGACAAAAGGTAATGAGAATATAGATTAAAAAATGAAATAGTCTTTTTTCCCAAAGAGCTACCATTCTAATTGGAGGAGATATTCCCCCAATTCATTCCATTCCAAGGATCCCTCAAAGCATGGAATTCTATCACAAATATAATAACCCAACCTTCTTCCACCCCCAGTCTGAACTAGATAACATAAGATCATAGATTTATCACCGGAAGAGACCTTGGAAGCCATCTTATCCAATTCTCTCATTTTAGATGAGATTCTTACCCAGGGTTGCACAGGTACTAAGTGGCGGAGATGGACATTCAGCCCAGGTCTTACTGACTTTAAGTCCAATACTCTAAGCACCATGCCATCCTGCCTGTCATGGACATAATTGAAATGAGAAGAGAAGAAAGGATTGGGAAGGCTAGCAGATCTGTTCACTTGAGGAAATAAAGGACTTGGGGGTCATCTATTCACATTCCATACTACGGGATCCCAATTCCTGCCCTCAAAATCCTTTAGGGGAATGCCATTCCTTCCCAACAGCACAGGGGTCTTTGCTGACTTCCTCTGGTGGCCCTTTCTCTGACACTTTAGCTTATAGAATCACAGGATTTATAGCTGCAAGGGACCTAAGAGGAAAGGAAAGAAAGAAAAGGAGAGGAGAGGAAAGGGGAAACAAGCATTTATTAAACACTATGTCCCAACCACTCTGAAAATATTATTTCATTTGGTCTTCACAACAACCCTGGGAGGCAGGGGCTATTATTATCATCCCTGTTTTATAGTTGAAGAAATGGAAGCAAAGGTCAAGTGACTTGTCTAGGATCACAAAGCTAGTCAATATCTGAGTCTGGATCTGAACTCAGATCTTCTTGACTCCAGGCTCTACCCACTGTGCCAACTTGGCTGCCTCCACCTTCCCTTCTAGAAGAGAAGCAGCTTTTCAAATTTCACAAGGGTAGTAAGTGGCAGAGCCAACATTTGAACTCAGGTCCTCTGATTTCAAATCTAGCATTATTTTCACCATGCTGGAATGCCTCAGTTTAGTACCATGAGCTCATGTTTATTGGTGGAACGCTGCCATTTACAAGCCCCAAAGCCCTATTCATTTGTGTAACAAGATCTGCGCAACTCTGACTAGGGCTGAGGTTGTCACTTCTGGATGTTATCTTTTTCTTCTGAACTCTTTCTACTTTGTCTCATTTTTCTCTGCGGTACTCCAGCCTTCTGTACTGCATCTTTTTGGCATTTCCTCTTGGTGCCTGAGGCTCCCCTTCCCACCACCCAGTTTTAGGGGAAGTTCCACAGTATTGGGACTCTTCCCTGATCCCCTCACCCCTTAGCAGTTTCTGCCCTGAATTTACATAAATTGGAAGCAAGAGAAACAGAGTCTTCTGGAAACTAGCAGAAAGCATCTTGCATGGGCATGAATTGGGTCATTAGAACTGAAAGTTTTCCTACAGAGGGAATTATTTATTTATTTACAACACTACTTCTTAAGGCATTTCCCCCTTTTAATGAAAACCTCTCCGAGGAGGCCCTACAATGGGACACAGCCAAGAACTGCCTTGTTAGAATGACATTACGGCTTGAAGCTGGGCAGCCTACCCAGCGGACTTTGTTTGCTCGCTGCTACTACTGAGAGGGTTTGGAGATTTGGATTTCTTATTTGGCTCTTATTGGCTGATTAGAGGAGGGCGGAGAAGGAAAAAAAAAACCAGTGCTAGAATAGAATATGTGTGTGTGTGGATATGAATAAAAATTCATTCATCCTGGCAGTAATTAAATACCTATTGTCAACCAATCCACAAGCATTTATTATGTACTTAATGTATGCTGAGCAAACAAAGAAAAAGCAAAAGTAATTCCTGCCTCCAAGGAGAATACATCCTAATGGGTGAGACAACATGTAAATCACTAACTGTTGTCGTTCAATCATTTTTCAGTTGGGTCTGACTCTTCCTGACCCCATTTGGGGTTTTCTTGGCAAAGGTACCAGAGTGGTTTGCCATTTCCTTCTCCAGCTCATTTTACAGATGAGGAAACTGAGGCAAAAAGGGTTAAGTGACTTGCCCAGGGTCACACAGCTAATCAGTGTCTGAGGCTGGATTAGAACTCAAAGTAGATACAAGGAAAACCTTAGAAGGAATGGTTCTATTATCCAGGATGATGGTGAAGGACCTTCTGTGGAAATCAGCATTTCAGCTAAATTTGAAGGAAGTTGGGAATTTTAAGAATTGGAAGGAAGAGGGGAGAGCACTCCAGGTATGGGGGACAGTAAGTCCAAAGACACCAAAACATGGTGGTTCATCACTGATGAGCAATAGAGCATTGTGATAGCAGTCATGGGAGAGATGGAAAGGTATTTGGGACATGGCATATACATACCATGGTATAGGGAATATCATATTGAGCTTGCACTCAAGAAGACCTTTATTCAAAGACCTTCCTTCTGTGAGAGGCTGGGCAAAATCATTTAACTTTTATGTGCTTCAATTTGCTCAAAGAGATTTATCTACTAAGCTGTAGTTTGAGGGATTGTACCCTTTCTCTGCCTCTCACTCCACCCCTTCTCTCTCATTCTCTCTCTGTATGATGGAGACACAAAGAGACATAATTTTTTTTTCTCTCTGTCTCTGTATCTCTGTCTCTTTGTCTCTCTTTGTGTTTCCCTCTCTCTCTATCTTTCCTACTCTGATTAACAGATCCTCCATATAACTACACAGAAGATATACATACACAGAATCTCACTCTCCTACAGTAATTTCTAGAGAGAAGCAGTGTACTCTAGGATGAAGATGCTTAATACGTATTGGTTTAACTGAATTACTCTATTCATAATCTGATAGTTAGGGAGCCAAGAAACAGAGTTTGAATTTCCAGTTTTTGCCGTGTGTGTGAGAGCAGATTCTTTTTCTCTCTGTGGCTCTGGATTGAGCTGCTTATGTTCCTATAATACCACCTCTCTACCCCGTGAATGTGACTACCTAGTCATGGCTGTGCTAGTCATCAATGATGCAAGTGGAGTCAGCTGGATTCTAGTCAGAGAGGATTTAATGGAAAGAACATTGGGTCTAACAGTCCAAAGACCTGAATTCTATCTTCATCATGCCCCCTCACTAGCTGTGTGACCTTGGCCAAGTTACTGGGTTTCTCTGGGACTGGATTTCTTCTTCTGGAAAGCAGGAATAGTTCAGTTTGACTTGCTTGGCTCCAAAAGTCACTGTGAGTTATCAATTAAGGTAATTCATGAGATACAGTAGTTTTATCATAAAATGCCCTGTAAGTACAAGACATGTCTGTTTATAACAATGATAATTTATATAGCACGTTAAGGTTTGCAAAACCCTTTATAAATATTATCTCATTTGATCCTCACTACAATTCTGAGAGGTAGGTACTATGATTAGGCCATTTTTTACAGTTGAGAAAATAAAGGAAAAGAGAGTTTAAGGGACTGGTCCAGGGACACACATTAAGTGTCCAAGGCCAGACTTGAATTCAGGTCTTTCTGAGTCTAAGTCCAGGGTTTTATCCAGTGTGCTACTTAGTTGTCTCATTTTTTTGGAGGAGGGAAGACAAGGCAAGGGTTAAGTGACTTGCCCAAGGTCACACAGCTAGTAAGTGTTAAGTGTCTGAGTCTATATTTGAACTCAGGTCCTCCTGACTTCAGGGATGGTGCTACCTAGCTGCTCCAGGTTGTCTCATTCTTAACATACTCATTTAAAAAATCCTGCTTCAGTGTATACTAAATGTTCTAAGAACCCCAAATGAAAGCCTCTGGAGTAGATTCAAGCTCTGTGGTTGTTTTCCATCCTGATTTGTCTTTTTTTTTTTCTTCCTACTTATAGGGGAAGACCCATCCTGGGTCCTGATTCTTTGAAGTGTCTCTTGGTGTGTGACTTTTCCTGTGGCCAAGAGGACCCATTTCTGAGATGAAGGCCATGCCTTGGAACTGGACTTGTCTGCTCTCCCATCTCCTGCTGCTGGGGATGGGTTCTGCAGCCCTTCTCTCCCGACAGCCCCCGTCCTCACCCCAGAAACGCTCTTTTCTCACTTTCACTGCAGAGCCCACTGAGGGCTTCAACCACCTTGTGGTGGATGAAAGGACAGGGCACATCTACCTGGGGGCTGTCAACCGTATCTATAAATTGTCTAGTGACTTGAAGGTCCTGGTGACCCATCAGACGGGGCCTGATGAGGATAACCCCAAGTGCTACCCACCCCGAATTGTCCAGACCTGCAACGAACCCCTTACAACCACCAATAATGTCAACAAAATGCTCCTTATTGACTACAAGGAGAACAGATTGATTGCATGTGGGAGTCTGTACCAGGGTATCTGTAAGCTTCTCAGGCTGGAAGACCTCTTCAAACTAGGAGAACCATTTCATAAGAAAGAACATTACCTGTCTGGGGTCAATGAAAGTGGCTCTGTCTTTGGCGTTATTGTCTCCTACAACAACTTGGATGATAAGCTGTTCATTGCTACCGCTGTGGATGGGAAGCCAGAGTACTTTCCTACTATCTCCAGCCGCAAATTGACCAAGAATTCCGAAGCCGATGGCATGTTCGCTTACGTCTTCCACGATGAGTTTGTGGCCTCTATGATTAAGATACCTTCCGACACCTTCACCATCATCCCCGACTTTGACATCTATTATGTCTATGGATTCAGCAGTGGCAACTTTGTTTATTTCCTGACCCTCCAGCCAGAAATGATGTCCCCGCCAGGCTCCACCACCAAGGAACAAGTTTATACTTCCAAGTTGGTGAGGCTGTGTAAGGAGGACACAGCCTTCAACTCCTATGTGGAGGTGCCCATTGGCTGCGAGCGCAGTGGGGTGGAGTACCGCCTGCTGCAGGCTGCCTACCTTTCCAAGGCTGGGGCCTTCCTCGCCCGGACCTTGGGGATTCGATCGGATGACGACATCCTCTTCACTGTGTTCTCCAAGGGTCAGAAGCGGAAAATGAAGTCACTGGATGAGTCTGCCCTGTGCATCTTTGTCCTGAAGCAGATCAATGATCGTATCAAGGAGAGGCTACAGTCCTGTTACAGGGGGGAGGGCACTCTGGACCTCGCCTGGCTCAAAGTGAAGGACATCCCCTGTAGCAGTGCGGTGAGTCAGGGCCGGCCTTCAGAAAATCTGACTGGAGACCAGTGGGACGTCATAGCAGTGGGTAGTATTAGCAACAATTTCTCTAGTGGCGTTCAGATCTTCCCCTCCCCAAGAAAACATCTTCTTTTCTTCTTCCAATTGACAAAATGTTTGTCGATAATCCCTTTCTATTATTTTCATAAACCGCTCTGTGAAATAGGTAGTTCAGGTAATACTGTCCTCAGTTTATACTTGAGGGAACCAAGAATGAGCCCTCGTATTTTTTTCAAGCCTCGGTTTCCTTGTTTGTAGGAATGATAATAGGATTCTAAGAGAGGTAAAATGACTTACTCCACATCACACTTGATGGATATAGAATGGAAACTTAAGACTTTTTCCTCCCAGTCTCATGCCCTTTCCAATGCCTTATACCATACTGCTGCAGTGTTCGTGCTTGCCTCCACCCCTAACAACAACAACAATTACAACAAAAGATTCTGAATATATTTTGTATTTAATTATCTAGGTATAATAATAATACAGCATTTACATAGTGCTTTAAGGTTTGCAAAATGCATTACAAATACTATCTCATTTGATCCTCACAACAGCTATGGCAAGTACATGCTATCATTATCCCCACTTTACAGATGAGAAGTTAAATGACTTGGCCAGAGTCACACAGCTAGTAAGTATCTAAGACTGGATTTGAACTCAGGTCTTCCTGACTCTAGTTCCAATGCTCTTTCCACGTAACTGTGTATACATTGTCCTCTCCTCCCCTAGTAGAATGGAGGCTTCTGGTGGGCAGGGAATTTTTCCCATATTTTTCTTTGTAGCCCCAGCACTTAGTATAGTGGCACATAGTAGGGACTTACTAAATGATTGTTGATTTGAATTATTGAATATTAGAAATTGCCACCAAGAGGGGAGAATCATATTGAAGAAATGTCCACATTTGGTCCCATTCCAGACACTACAGAGAGAGTAGGTGATATGCTAAGCTGTATTACCTACGTTAATAGAAAGGCATACCTCTCTAGTTTATAATCTTAAGCAGTGAGTAAGGCGATATGATGTAGTAGATAGGGCACTGGACTTGGAATCAGGGAGACTTTGGTTCGAATCCTGCCTTAGATACGTACTAACTGTATGAGCCTGAACAGATTACTCATCCTCCCTTGGGCTCAGTTTTCTCATCTGTAAAATGAAGGGGATGGACTCTCTAGACCCAAATCTACAATGAATTTTTCTAGATGGTTAGAATGAAGCGATCAATGGGTGAATGAGCCTATGAAATTGGAGCTCTGGAATTCTGGGATATTTGCCTTTGCTCCTTTCTTGTCTTTTTCTGCTCTGTTCATTGAATTCTAGCTTCAGAGAAATCAATCTGTGACATAGTTGTTTTTTTTTCAGATTTGAGGAGACTGTGGCTTGTGTTGTAGCTAAATGTTTTGGTGCCTGGGGAAAACATGCAAACAACATGACCTCGAATCAGCCATGTAACTTGGAATGTTTAAAAACATACAGGAAAAAAATGAAGACAAATTCAGTCAAATGATAGGTAGTGGATGTCTCAGGATACTGGCACTTTTTGGGTGAGACCTTAGGCACTGGCCCATGATGGGGCTGACCCAGAAACCACTGGGCACTTTGAGGCTGCTATGAGGAAGGCTGTCTTTCTAGGAAGGAACTGTGTGGGGCAGGGCCAGCAAAATACTCTCCTGGGATGTCATCATAGGGTGGAGGAAGGTGAATCTCTGAGCTCCCTAATTTAACTAATTCTTCACAAGTAGGTTTTATGTTCGGTTGTTTTGATAGCCAAAAAAAGTGGAAATGCTGTCAAAATGTAAATAAAATAGAATGTAATCTTGCATAATATTGAAGAAAACATCACTTAACATTTTTGACCTCCTCTAAATTTTGATGCCTTGGAGTTTGTACCAGTTACCTTGCCCTAGTAATGACTCGGCTTGGTTTGCTCCCAGGTGAATGCAGTTAACTCTAGCCACTCAGTATAGAACATTGTCACAAATATATTTAATTTAATACTTAAATGATCTGTGATTTCATAGTTGTGATACTTGATTTATAAATATTGTAAACCCCTCCAATCTTTAATCAATGATTTCATGAGTTTCTGGGGTTAAAATAAGTCATCACTGGAAACAGTGAAGGTTTACACCTAATTATAGGTGTTCCCCTAATTGTAGAGGCTGGCCCTCTGATCCCCCTCTCCCAATCCCACCTTCCTCATACACACAATTTTTCCAGGCTCATAGTCAAAGCCTTTCCAACTTGATAGGATCTAACAGAGCTTGATCCTTATGGTCTCATTCTCTTGCTCCACAGATTTCAGGAATCCAAGATCATTTATCCATCGCAATAAGAGAGTAGGGTGGGACTCCAGTAGCATATATATCGATATTCCTAGATAACTATAAACCCTTTCCCTTTTTATTCCTGCCATTTTTATTAAGGTGCCATTGGGAAAAATAGAGATGAAGGCAGGAAAAGTCTAGAGAAGGGCTAGTTAGAGAAGAAGGAGAGCAGAGCTTAGATAGTAATGATGGCTAATTTAGGTTATAGTCTGTTCAACAAGCATTTATTAACCTCCTTTTGTGTACTCTACTCAAACATTCCTCTTCTTCCAGAGAACATTCCTTGTCCCCCACCCAGCCACTTGAGTCATTCCTCTCTAAGGTTACCATCTGTCTTGTATGTACCTATTTATCATGTGTGGACATTGTATGTTGGTATTTTTTCATCTGCTATCTTCCCCATTTTAGGATGTATGCTGCTTGAAGGCAGGGATGTGTGTGTGTGTGTGTGTGTGTGTGTGTGTGTGTGTGTGTGTGTGTGTTTCTTTGTGTCTTGGTACTTAGCATGGTGCCTTGTACATTGTAAACACCTAATAAATGCTTGCTGACTGATTGATTAAGCATCAGACAACAGAATACCAGCCCTCAAGGAGATTAAGTTCTACAAGGTGAAATAACATGTCTGTGTAAAAGTACATACAAAATTAATACAAGGTAATTTTTTCTGGGGGGCAGGTAGTAGCTGGAAGGATTAGGACATGCTTCATGGTAAAGATGGTATTTGAGTTGGACTTTGAAGGAAACCAGGGATTTTAAGGGAAAGAGAGGTGAAGAGGGAAGGCATTCCAGGCACGGGAGGACAACCTGTATATGCAAAAGCATGGAAGTGGGAGATGAAATAATATGTGTGAGGAATGTCAAAAAAGTAGTTTGGTTGGACTGAAGAGTGCATGAAAGAGAGTAATGTATTTTGAAAAGACTATAATGAGAGGCTGGAAACAGGCTTTTAATCCCAGGGATTTTCTTAGATGACCAACTGGTGTGGTCTTAGACTAGGAGCTTAGACTCTTGATTTGCATTCCCAATTCCCAGTTACTGACTGTGTGTTCATTAATAAATAGGCTTATAGAATATGTGTACATATCTGCTAGTGCATCCTAAATCTCTGTGTGTGTAGCTGCCTAGAAATCGACACAGGTGCTTTGCAGTTTCTTTGATAACACCAGATTCTTGTGAGAGCTTCAGGGAATAGAAATGCCAAAGGCTTCTGGAGACTGCTTTCCTTCAGAAACTTGATGGGAGAGGCCTTTTAAAGTTATGATTCTTGGAGCAAGGGAAGTTTCTTGGGTCAAACAGGTGAACACTTGGTGTGCTGGGGGGAGAGGGGAAGGGTGTTGCTATGTCCTTTCTGTCATACATAAAGTGAACTCTGATTCATTGAGGGTATCTGTGTGGTGAAGCACATAGAGCACTGGGCCTGGAGGCAGGAAGCCCCAGGTTCAAATCTGGCCTCAGACACCTCCTAGCTATGTATTCTGGGTACAAGTTACTCACCCTCTGTTTGCATCAGCTTCCTCAACTATGAAATAGGGATCAGAATAGTATCTGCTTCACAGGGTTGTGAGGATTAGATGGGATATATTTATAAAGAGCTCAGCACAATGCCTAGCACACAGTAGGTAATTTGTAAATGCTTTTCTTTCTTTTTCTTTCTCTCTCTCTCTCTCTCTGTCTCTCTCTCTTTCTCTCTCCTTCTTTCTTCCTTCGCTTCCCTTCCATGTGCTAGAAACTTTCATAGAATAATCAGGAAAATAGGACTGACTGAGGCCAGGACTGGACTTAATGGAGCCAGATAAGAAGCTTTTGATTTTCTTTTGGCCTTAATTAGCCCTTTCAAGTTTGAGGCAAGTTCAGGGCTGAGACAAGAAGGAGGCCAGTGGAAACCCCACACTGGGCTGGAGCTGTCTCTTCAGCCAGGCTTTCTAAAAAGGCTGAGTCAGGCTTTGACGCATGGTATCAGTTTCCTTTGATTTGACTGATAGCCAGTTTACCTTCATTAGATGCTCTGACTGTAATTTACCTGTGCTCGGTTCAGACCACACAGGTACTGAATTAGTGATGTTAAGAAATGCTGACATTCTTGAGGAAACTCAGTTTTATGGGACCTATTCTAGTATCTTCTTGCTAAATTTTCCTCCCCTCTTTCCTATTTCAAGTCAGGGGGATGGATCTGTTAGAATTCTGCAATTTCCTCGATGGCTAATGTGTGGATAGTAAGTCTCACCGATAGTCTCTGTCCTGGAATTGCTATCTTCAAAAGAAAGCCAGAAGAAGGAAGATTAAAGACTAGGGCATTTACCTTCAACATTTCAGTAAGACGAGGGTCACCTCTAGCATTTAATGCTCTGGTTTTGTCTAGAGGTGCTTAAAAAGGGGATAAAATCAGCTGTTATTTATTATCATTATTTTTTTGGCTCTTCCTACTTTGAGTTAGCTTGACATTTCATGCCATGATGCACTTTCAAGAAATAATTTTGCTTGACCATACTTTCCCTGCTCTAAATTCATCTTACCCTGAAACCAGGAAGGTGGGCAGTCTGCCTGTTAACCCTGGTTGGCAGTGGGAAGGTGGCTGTGAGCTGTGGGGAATGGATTGGCCAGTTATACCGAGTGTGTCCTGCTATAACCTCTGGTTCTGTTGAGCAGGAAGACAGAGCTAGCCTAAAATACCCATGGGGTTTCCCCCTGTACAGTCAAAGGTTTGAAGTTCAAGTGGAAGGGGGAGGAGGTAAAGACTGCCATCCTGGGGGACCCCAGAGGGCACTAATGGCCTTTTAAAAAAATCTGAAGTGAATTGTGGTAGCTTAGCTCTGTTCCCATCAGAGATAAGGGCTAGTTAGCCAGCTAGGAGAGACCATCTCCTGGGAGTGTGTGGTATATTTCTGCTGCTATAAAAATGGATGTTGCAGATGTGAATCCCAGGATGGGCATAGGATCTAGTGCCTGGGGAACAACATGAGGAGAACAATAGGCATGAGGGAAAGAGGCAGCTATCTGACTTCATTGTCCTGGGCATGCCTTCTCTGATGCCCTGCCCTCCTCGCCCCACCAGCTCACTAAATAAGGGGAGGTACCCCAGAACAAGCAGGTCTGTGTCTGTAACTCTCTCTAAGAGGGCCAGGGCAAGGAGACAGGCAGCATTACATTGCTGGAATCAGTCATCAGAACCATTTGTCTTGGAATAGAACTAGAGCCCCTGGGTGAAAGAAGTGAAGAGTGTGTGTGTGGGGGAGAGGGGGCAGAGGCAGTCTTTGGGATCAGGTGTGGGGGGGGAGGCATTTCCTAATGTCCCTGACCCATGCCTTTCTTTTCTGATGCCCTGCCCTTCCCCCATATCTACCAAACGAGGAAAAATATCCCAGAACCAACAGGTTAGTGCCTGCAAATTGTTCTGATTCTCTCACAAGGAGAGGGGTGGAAAGGTGCAGTATTACAACGCTGGAGTTTGTCATCAGAGCCATTTGTCGTGGGAACTAGGAAAAAACAAACAAACCCAAACACAACATCCCAAGCTGATTTCACTAATGATAATTCAGGATGCTTAATTATATAATTTTTTAATTTCTATTCCTGAGAGGGGCTTTGGTTGTGCCTTTGAGGTCCCCTTTGGGTCCAAGCCTGTGATCCTTGAGGTCTTATGATTACCTGCCTCCCTCCCTCCACCCAGCCCCAGCTGGGCCCCTCTGCTGTCTCCTCAGATGTACATCTCAAGGCACCACTTGGGTTAGTGACAGAGCTGCTCTAAGTGGTCTGAAGAGCACATTCAGATCACAACTGGGACCCCTGACATGACCTCCTGATACCTAAAAGCCCCGAAGTCCCTATGTTCCTGGCTTCTGGAAGGAGCTGGAGCCCTGAGCAGGCTAGAATGATAAGTCTTAACATTCCCTTCTTTCATTCTTACTTAACTACCCAGCTTCCCCACCGGCTAGGTGGGGTGGGGTGGCCTAGATGTTCTTCTGTGTTTGAAAAGCAGCCAAGACCTCTCTTGGGCCCCATTTTGAATTCTGTTTTCTGGAGCCACATCACAGACCACCTGTCACACCATTTCTGGAATCCTCTCAGTCCTTTTATTCAATTCAATTAATTTAACAACCTTTGAACACCTACTATGTGCCAGTCTCTGGTGTTACTCAGAACTCTTGAATGAAGAAATTCTTGCCACCAATGCAGGTCTGCCTCTGCTCTGGGCTCTCCTCCAAAGGGCTTGCCATTCCTCTACTTAGGAAGTTGCCTTGAGTATTGAGAAGTGACAACCCAGGGACACACAGTCAGTATGTGTCAAAGGTTGGCTTAAACACTGGTCTTCCTGGCTTTGAGGCCAGCTCTTTGTCTGCTTCACCGGGAACGGTGGATGCAGAGATGAAAATGAAGCAGGTGCTATCCTCCAAAAGCTTACATTCTATTGGGAGAAACAGATAAGCAGGCGAGGGAAGAGGAAAGGAATAAACATTTTTATATTGCGCCTACTATGTATGAAGCACTGTACTAACAGCTTTACAAGTATCGTCTCATTTCTCTCTCACAACAGCCCTGTGAGGTGGGTGTTATTATTAATTCTTTTTTTTTTTTTAATATGAGATTCTTTATTAAATTTTTTTGATTTACATCTTTTCTCCCCGTCTTTCCCCCGCCCACCATCCCAAAACAGCCATCCCAGTAT